>JANVCC010000064.1:5671093-5966862 GCA_025345505.1 Todiramphus chloris collaris | reverse complement strand
ATAGAACCTTTCTAGAAATCTTTAAAAAAAAAAAAAGGAAAAAAAAAAGAAGAAAAGAGAAGAAAAGAAAAGAAAAAGAGAGATTCCCCCCCTCCCCCCATTTATGCATTTTCTGTTTTGTTTTTTTTTGTTTGTTTTTAAAAAAAGGCAACAGACACTAGAGGAATGAGATGTGTGTTGTGTTTCGTGTTTTAAATGCTTGGGTGAAGTTGTTCTGTCATTTGCTTTCATCTGTCGCTGATCATGCTTTGCTCTCGTTCTCATTTGTTTGTGTGGCTTCGTTGGGGACCGTCTTGACTTCTGCTGGAGGTGTCTTACTTTCCGTTGCTTGCACTTCAGATTTGTCTTCTACTGGGGTTTTCCTGGGGAAGAGACACCAAAAGGGCAGGGGTTAGAGGCAGAGAAACACAGGCTGGTGATTAAAGAACGCGTTCCTGGAAATAAGCAAAGCTATCGCCTTGCAGAGCAAAATGAGCCTTTCCAGAGTCAGAATGAAGTTAAATCAAACTCCACTCCCCCTCCCTGCCCCAGCTTCACTCAGTGCAGGCAAAACCTCTGCCTTTCCTCCTGCCCCGAGCTCACGCACTGCTGGACAACGGCCCGGGCTGCGGCAGAGGCAGAAGGCGTCTCGGGGCGTGCAAAGAGCAGAAGGGAAAACGCACGGTTGCCAAGGATTTGATTTTCACTGCTCATTTATGTCACCCAAATGTCCCATTAAAACCGGCTGCTATTTTAGCAGGAAATCTTTTTTCCTACAGGAAGGCAGCCCCAGAACCCCCCAGTACGCAAGCGAACGTCGCCAAGCGCAGTTTCACAAGTGCAGGGGGGTCAGCATCTCCGCAGGCCGACGCTCCTGCTCGGCAGCCCTGCTTTTGGCACTCCTGCTTTCGGCACTCCGAGGGATCAGAGAAGCCCGTTTGCCTCTCATCAGCTCCCTCGTGAAAAGTGCCACACGAGGCAGAGCTGGCGGGTGGCCTCCCCGAAGAAGTGCCCGTTCCGGCCCGTTGGCTACCAGCCCGAGGTGCCAGCAGCCTCCACTCAGCACCAGGCAGGCGAGGGGGATCTAAGGCTACGGCCGCAACACCGGCTGCCCCGACAGAAGCAGAGGAGCAGCCCAGGTAGGAGGATGTGGCTGCATCAGCAGAAAGAACACAGCTCTGCCTTCCACCACGCTGTTTGTACGACAGGCTAAGTTGCATTAATCCAGCTGAAGCGGTTCCTCGCTATGGGCAAACCCTTCCCTGCCTCCTCGCAGCTCAGCACCAGCTGAGGATTCTCCGCAGCACCCGGCCCCGCGGGGCAGCGGCTTCAGGCTGCAAGCTGAAGGGAAGGCGGGTTTCTCCGCTGCCCCCTCCAGCCTGCCTGCTTCCCTCCAGCCCCGGTGCGACTGCTGGGCCACCCCAGCTTTGCTGGGCGGGCCAGGGGCTCCTCAGCTGTGCGGGGCACAAGGCAGGACCGCCTGCTGGCTTACGGGAGGATGGGGGCAGAGACCTTCAGATGGAAAGGCACCTGAGCAATAAAGGAAAGAGCACGGCTTTCCCCTGGGATCCAGCAAAGAGCCTGCTTTTGGTCTCGCAGGATCCGGCCGACTGCTCTTGTGTGAGTGCCCATACCACAGTCAGCGTGCCAGAGCCTCCCCCTCCATCCTGCCTCCACCAACACATGGAGACCGAACAGGGAGCCAGAAGGAACAGGAGCCCTAGGTACCTGTCCCCTCGAGGGCAGCTTATCAATTTTTAATCAGCATTTTCCAGGTTTCTGTGCTCATGGCTCTGTCAGCAGCTGACATCCAAATGGATGCAGTGAGTGTTCTTGTCCAACACCTGCACAACGGCTGAGGACTCCATGCTGTCCTCACTCTCCAGTGGCAGTGTCTCCTGCCAAACACGAGGTGCAGACTCATCTCAGCCGAGGAAAGTCAATCCTGTCCAGACAGCATAAGGCTCCAGAGGACCCCGAGGGTTCCTGCCTAGGGACAAGCCGATGCTCTCTGAACACATCAGCTGGGTAAAGAGGAGAGCCAGTACAGCGGGTGGAGACTCCTCTCCAACAGATCAGAACACACTGCCAAGGTACCCCAAGCCACCCGGGCTGCGCCTGCTCCCCCCTGCTCAGACAGCATCACACCGCCTCAGCCTTGGGCCAGGTCAGGGCCAAAGCCAGGGGTGCCTTGCTTTCATGGTTTCTGCCCCACCTTACGCTGAAACCACTTCCGAAGGGCTCTGCTGGTCTCTCGGGAACTAGTTTTGGTGAGTGCTCACTGAACAGCAGGAGCTCGGTGCCTGCGAGGACAGCGCTTCCTCTGCACCGAATGGAACTGTTTCTGATCTCCTTCACAAAAGAATTACCTACGATACCCAAAGCTACATAAAAATCTAAAGAATAACACCTTAGTGATAAACTCCTTGGGTTTTTCTCCCCCTGCTTCCCTAGCACAGCCTATTCCTGCTTTCCTCCTGCACCTTTAAAGCCAAGCCCTGTTTAGTTGGTTCACGGGTGAGTTAGTTTGCTAAGGAAACAATGAGATTAGTCAAGAGAACATCCAACATGAACACAGCACGAGCACCAGTGCACAAGAGACACAGCACACAACCAACAGAAGATTAAAGGCAGCCATACTCGGTCTTTGCAGGTGCAGCAGGTACAGAGCTGTCTGCAGTGGAAGAAGCAAGCTCACGAGCTTGCCCGCCAGCCACATTGGCAGGAGTAGCAGTGCCAAGAGCTGCAAAAACATCCTTTGCAAGATCAATGTCTGGTGTCTTGAAGGTCCCTTCGTCCATTTTAAAGTCCTCATTCTGGGAGGGGTTTGTGGTGCTGCCTGAAGCAGCCTCGCTCTTCAGATTGCTTGGGTTCTTGGTTGTCTCTGTTGGGCTCTTCACCGTACTGGGCTGCACAGCTTCCTTCTCAGGGCTCTTGGCGCTCGAGACCTCCTGCTTGGGCTCTGATGGAGCTGGAGGGCTACTGAGGCTGGCCGGGCTCGAGGCAGCTGCCTTGTTACCAGCTGCTGCTTTGGAGGTCTCGGCCGCGTTAGCGACAGCGCTGGGGCTGAGCACTGCACCTTGGCTGGACAGGACACTTGAAGACAAATTATTAGTAGGTGGAGCAGAGCTTGGGGTATCGCTGAGATCGACAAGGGGAGCCACTTTGGGGGTGGAGGAGGGTGGTGGTGCAGAGACTGAGGTGGCTGCCCCTTTGGCTGGAGTAGCCTGGCCGGGCGACACGGAGTTGGAGTCGGGAACGGCCGTGGCTGGCAGGGCAATGCTGGAGGTCAGCGTGGTGGTCTCGCTGGTGGGGCTGTTCTGAGCAGTGGCAAAGGTTTCAGTGACAGTGTCTGAATTAGTGGTGCCTGTAGTTACAGAAGGCAGCATGTCCTCAACGGTAGCTGCGGTATCGGTGGGGTGCCTGCGAAGAGGACAGGAGTAGAAGAGAAATAGAGACAATGAAGCCTGTAAATGACAGTGGCAGAAAGGGGAGCAGAGCGCAAGAGTGAGGAGGCGAGCGGGTGGAGCAGCAGCGTGGCACGTGGCTACGACACACACAGAACATGGAGAGGCACTCAGAGGAGAGGAAACCTTCAGAGGTCAATGTGCAAATGGGAGCGAGGGATGGCTGGGATGCCTGAAGAGGAACTAGGAAGAGAAGAAGAGGACATGACCTTCAGGAATGGCTGTTCATGCAGATTTTGGTTCAGGTCTTAGCCAAATGTAACCCTGTCAACTTGTAGAGACTCTCCTCTTTTAGCCTAACTCTCCCCACGGTCTCCTCCACCTAACCTCACAGGGAATCTTTCCACCAGTTCCTGAG
Organism: Todiramphus chloris collaris; assembly: GCA_025345505.1. Lineage (NCBI taxonomy): Eukaryota > Metazoa > Chordata > Aves > Coraciiformes > Alcedinidae > Todiramphus > Todiramphus chloris. Next base: position 5,963,058 of record JANVCC010000064.1, on the reverse strand, counting down.
CTTGCAGCCCTGTGCCCCCCATCACCATGCAACAAGGTCCCTCTGTAGGACCCCTGAATCCAGCCCCTGTCCTTTCAGCTCTAACTGGAGGCCTTCAGCAAACCACACAGAAAAGAAATCTTTTTCTCCTGCACACATGTACTGCACATATATATATGTACATACACATACATACATGCAGCTCTGAGGTGATGGCTGCTGCCCTTTTGGCCAGACTCCAGCCCGCCGTGCTAGCTAGAATAAGGTTTGCTTTAGGACAGTGTCTGACAGCAGCCAGGACGTAGCGCTGGTTGCCTCAACAAGTACACGGAACCGAGGCTGGGAAACAAATGGTTTATTTCCCTTGCCTGAGACCACTACCTCAAGCTCATTAAATGACAGAAAACCTTCACAGAGGAGGATAATCAACTTAAGACTCTGGTAAGACTAGCGGGAAGATCAGGACAGTATCAACCGCAGCTATTCCTCGCTGCTGCGCATCCGCGTTTTGGTGCCGCTGGTGGACGTGGCCTCCTTTGTCGTCTCACCTCACAGAGACTTCCAGCAGAGGCATTTCACCCGTGGACCCCACTGCTGACCTTATCAAAGGAGGTGAGCAGTACGTGGGTGGAAAAGCCTGACCACCTCACCGCTGTGATGACTGCTGAAGGGAAGGAACCCAGCTCGCAGCATCAATGCCGAACCTGACCCGACTATTAACAACCACTTCAGCAGCCCCCTGAAGTAAATTCCTCCCAGCACTCCTCCAGAAGCCATGGAGAAGAGCTCGGAGGACAGGAGAGCTGCAACAGTCTAGGGAAGAGCTTAACGTGGGCAGCAGGAAATGTAACACCTTCCCAGCTAACGTGGATTCACAGCCTCAGGCCCCACACAAGCGCCCCAGCATAAGCGAAGGTCGTAGGCAGCTCTCGGCCCTTGCCCAGAGTGATGACACTTGCTCTGCCCCCCAGCATCGCGTGCAGCTACCCTGCTGCTAGCAGGAGAGAGGACTGCTTCCTTTGCCACGGGGCGTGCGAGCCTCAGCCAGCAGTGCTGGGGCAGAGCTGAAGCAGGAGCTGCTGCCAGCTGGGAGCTGCTTCTGCTCTGCATCCTTTGTGGTGAACCTGGACAGCAGCCTGACCCACGCACTGGACCGGACTGGCAGAGACCAGTCTCTCAAGAAACACTGTTTTCCTCCTCTTTCCCTTCCAGTGCTGGAAACAGCAGTCACTGAACCCTGAGGAAGAGAGGAGGCATTTCCTCACTGGCATGTCACAAATGCAACGTGGAGGTTTTATCTTTCTTCGTCTCTTCCTACCCTAAAAGTCACGGGCATGAGAGATCAGGGGTTAAAGCAACTGAGGATAATGTGGTGACCCTGCGCTAGGATCGACTGATGCCAACGTACTCTGGCTCTGTCAGCGGGGTGGTCTCATTGGGCTCTGTGTGTTTCCCCCCGTCATGGTTGGGGGTCCGTTCCTCTTCAGTGCGCACCTCCACAATAGGCTCCTTGGACTCATCTTTCCTGTGAGGAAGGAATTGCAGAGAGGTTGGTTTCCATTCACCCCCGGTGTCCTCCTGCAGAGAGATGCTGCCAGTGTCGGTAGCGAGCGGCAGAAACAGGCTGGCCTAAACAGCACATTACTTTTTGCCACTTCCCCTCCCAGTTACGGCCCACAGCACAGATGACCACTGTGATGTCCCGTGTCTAGGTCAGCCGTTAGGTGCCCACTAACAGAACAGGACAAAGCCAGAGAATCGGCTGAAGAAACTCGTAAACCAGAACCAGCGTGGCCCCAGGGCTTGCCAGTGCCCTCCCGTCAGAGATAAGGAACCCAGAACTCCCCGAAGCAGCTTCTTTTCTGAGGCTGCTGAGGGGACACGGTGACCAACGGACGGAGCACGGCAAGGGGTGACGGTACTCACGAGAAGGCGGCTTTGCCCTCCTCCATGTCCTTGCCCTTGGCTCCCGGCCCGGATTTGCCGCACAAGTTGACAGCGATGCACATCAGCAGCCCACACTTGTTCAGGAAGTAGCAGGTGACATCCACAGCCACCAGCAGCAGCACGAAGATAACAATGAGAATGCCAATGATGGCAGCAGTCCCAAGGCCTGACGTCGGGCTGGTGCTGGCTTTAGAGACCAAAAAGAGAAGAAGAGAAGGCACTGTAGTTAAAGGAGAGCTGGGGCTATTACAGCTCAGACCTGGCTCTGCTTAGGTTACTAGCACAGGGAACCTGAGAGTACACCCTCTCCCTGGTAGCCTTGTCGTAACCAGTACTTTTCCCTGAAGACATGCTGGACAGCCTACCTCAGCAGACAGGTTCACTGGGCCCCAGTGGGGCTTTTCCCACAGCTACTGGGCCACGGCCTGGAGAGCAGACTGCAGAAACCTCTTCCACTGCAGCACAGACCCAGCCGGACTCTGCTGGGCTCCTGCTTCCCTCCACCCTTCCTCAAGAGGAAGGCTGTGTCCAGGGCCCAGAGCGACTCTGGCACAGGGACAAGTGTGAGCGAAGCCTAGACTCTGTGGCATGACTTGCTCTGATGGGGCACAGAAACCTGGGGCCTCAGCTTGATCAGCTCTTTACATGGGCTGAAAACAAAGGGAGGAACTAAACCCATTGCTCAGGTAAGACCCAGCTCTCCAAAACTGCAGAGTGGTTAAGCTTTTCACATCTTAGCCCCAGACAGCCGAGCTCATCGGTGTTTGGGCTTTGGTACGGTCAACAATCCAAGCAGCCTTTCCAGGAAGCAGATGGTACCGATAAGCAGGCTGTCACTCTGCTGGCATTGCCCTGGTCACAGCAGCTGCCCCCTCCACCACACCCAATCTCCACCACATTTCCCCAGCTGTAAAATAGAAAAAAATACCTTGCTTTTTCCAGTAGACAAAGGGACAGGAGGTGAGAGGTGGTGATGGAGGCCTAGAAACCGCGTGGGGTTGCCCGTACAGTACTAACGCCAGGGGAAGGGCCTTTAACATCCTACCTGCTTGTAAAACCCCGAGCGTGTTCTTACCAACAGGGAGCAGATAAACACATCAGTTAATCCCACCACAGCCTCCGATTGCCACTAAACCAACAGGACCAGCCTCCAGTGCTGCCAGCTGCATCCTCCCTGCCTCTTACTGTCATACTCTGAACAGAAACTGCTTTTTGTTCCCCGTGTTTTACCCAGCACCACTCCTCCCAAGCTGCAGATGGGCGGGCAGGCCGTTGGGCTGGGGGTTCAGGCGGTTCAGCACCCACTCAGATGCACCAAGCCCCTCGGAACCTGCTCGAGTCCCAGCCGTGGCACGGTCTGCCTTGCGCTGGGCGACCGGCGCATCGGCCAGAGCTGCCCACTGATGGCTACCGGGACAGCCTGATGCCAGCAGCACCTCTGGCATTGGCCGTGGCTCTACTCTGCTTTTTTTTTAAAATTTCAATTAAGAAGAAAACCTGTTCATTTCTAGTGCATTTTTTACTGCTAGACGTCACAACCCCCAAACACTGAGGATCTTCTCTCCGCAGAAAAGCCCAGCAAAGCCCCTCTTTCTTTCCCCCCAGCCTGATCCAGGCTGACTTTGACGGGTGGAGAGATCATTTCCAGGGCTCCCAGGCAGACAGCCATACCCTCTGCCACACATTTGATTACTTAAAAATAGGAAGCAGACCATCGTGAGCACGAGGCAGATAAGTGTTGTTTCATTTTGTGACCCTGATACGCATTAAGGAATCCAGACTCCAGCCAGAAACTTTCTTCCTGTGTTTGACTGTATCTAAAAGCCACCCTGAGGCACCCGATTCCGACCCATGACCGGGCCATTAAATGCCCAGCAGAGCATTTGTGCCACAGACCAGACCCCTGCCAGCACCTTGCAGCAAGCTGCGTATTTAGACTAATTAATCCCCCTCCAGTGCATGCAGGGAATAAGGAGGCCATGCACTTTCTCTCTTCTAATGTACTCAGGATTCTTGCACAGATTATTCAACAATGAACATGTCCCTGTTCACCCCAGCTCCTGGAGAACAACCTAAAGATGTGTCCTCCTCGTGTACATCACGTTTCTGGGAATGAGCTCCTTGGCAGGCTAGCAGAGGTGCACTAAGGAAAGCATCACAGACAGGATTACGGGATAACGGTTCCCCATTGTGCCACCAAAATATACTCCATCTCAGTCACCAGGACTGGAGTGGGACAAAATACCTTGTCCTAGGACGGATGGAATTTTGCCACATGCTCGAAGACATCTTCTGGAAAATTCCCTTCAAACGAGAGCCCTACTCTTTGCTTCCTCTCCCCACAAGCTTTTACAAGACCTGTCGGTATCAGCGGTAAGCCCCTTAAGCTCAGGAATTATCTGTGGCACAAACCACACCAACAGCTTTCCATCCAGCCCACGCCTTGTCTGTGCACCTCTGCCACAACCCGCGTGACCTGCAGGGAGAACTGCAGGAACTGCCACGGGGCACAGCCAAGGAAAGCTCCTGGGTGCTCAGCAGGGACGGCAGCAGCGGCTGTTTGCAAGCACCTGAGTGTCTACACCGGGCATGGGACTCGGCCAAGCTGCTTTGCATGGGTAGCAGGGAAGAAACTCGTCCCTTCGCTGTGCTGTTGGAGATGGCGAGGTTCGGGCATTCCCATGGGGTCCTGGGCCAGCCTCTCACCATTTCACTTCTGCCTATACCAAGGCATGTGTATAAACAGGGAGACAAGGAGCTGGAAAGAACAGAACACCTCTGTCTTTGGCATCAGTATGACTGATGGGGGAAAGCTGTTCAGAAAACGTGCCAAGGAAGAAAATGATTCAGGGAAATATCACAACCAAAGGATTAAGAAAAAATTACTTGGGAAATTCAGTCAATGGAGCTTCAAAAAAGAAATGTGGAGGGATGAGTCAGGTCATCGTGGCCCTATATGCAGCAGAGTAGTACAGACCACAAAGGCATTTTATTTGAGCAAAGATACAAGATTCAAAAGCTGGAAACAGAAGGTGTATGAGCTTAGGCTAGGAACAGCATACGAAATTGTAACAGCAATCCCTGAACGACAGCAGAACGTTGAACCTTCCTCCACCAAATCTGGCTGAACAGAAATCTCCTTTACTTTCTAAACAGGGATTTTATGCAAATTATTTAGCACTACTGATGAAGATGATGCAGATTATTTAGTTCTACTGCAGAAAAGCCTGTCTGAATACTCACCTCTCTATTTAGGGTTAGTGACAGAAAGCAGAAACAGGAGAAGACGACGGTTCTGTTCCAAGGAACCTTTGCCGCTTTCAGCGACAGCGGCGCGCTCTCCTGTTTGTGCCTGTGCATTCCTGTGAGGAGTGCTTGAGAAGCAGAGCCTTAGTTCTCTGACAGCCCCTGGAAGCACCACGGTGCCCTGGGACAGCAGACCCTCTGCTCTGCAAAAACCCCCCAGCCCAGCACGTACCAGGCCCTGCAGAACGACGGGCCAAGCGCAATGTGTACGATGGAGACAGTGCCAGACTGCTGCTCAAAGGCCCAGCGATGGCTCCGTGATTTCATCTACAGCTTCTCTAAGTTTTGCTGTTATGCAGCTTTCATCGGCTTCGTGTGAGGCACTGAAAACACAAACGTAACGTGGACGAAAACCCAAATGTTTGGACAGAAGACCTGAAAACTGCTGCAGGTATCCCAGGGTTTCTGAAACTTGGCCGTGCTGGAGGCACATTACCTGATAACCTGCAAGGCTTTTCTCATGGGAAAGGAGAGAAAAGAACAGATACGACAGAGAAAAGATGGGGTCTTGACTAACACAACAGATAGAGATGTTCAAACACAGCATCAATTCTCTGTTCTGACACGGATTTTCTCTGTGACTCCAAGCACCCCTGAACCAGCAGAGCTGCAGCCACTACACTTGGCAGAGGTTTGCTGATGCCAATATAACCAACAGCTTGCGGGAAGGATGTGCCCACTCTCCTTCCACTCTGTCTCAAGGTCCTGTCTTTTATGCTTAGGAAGCAAGGACATAAAACATTTATAATGTCACACTAGGAGGGCTCCAATTCTGAGTTTCCCCGGAAGCCCCTTTGGCTTAGTTAGCAGGCAAATCCAGCTCTAACCCAGACCGCTGTGGTCCTGCAGCCACAGGAAATGCTCTGCAGCTGATCCACAGAATTGCCAAGAGCATCCAAGCTCCACCGAGTGCCTGCTGGCAGCGAGGCTTCGGCACGCCATGCTGCAGGCCAGCAGCCCACGGGAACTGCTGCAGCCAGGCACTGCACTGGCCCTGGAATTCTGGAATCCACTGCACAAGGTTAGAAACCCCACCAGGCACTACTGTTCCCAGAGACCCCATTTCTGCTACGATAGCTACAACCCAACAAGTTCCCTCCCTTTCCTGCTGCTTGCCTTCCAAAGCATTATTCTGCCTGCTCTGCCCCAGGGAGCACGAGCAGCTACGTTAGGAAAAGCTGCCAGGAAGAAGAGTACAGAGATGGGGAAAATGAGGGCAAATCTGCAGAGGAATGCCCTTGTTTCTGTGATGTTCTCAGATTTTTTTTGTTTCAGACCATGAAACGGGGCCACGGTAACTGCCTGAAATGTGATGGGTTTTTTCTAGGCCAGTGAGAAAGCCCTGCAATTTTCAGTCACTTCCCAATCTCTTCCACTGGTTCTGGTTCTATAAATTCTAATTCAGGACATGAATTGATATTTTGAATATTCTAAATATAATATGAATATAATATAATGAATATTCTACATCTTTCAGAGACTAGCAAGAAAGAAGAAGAATATACAAATCCTTGAAGACCCCATGACCTTGGAGGCTGTAGGTGCAGACTTCCTTTTTTTACGAATATATATTTGCAAAGGAATTTTGCTGCTGCTGTAAAACACAGGAAGCACATCCACCATTATTCAGTTTCACAGAATGGCAAATTTGATTAAATTAAATCAATCTACAAGTACATTAACTATTCACTCCATCCTATAGCTAAATTTGTTGTATTTAATCAAAACTAATATTTAGAAATGTAATAACCCTGCAAACTTGTCAGGGCTACGACCACTCAGCACACAACACAAGTGCACCCGTGCCCAGGCTGGCTGTTGAGCAGAGCACAGCATCCCCAGGGAGAGCTACCCGGTGAACAGAGGGTGGGCATTTCTGACCCGACCCAGAGAACGTGCAACCTGAGGAGAAGCCTTCCACAGATTGCCTTTTGCTATTCTCAGGACTAAGAGGAATCAAACCTCCACAGATTAAATAAGGAAACTCAAAGTGTGTAAAAATAAAATAAAAAAAATTGAGAGTCCTTTATTCTAAAGAAGTGAAGAATTTATTAAATAGTATTTGTTTTTCCAATTGAAAATGAGCTTCCTGCAAGACTGACCTTTCTAACTACCCTTATTTTACAGTGTACAATTAAATGACCCATCAATTTTACTTTCTGCAGCTCTGTACAGACATCTATCCTGCCAGAGAGGGCAGAACCACTGGGATGTGTCTCCTGAGAGGGGGTCTCAGCTACAGTGTGCAGAGAACATTCAGCCACAGGCAGACAAAGAGACTAAAGAGGGATGGACAGAAGCAGATGAGATTCCAGGCATTTCAAATGCCCTTCAATATTTGGCAGAAGAAGAACAAATCACACAAAAATTCATTTCATGCATCGGAAGGAAAAAAACCCCAAACAAAAACACCCAGGAGAGAAGCTACTTGTTCTCAGTGGATGCTAACATCTTCAATGTGCAAACGCTGAAGAGCATCCTCCAGACAAGGGGAGCCACGATGTGCAGACCTCGTTCTCTCAGTGCACAATTTATAGTGGAGAAACATGGGAGCAACCTTCTATTGCAAGTGACAACTGCTGTTTCCACAGAGATTGAGGCTCAACAATTTGTGTTTGCTTTTAACTTAGCTACTGGGCAGCAGAACTGCACAGCAGTCTGTGCAGTGCTCCTTCCAAGACAGGAGGGCTGTGGCTGTTTCCCCAGAGTACTACTGGGCACCTTTTAGACTGTCACCAAGACTGCGTGGCCTCAGGGGTCTGCTCCTGGCTTCAACCTCTCTTATCTTCCTCCGACTGACTCCCTTTCCAAGGAAGAAGAGAGGAATATGAGCACACAAGAAGCAGCCCACCGCTTCAAGACTCAGGAGAGCTGCAGAAACCTCTTCCTACCCAGCAGAAACTCGGTGCTGTGAACAATTGCACCAGGTCCTGGCAGAGCAGAACGTTCTCAAGCAAAGCCTTCCTGCAGAATGAAGGCGGCCAAAGCAACGCTTCACAGCCATGAAAAGGTGCAAAGACTGGGGGCAGGGCTCTGGAATCCCCTGGGCCACGGCAGGTCCTGCAAGGCTCTGCAGTTCATCACACAGATGGAAACATCTTTTCCAAGGGTTGAGGTTCCAGCCTTCCCGGGGGTGTAACGTGCGCGAGGTGAAAAAGCTGAGTGTTTGAACTGCTTCTGGCTCCCGGTCTGAATCGGTGTAATCTCCAAGCAGAGAAAAGAGAGATGGCTTCTCTGTAAACTACTGAAAATTTTATTTTATTTACAACAAGAATAAGGCCTGGGACCTTGTCCAGCACTGACTGTCAGACCCCAAGGATCCCAAGTGTCTCCAGTATCTGATGTGTTATGAACCTGCATCAACTGGTGGTAAAAATATCAGTTACATTCCCTCTTTTTACAAACACAGGGAGAGCAGCTCTTTTAGTAGCTGCTCCCTGCTGACTGGATTCCTGTTTGCTGCTGAGTCTGGGATTCATTTCAGCTAACTTCAGCCATGTAAATGATCTCCCATCTACTTGTCTGGGCTTTGCACAGTCACCAGAGAGGAGGCCCCTCAGAGCACAATCTCTCTCCACTGCCCTAAGGGACCCCGGAGGCGCTGCTCGCTCTCCATACAACTCTACGTAAAGTTATAGTTTAGGCAAGATCATTTTAATAACCTCTGAGTCGGGTGAGATGGTACCTCAACCTCTGTCTGTGGAGAAGGGGAAACCCACAGCACAGGCTGGTAGCAGATCTACACCTTAACTTCGTAAATTCAGCTACAGGGAAGGTCACGCAGCTTTTTAGTGTTATTGAAGTACAACAGGAGTAATCATAATACTAAGGTGTAAACTCAAAAAGCTCTAACAAGTTTCCTGTGCTTTAAAACACCGGAGAGGAGGAGGTTTTAAAAAAGGAAGCCAAATGCTTTCGTGTGCAAGTCCTGCACAAAGCTTTCGTTTATAATTTAGCTAGAAAAGCAGTTCACAACCCATAACGAACAAGGTCTGAGTACAGGCAGCAGAGACTTGTGTGCAGAGCATTAAACAGATGGCTAGACAAGACTGATGGCAGGGGTTTTGTTTGTCCCTATCAGAATTTAGTTAGAAAGATGAATCCAATTCAGACAGCTGATAGTATGTGAGACATTCTGTAAGACAGTTCAACAACGATGTCAACAACTTCATCCTTGGCAACCTCAGACCCACTCGCCAAGAACAGACCTACAGGGAGAGACCCCCCCATTTTTAGAAGAGCATCAGAGCCAAGTGGACTTCCCATCACAGAACAATTCACGAGGGGCATGGGTTTTTTCCCTTGTTGTTGGGGTGGGTTTTTTTTGGTGGTTTGTTGTTTTTTGTCTGTTTTGCTTGTGGTTTTTTTTTTTTCGCAAGAACAAGAGAAAAGAAAAAAGTCAACTGAAATTTGTTCAACGACAAACACACAGAACTTGGTAAGAAAGATGCATTATATTGCACCCATTTACATCAGGGATTAATCCTGTCTGGTAGAGTCACACGCAGTTAATCAGGAATACTATTAAGGATCTGTAATAATAATCATTTAGCCGGTCAGTAACTCAATCCAAGCTAATGCTTTCTGTTAAAAAGCCAAGAGAAGGGATCTTTCTGTGAAGTTGATAATACAGCAGTGGAAACCCAGAAAATCTCAGACAAGCATCCTTTGCAAATCTCATGGGTGGTTTTATGCCCCAAAGCCACTGTAGGTCATCAGATACTTGACTGTACACAAGGGGCCAATGAAGTTGCAAGGATTCAACCACAGAAAGAAGAAAGAAAGAAAGAAAATAAAGAATAAAAAGTTCTCTTCTGTGCAATTCCCACAAGACATTTATATTCAGACCACCACATCAGAAAAACCTTCTAATGGCCATAACTTTGAATCCACATGCAAAAGCCCACAGAGATGCTTGGGCAACCAGTAAGATCATCTCTGACAACTCTTCTTTCTCTTTGTATAGTCTGTGGATTTAGGTCTGTGGATGGGGCTTTAGACACCTTTTGCACAATACAATGGTGATTGGCACCAGATGTGCAGAGAACTCAGTAAAAAGCAGTATTTTAAAAGGCTTTCAATATTGTACCTTCCTTTGATGAAAAACAGCAAGCAAACAGCAATAAAAACATCCTTCTTTACATCCATTAAAAAGGGCAAATTCATTACAAGTAACAAAAAAAACAAAAAAGAGAAAAAACTTGGCTTAAACCCTTTTTTCCTTGTTACAAAATACTGACTCTTTCAAATTAAACTTCTTTTTTTTTTTTTAATGTTCTGTGGGTTTTTTGTGTTGTTGGTGGCTTTTTTATGTTTATTTGTTTTTTTCTCTGAACTGACACGATCCTCAGAAGCAAAGTTATCTGCTTTCACACCTTGGTGGGACCCAGGCCTTTTTCAAGCAAACACTGCTTTATTTTATTTTAAGTTTCTAACAGAGCAAAAGCAGAGTCACTGCAGAAAGAAGCAATGAAACAAAGGAGGACGACGTTGATGGACTTCCCAAGGTCGCTGCAGGTGCCAGACAATGGTTCCCAGGAGGGGAAAATATGGTTGTTTAAAAACAAATTTGGTGCATGTGGCAAGCGTGGATGTTTCCCCGTGAGATCCAAGGTGACATGTATGACGACAGACATAGGAAAGGAGTAAAGGGAAGAAGGGAGAGGGGAGGGAAGAAAGGACGAGGAAGAAAAAGAAAGAAAGAGAGAAAGAGAGAAAAATAGATAAAAAAAATTAGGTCATAAATATAGAAAACATAAGAATCAAAGGTTTATTTAATTTTGTAAATTAAAGTGGCTAAAGGTTAAAGAAGAGCATTAGCACATTCACACTGACAAAGGGCCGGGTCAGAAGCTCAGCAATGTCCAAAGCTGCAGAGCAGGGTCCAAGTCAGGGTTTATGGGGGTTGCAAGCAAATGAGATTAAAAACGATGGAATAGAAGGCTCAGTGAGAAACACAAGATGGTTATCTGGTATTTGAAAGGACAACGCTGCCTTTTACATACCAAAGAAAAAAAAAAAAAGAAAAAAAGAAAAACTTTTCTGCAGCAGACAATCCACCTGCCTGTCCAAATTCTTACCCAAAGCCTGCTGTACCAAGGACTTGGATAACAGATCCAGGTGACTAAAACTCTGCAGAAGCAAGGTGGTCTCTAGAACACAGGACTGACTTTTCCATTTAGCCTTCCAGCTGCTTGTAAACTACTCTAATGCAAGTATTGTTATTATTATTACGGAAAATAATACCCTTAGCCTTCTAACCACTTTCAGGACACTGTAAGAAAGACGATGGCAACAAAGGACTCTACATCATAAACATACATTTTGTCTGCAGGAAATTCCTAGGTATTACTGTCAAGCTGAGCAATGCCATGTTAGAGGCATTGGCTCTGACTTCTCCTCTGCAGCTCATTTTGAAATCAAAGCATAAAAGCCAAACATCATGAAAGCCACAAGAGATGCCAACGGGACGTACCACAGAGAGCCTCCTCCCCACCAAAATCTGGCAGAATTGCCATCATTTCCATAGAGGCCCGTGGGCTGCACAGCAGAAAAATCCAGCCTGCCCCCTGGAAATATCTTCCCCAACATCACCAGTTTGGGGACCAGCTTAGGGCACCAAAGGGTCTGGAAGCACCTTGGAAGGCCTAACAGAAACCTAAGTCCCCTACAAAAAACCCACCACAACAAACCAGTAACTAGAGAGTCACAAATCCAGCACAGTCAGCAGCAGTGAATTCACTGTGCAGTGCTCCACTTGCCCCTGGACCAGAGCACATCCTTTCTGAGGGGCAACTGCATCCGCTGGGCCACTCGCCGCGCGGCTGCTTTTCAAAGTGCTTCCCACACGTCCAAGAACAACGTTTACTCCTGATTCTTCCTATGCTTCACACCAGACTAAGTGAGGAATTATTTCAGAGAGGCCAAAGAAGTTGCACCTGTGACAACAAACAGGGCTTTTTTTTCCCCCACCACCCATGTTTTAGAGGGTCCCAGCCCACGTTCCCGTTGGATCCGAGGGGCCCAGTGGCACCTGGGCTCGCTGCTCCTGCCCCCACCAGGAGTGACAGCACCAACACTGCGTACTCCACGGGCAAGAGCATTCTCAAGACTTGCTGATGCACTTGTGTAAGACCTCCCAGCTGTCCCAGGTAGCTTTGTTGTCCCACTGGGCACGTATCAAAGGCTAAGAGAGTAGCAGCACAGGAAGGCAACAGCAGTTGCACTCAAGAGACCGTGGAGGAACAAAGAGACTGTTCAGCACTTGCAGCTTCCCCTGGGGAGACACATCACAGTGCAGAAGAACCACCTTCTGCTGCTCCCAGCCTACCACGTTCGACTGTTCAGCTCTGAACTGACCTTAGGGGACTCTGCCAAATTACTCTCACTTTCTCCTACCACATCAGTCACAGTTGTCCTTCAAATATGTGAGGGTAGTAAGTATTAGAGCTGTTGAAAATGAGAATCAGAGAGTAAGTTGCTTAATGAGTTACTGAGGGTCCTTCCACCCAAAACTACAGCCTTGTTCAAACACACGTCCCGATCTCTCTCTTGCCCCGCTTCCTTCCTTCTCCCTATCCTCATCCTCCCAACCATCCACGTTTTTCTCAAGTCTTAACCAGCGAGGCTGCTCATTTGTATGCTTAACAACATTATCTGGCTAATGCAGGGGAATCTCATCATGCAAACTGCACAAGCTCTCGGCTGTTTCCTTCAGACAGGAAGGGAGAGGGGGCAGACCAAGGATTGAATTCTCAGTGCAAGGGGAAGCCTGAAGAAAACGCTGGTTGTTCTGAAGGACAACAGGAGACAAGTGAAACTAGACAACAGCACGAAATCAAACCACTCCCTTCAGTCTGGGCTGCCAGCACCAACCCTCGTATGAACATGCTCGACTCTGGCTGTGCAGCGAGGACCTAGCGACTGACTCAGCTTTGAAGTTTGGCCATCTGCCTTTAACCCAACAGAATTCTTCATATCTACAGATAGTCCAGCAACGTCATCCTTGAGGTTTGGGGGGTTTTAGTTTGTTTGTTGGGGTTTTTTTTGGGCTTGTCGATTTTGTTTTATTTGCTCGTTTTTTCTGTTGTTGTTTTTTACGGATTGTTTGGATTTTGTCTGTGTTTGTTTGGGTATTTTCAAGGATGCACTACTACTTTCTACCTGTGTGGAAAGGAAATACCAACTGTCCTTTCAACACCTTCCAGAGAACTGATAAATGCCTCCTAGGTCAGTTTATAGGCTCTGCTTGTTTTTTGCAGCATTTGTGCTTCTACCTCACTTGTTCAGCATGCCAACAAGGAGTCTGTCTGAAACGAGAGGTTCCAGCAGCATTCTAATGCTATTTATCTTCCTAACATTAGAGCAGTGCTGTTTTTAAATTACTGTAATTGGATCTCCATTTCATTTCATAACAAAAAACCTTCAGAGAAGTATTTTAATCCCCTCCCTTTCCAACCTCTAGCAAACTCCTTATGCCTTTATTTCTCCAAAGGCTGGGCTGGATGGACAGAGAAACAGTAAGCAACCCCACTGGCTCGTGGAAAGCATCACCCCGGAGATCCGAATGGTGCCTTTTCCCTTAGCGTTAAATGGCAATCCTACTTTCTGGGTCTAGAAAGCATTTGCTGTCCACTGCTTTCTCAACTGCCAACCCTGTTACCCTGACACAAAAAGCCAGCGTCCCCTGGGAACGGTCAGACTGGGATTTGTCACGGAGCATTCCTACCGGCGTCCCGCTAACGCTGTACATACCGCAACGTGGACTACAGCACAGGTATGTACGTGGCGAAAACTAAGCTTTGGATGGGTAACCAATCGTGATAATGGCTTTAAGCAAGCAAGTTGTCAGGGTTACTCAGGCACATTAAAGGATGCAGCACTGTTGCATTAATTAGAAGCAGAAATCAACGGCGAAGCTTATGACTGCTGTACCTGGGATGACAGTAGGCTGAGCAGAGGTTCGGAAAGCGTAGCGAGCTGGCTTGGACTTCCCTTGCTGGTTTTCAGCTATCACATAAACTTCATACTCTGCGTTCCAGTCCAGGGACTTGAGCATGACGTGGTCACTGCCGGATGGGAGTCTGATCTCCGGTTTCCATTCTGAGGAATGCTTCTGCAGAGCAGCGAGACAACAGGCAGGGATGCAAAACACAGAGCACAACATCAGCACCCAGCTTTGAGGGGACGGCGAGCGCAGAACGGGGGGTTCCCACACAAGCACACGCTCCTCAGCGGTGCCAGGCATCGTGTGCTGCTGGTTCTAAGCAGAGGGAACGAGAGGTACCAAAGCAGCCTCCTTCTGCTCACAGTTCTGTTCCCTGCAGTGCTAGCACACCTGAGGAGAAGCCCTCAGTTCTTTCCGCATCACCAGACTACTTCATTCCAAAGGGGTAAATCTGCGACTTCTACACGCCTCTGTCTGTCCTGGGAAGCACTTTAGGAGTGTTCTTTCATGTCACAGTATGCCAAATTTAAATCATCTGAAAGACAGATTTACCTCTTAGCACAGGTCTGGCACAGTTTACCACAACCGTTCTGTTCTGCACTGGTTTAGGGAGGTTTTAAGCAGTGCATACAATTAGTAAACTTGACAATTCCTACTCCAGTTTCAGGAAATGCAGATAGATATTTCACCCACACGAATCTGAAGGTCTCTCACAGTGCTATTCTTCAAGGATGTGCTAAGCAATTTCTTTGACTGAATGTCCTTTTATATGAAAAAACCCACCAAATACCACCTAACACAAAACACAGGCCACACTCAGCTCCCAACAATACCAGCTGCTCCTCACGCCAATGTTCCTTCCCAAGACTAGGGAGAGATGTCTCAGAGAATCACTTACTTTGCAGTCCTGGGTAAGGTACAAGGAGAGCTGAACAAGGTGCTAAGGGGAACTGCTTCCAGCAGCACCTCTCACTCGGTGAGCAACGTGACACGTGTCTGAAGGTGGGCAACGCTCCACGCTGTGAACCTCTGGCCCCCAGCTATGGAAGCTGTTGCTGGCAATCCCATCTCAGAAACACATGGGATGAAATAATGCTAAGCGCATGTGAGTACATTATGCTCACAGTTGTACAGAAGACAGCATGGAGAAATAATCTTTCATAGTCAAAGGAAAGAAAAAGAGACAAAGATTTTCTGTGTTGCTTCTGTGCACATCCCATCACACCCTACATGCTTCCACCAGACCTGCTTAGCACGTGTTGCTGTGCTGGCCTGTCTAGAAGAGCTTAGCCCCAGGGCTGTCTGCCTACAAAGGGAAGCCTGAGTACAGAACAGGCTAAACACAAATCAGGCTCGAGTGCCAGTCATACTTACAGCTTTGTATTTGATCAGATAATGTCTAATTGGGGAGCCACCATCATCCTGCTTGATCACATTCACTTTGATGGAGTTCCCATCTTCTCCCATCTGACCTTCCAGTTTGGGTGCGCTGGGTTCCCCTGAAACAACGGTGGATTTATGTTTATTTGTAAAAAAAATTAATTAAATTATTAGAGAAGTAGTACTCATCAAAACCAGAAAGATACTTCATTACCCTCAGCTGCCAGGGTATCAGTCTCGCTCTGACCCAGGCAGGGAGGACACCGTGTGTCTGGGGTGCAGACAGCTGCACGACCCAAGCATTTCTCCTATTTGCTAGGTTGCTTTCATCAACACAAGTCACCATTTCTGTGCGTGCTGGAAGGAGTCAGAGGCTGAGCAAAAGAGACCCCACACCTCCCCAAGAGTGTGCTAGAGCAATGACCAGTTCTTCCTTCTTGTTGTTATAGAACACTGGTGTGAAACACCTGGAAGGTGTCAGGATAGGGCCCGTGGCAAACAGGCAGGTGCTCCCGTCAGACACGCAAGTCAAGAGCATCACTGAAAAGGGACCCTGTGCTTGTCACACAGGCCTGTGTTCGCACTTCGAACGCTGCTGAGGTTTCCTGGTTGCCAGACCAGACTCACTGGTGTGCTCACTTACATGTGTGTGGAAATAAGGCACTGCATCACAACAGCACACCTCTTCCTTCAGCTCCAAATGGCGTTAACGAATTACAGCGGATGCAGGCTGGGGAGAACTACACCCCTCTGCTCCTCTGCAGTAACTGTTTGTAAATGAAAAACCTATCACTTCCCAGTTTGCACCCCTGACAGCTGAGGTACCACTTGCCTCTGCAGGGCACACCGACAGCCACGGCCTTTCACACCCACATCTCTGCAGCTGCTTCTTCTGCCAATTCCTCCGCAACCCGCACACCCCATCTGCAGAGGATTGTTCCCCAAGTCCAGCTCAAGCACTTCCTTCTTGCAGCTTTACTGCAACACCTCTCCTAACAGAACTCAAAGCCACAGACTGCCCGGTTACGCATTTACACACACACACACCCCAACCTCAGAAATACTGCATCAAATAGCTCAGGAGACAGGCCTTACCCTTCTGCTCTCTACTACCCCAGGAGTGTGTGATTTCTCTGACAGCCTGTGCATTCACTATGCGAGAGGCATTATTACCTGTTTGGTTTTGGGGAAAAAGAAACTGAGCTTGTATATCTAGAGTAAAACTTTCTAAAAGACTTAAGTTCTGTTGCATTATACTAAAAGTGAAAGGAAAAAAAAAAAAAAAGGCCAGTAATTAAGATCAACCTTGAAAGCTAACATCAGTCATGGGAATTTACAGGTACTTCTTTCAGCCCAAAACACATTCCCAGTTCTAAATCTGTTCTGTCTGGATTTGTACTCAGCATTTCTGACTGGCCTGAGAAATGGCCATCTTTCTGAGTTAATCCTCAGAGGTAATTCTGAAGCCTTTCCTCTTCCCCCTCCTCCATCCCCTTTTTTTGCTGCAATATCAATTAGAGAAGTGCAAGACCCACAGTGAAACAGTAAGTCAAGATCAGTTTGATTTTCTTGCAGGCGAACACACGCTCCAACACACCAGCTGTTCCAGGAAGGCAAATACAACCCATGTGAGATAAATACATTTCTGTTTCACAAAATAGTAATTTCTCTTAAAGATGTAAAGAGGGAATGCTCCCCCCCCCCCCCCTATTTTTCTTTTCTATATGCTCAGCTCTGCCTTACATCCCCCTTAATAGACTCCCATGATACAAGGTGGACATTCAAGAGCTGCACTCCAGCCTGTGCCAGGTTCCTCGGTGACCATACACTGGCAACACAAAGGTAATGCTCTCAAGGTGACCATGGAGCTGCCCTCCAGAGCAGTCTGAAGCAGATGGCACACAGGAGTAGGTGCTGCTGTTCCTGTCACGAGAGGTGCAGCGCACTCCTCCGGAGTTCTCCTGGTTCCAGGGACATTTCATTTCACTGACAACTCCGTTTGCCATCTACTGGATAGACACAAGGGTGGATTTTTATCTTTCCTGCCAACTAACTGAGGCTGTGTATTAGAAAAGCCCTTCCCAGCCCACATTTCTGCTGGAATTCCCCACGGAAAGCATTCATGATACATGCACTGCACCACGGACTGAAAACTAACCAGTAGCAAACGAGTTCTAGGGAAGCAGAAGGACCTGGCCCAGGCACACCGACACTATCACAGCAACCCATTCTGTTTTCTCTCCTCAATCCTACAAGAAAAATAGCACTACAAAGGTTACTAGTTTTGACTATTAAGGTGATTTGAGTTGAAGAAGCTATGACTACAATAATCGTGCCACAACTATTAATGGATAATTAAGTGAAACCAGAAGTAAATGCCTTGCTCTATCATTTTTTCACACAAGAAACTAGCTCCTGGTAACAACTGGAGGTGGGGCCTTCCAGGCTCCTTATTTTGCCAGACTCTGAGACACCTGACACTGCTGAAGGGTTTATGAGCAGCAGTGCTGCCATATTTGTGTAGACTTGATGAACAGCTTCACTGATAACTAGGCAGTACACCATCTCCTTGGTGCTCTTTCCCACCTTCACCTCAGAGATAATTAGCACTAAGTAAAGGGATCTTGAAGTGAAAAGGGAACACTGTGCTCATAAAATCTGACCTCTTACTAGAGTTTTTTTCCAGTGATTGAGCACCAAGACTAAAACGTGAAGGAACACCCTTTGGAAAGATGCTCATTCTTGATAGATGTTAAATGTCAGAGATGGTGCTGTATCCTATACACAGACATTTCCAGGGATCAATTACCCCTGCTGCTGAAACTTTTCCTTGCTTTGAATTTTCTAGTTTCTAGCTCCCAGTTCCTTCCTTCCCCAAGACTTTAAACACACTTCTGCTCTGAGAAACAGTCTCTTCAAATGGGAGAATATGGACCACTCCTAACGTCTGAAACCCAGCAGGTACCGCAGTGCAAGCCCTGGAGAAGAATACTTTCATTTTCTCTCCAGAAGTACATGGCATTTAGTTTATCTTAAGCAGGCAGATGTAATCCAGATACAGGGCTGTAAAATTAAAAATGGGTTAGTGTGTAGTTTCAAACAAAGGAGGAAGAAGTTTAGTGGGAAAAGTTTAGTCCAGCAGAATCAGCATCCCTATAATGAGTCAAAATGTCAGTAGCTGAAGAGAAAAGGTTGTCATCAGAAGGTTAGAGAAGAAACTCATGCTCACATGACATGCATTCTCCCTACAGGACAGGGGCTGAAAAACAAAGGTGCATTAGGATGGGGTGCTACGTGCCTGGGGATCTCCCGTTTACACTGCGCTGACTGGACATATTGCAGAAATCTGCCTGTTACACCTATAAAGTGTGGGCTCCTTAAGGAATTCCCCTTGGGATGCTGCAGCTTAGCTTAATGAGGAGCAGAGAGCTCCAAGCATGCCAGAGCTCCTCTGTATAATCATTTGGCAAACAGCTATCTGCTCAGAATTGGTTCTGCTGCAGGAGGAGGGATGCAGGAGCTGAAGCTGTCCCTCTCTGGTGCACTGGTGTCCAGCCAGGTGGCACCTTACTCAGCCCAGCAGAGAGAGCACCAGTTGATGCAACTGCAACCTCCTGGAGGGCAGACAAGAAGGAACTTCAATTTTCACCCCTATGCTTTACTCTTCTTCAGAAAGGGGATGGATTCTGCTCAAAGATGTAAAACGTATATGCTTTAGCCTCCTTACGTACACGGTTAGAACTTGGTCGCTTCCACCAATTTAAACTTGACCCAGGGTGCACTCCTCAGCAAAAAAAATGAACCAAATGAGCATGGTACTGATGAGAAAAGCCAACAGACAGCGTGGCACACTGTCTGCTTCCTGCGATTTAAGCTGGTTTTGAGCAAGCCTTCTCTGGAGCTGAATTCCACAGGGCTCCCCAAGTTCTCTACTTCTCTGAAGGCTCTTCCAAAGGCACCATGCCCAGATGAGCTGTGATTTAAAGCCTGCAATCTTGTTAGTGCCTTGCAGGAAACTAGTTCTGTTTCTTCCCTCACATCTTCTCTGGCTCTGGGGACTTTTTCTTTCCATTAACTCTTCTTTCTTTATCTTTACAAGCACAAAGAGCTGAACAAAAAAACCCCAACCAGACTCAAGCTCTTCATCACTCATCTGTTCAGATCCCTCCCCATGTTCCTTCTGGCTGGCTTCTCGAGGAACAATAACAGAATCAGGGAAGACTCCTGCCACACTGGTTTGCCCAGTATCAGATTTTAGGCCAGAAACACCTTGCTGGCCTGTATGAGACAAGACACTGGGACTGGGTGGCTTCAGCCTTCCAGACGCTAACTTTCTAGGAAGCAGCACAATAGTTTTGTGCTTTCCCTGAGGAGCACCGAAGAGCTGCGCTGCCCTGGATTGCAGTGCAGGCCCCAGGGGTCACCCACGGGTTAGGGCAGAGTCCTTTTCCAGCAGCTAGGTTTGTACCTTCGAGGAAGGACACACTGAACGCGTGCCGGACCCCAGAAGAGAGAGCAGTGCAGAGGACAGAGACCTTTTATCACATCTCTTCTCTGCTCCCATCAAATGTGTTCCTTCTGCCCACCTTTGAAAAGCATCTCCAGTTGGTTACTAGACAACTGCAGCACTCCACACTATGATCTCAAATCCTTGCCCAGCAGGCACCAAAGAAAGATCCTGCAGCCTTGCTGTGCTTCGAGAACACAACTGCGGTCTGGGCTAATTTCTGCAACACGTGAACATGGAAGCAGCTGATTTCTGCAATCCTGACCATCATGCAAACAGGACTCAGTTGTGACCCACTGTGTCACAATCCCAAACAAACACCAGCCATACCTATGGGAAGTCTCCACGAGTGGTAAATATACACAGATGAGAAAGAAGAAGTAGGGAGTCTTCAGAATGAGCACAACAGAAGCAAACATCAACATTCACAAAAAAGGAACGAAACCAGAACATGCAAAAACAAGACAAGTCTTCAGTCCTCCTGGATTTTGACCAGAGAGGGAAGACTAGGGAAGAGGGGCTGTTTCCATGCATGCAGTCACGTGGGAAGGTTACTGGTGTTAGTTTTGTTTTCCTGGCAAACCCCAGCCTAAATCCTTTCCCAGTGGTGGTCCAAGGCAAGAAAGAGATGGCAGAACTCGTATGTTGAAAAAAGCCAATTGCTTCCTAGTTTCCAAAATTATTTGCTCCGCTGGGGAAGCAGGAAAGCTCCCCAAAGAGTTCCCCTCCCTCCCCCCATTTAGGTCAGGCACAGAGTATTAAGTGAAATTGCAAGAACTGTTTTGACCACCACAGCCAGAGACCGATTTCATCTCCGTAAGCTGCAAGGGTCAATCATTTGCTTCTTGATTTCAGGGACACCACCAGCTACTGTAACTGCTGCTGGTAAATGAGTTCAGATGAAAGCCCCCTCCAGGCTGCCAGAAACTGTGTGGGAGAAACGAGGTGCTCTGGCAAGAAGGGTGCAATAGTACTGCTGATGCAAGCTGTGCCAAGTCTGGCTCCCCTCAGGCACGCCGTGTGTGCCTATATATCCTACCTCGATAGAAACACACTTCCCACCCTGGCTATGTTTTGGCTTTACTCATGGTAAAAACAAATCTTAAATCGTAATGTGACAGCCGTGCTGACTGCTAACTACGTTTCAGATCCTTCTGATGGGCTACTAAACAGCATAGTGTGGATGTGGATGTGTATGTTATCACATATATGTATACAAACATATACTCCAGAGGGTCAAAATGTTGTTAAAGCAACAGGAGGTAGAGTGAGCATCTTACCCATAGTCTCCCATCAACTAGCAGTCTGTAGTTGCCACACTGGCACCCTGAAAGCCAAAAGGATTTTTGCCATGGGTGTTAAGGCCAAGAAGAGTTTTAGAAGCTTACTGGGACACTGGCTGTCAGATTCTGATGGTGAAAGAAGCAAATGACTGAGCCACATGGGTTTGGTTTTTTGTTGGGTGTTTGGTTTTTTTTTTTTCCCTTTTCTCCATTTTTTTATTCTTTAAAGACTGAAGTGGAGTTGTTCACATGCACAGAGTGGTGAGGGACTTCTCCAAAAGGCTTGTAGAAGGATTTTGGAGTGATGGAATTTGGAGATGTCTGATCACTGACCAGAGGGGAATCCTCATCCCAAATCTAGGCAACCAATCAGAACAAAGTATTTTACCTTCTGTTCACCAGCGTGGACGACATCATCAGCACCATGCAAGCCACATGACAAAGTCACATGATACGCACGCACATGATTGGTTGAAAGGAAAGTGGAGGAGGTCACATGGAAAATACAAAAAAATTAAAAAACTGATGTAAACAATGGGCAAGGGAAAAAAATCAACAACAGAATTACAGACTAAATAAAATAGAAACAAAATTAAATTAGCCAGTATATATCAGAAACACTGGGGACACAGTAAATTCACCTGGAAATATAAGAACATTAAACCACAGAAAGCACTGAGTTATGACCTTGTGAGTTGTTAGGCACAGCCGCACCGCTGCTGATTAATACCGAGCCAAAGGAGAAACAAAAATTATTGCACAGTGTGCACCAGGACTTGGAGCAGCTGAAGGAATCCACAAGACTGTTGAAAAGAAAAAGGGAATACATTGTTATTCAGAAAGCAGCCCAGGCAGCAGGGGTTCAGTGCGGACAGCCCTCGGCATCTCGTACTGCTGTATTCTCCCCTCTGCAGAAACAAGTGTCCTCCTAAACATCAACAACGGTCACAACTGCAAAAGAGAGAAACCTGCTATGTGTACACATTTCCCAGGACTGAGCTTTCAACCAGAGAGCTGCAACCAGAATTTGGTCAGACTGACAGTTACCACTCCGAGTGCACAAGCTCCATCCAGCCTGAAGATTGAAGGGGCGGCAGGAGTCACGTACAAGGAATTACACTGGTGGTTTCACGTGTGCAAGGGGGTTTTCTGTCAATGAGGAGAGGAATGAAGTGCTCTGCGCTGCAAATTAATTATGACAGCTACTGCTGAAAGAGATGAAAAACTGCACAGGCTGTATGACAAGGGAATGAGAAGAAAAAAAACCCAAAAAACCCCCCCAAAAAACCACTTGTCAAACTGGAGGACACAACTGACTCCATGCTCTGTTTCCCTTCCTAAATTACTATCTGCTTTATAGCTTGCATTTTTCATGATCATTCCTCTGTCTTATCTTAATGAAGCTACTTCACAGTGTGCTGGTACTTCCCTGTTAACTTGTTGTAAAAAGAATTAAACCTTTAATCTTTTTGGCTCTTGTGCCTGACAAGATGAAGGGAGTACACACTGCTGGTACAAAATCCTTCCTTTCATCAAAACTTTCAACCTGTCTCTAGTTACACACACAGGCTCACAGAACTCTAGGCAGGTTCATCACCGAGGAGGCAAGCGTAAGAGTTACTGTGAGATTGCCTGCAAAGGCATTCAGTGTCTTCTGCTGGTGGTGTTTCCAAATCCCCAGTAAGCTTAAAACCACATGAGATTGAAACACAGGCGAGAGAGGCTGCCTTTCAGATCCCTTCCTCCTGAGAGGATGCTTTAGGTAAAGGTCCAAAGGAAAATTAGCAGTACAAATATAACCAAAAGGCTACTTTGGACAAGGCTTCTAAGACACGGAAGACATTTGGAAATATTGTCTTTAGGGTAAAACCTTGAAATTCATCCTATTGTCAGGGATAGAAGTCAGAAGCCAGCATGCTGCTTTTGTCTCAAAGCCCTGGCACACACAGGCAGTATGTACGGGAATCTGAAAACACAAGGGCTTTGCCAGTCACCTCTGTCTTTCTCAGGACTACTGCACAAAGGAACCAGATAAAATTGTCTTTTATAGCCACTGTTATTACAAGGGCTTGTTAAGAGACACGGACCATTGCCCACTTTACTTGCAGATCATATTTTTAAAAACATGAAAAGGAGAGACACTGTTTTTTCTGTTCTGTGCAAATGCTTTTCCCTAACTCCATAGGTAACTAGATCTTAGATTAGAGCTGTCTCTGAAGATGAAATCCTTTGGAGACAGGGAACTCAGCATTTTTTGCCTAGAGGCACTGCAATGGTGGCTCTTGGATTCTGGTGGGACGCAGGCAGTAGCAGAGAATATACGTGTCTGTACTTCCTGGCAAATCTGGAGTGAGTGAAGGGCAAGGAAAAAGAAAAGGAGGGTGAAAGACAAATGAATTCATGAACAGCTGCTACCAAACTTCCACTTCTTATATGAACAGGCTTCACATATAGACACAGGTCTATCTCACTACAACAAATACTTGGTGGCCAGGCCCATTTCTTGGAGAAAGAAATTCCAAAGCCAAAAGAGTCACCAGCTCCTTGAGATGCCCAGGTGATCTTTTTCCCAAGCCTGCATCCCATTTTGAATTGAGTGGATGCACTGTGCAAGGTAATCACAGATTTTATAGAAAAACCAGGACTTCCACCCGCATGTCTCCTGCTCCGTGTCCTCCACCTGCCTCAGCCTACAGCTCTGCAATCTCTTGGCCAGTATCTACTAAATATGACAGAAGTTCCTGCAGATTGTGGGAAGCCATCAGACTACATAAAAGAAAAATCCAAATTAGTACCTCATCTGAAAGAAAAACTTTTTCAAGGGACCTCAAACATTGCTAGGCAAAACAGATCCCACATGGAGAGAGCTGCAAGAAAAACTTCTTTACTGCCATTGGTACAGAACTATTTACCCAAGCAACCTAAGAGGATTAAGTCAAAGCAGATACATGCTCCTAAACCTTACATGACTATGGACATCTCCCATATGTTACTGATCTCAAAGTCAAAAGCTCACTAAAGCCAGTGAAGAAACTCTTCAACTTCATTAGGTTTCAATTAGGTCCATTGTTCATTTTCCTGCCTTCACGATGCCGCACAGCAGCTCTCAGTTTCTAATTGCTCTTGGTTGTGTTCATTTAACCACTGAGGTTAGGGTAAGACACAAGATCATTCAGCAGCAGCATCAATGACTAAATGAGGCAAAGCTGCAAGCCCTTGTGCCAGTGCCCCTTTCTGCACATCCGAGTGCTACGGAACAACCCTGGCTGCAGAACTGGCTGTGTGTGCACATGGCAGGGAGAGGCCAGGTCTGCTCCTGCTCCTGCTCCGTGGAAGAGTCTGACCTGCCATGTAGGTGAAAATGGAAACTTTTATCCTTAAAAAAGCCAACATCAGCCCCACTGACCAAACACACACAACCCCCAACCAGAGGAAAAACCAGCATGGGAAATGTCTCTTATGAACCAGCTTTAGCGCCTTTTCGGGGTAAAAAGACCCATTCTTTTTAAGGAACAACAAATACTCAGCAAAACATTAACAGATTTTCCCTCACAAGCGAAGCTATCTCCCAGCCCTGCATGTGAGCATTCAGATGGATTCTCTGCTTGCTGAGAAATGAAGCATTATTAGCAGGCCTGCAAGCTGCCACCTTTCCCCTGCCCTTCTCCACCTCCACCCCACCCCCAAGTCTGATTTGGAGTTCTCTTTGGCAGTACAGAGGCAGTGTCACATCAGGTGCATCAGGAATCTTGGCTTGGCATGCTGTATGCGTGAAAACGCTGCAAGAAGGGAAGTGTTCACTGTGGTCACTGACAGATGAAAGGATGGTTCATGGGATGTGTAGACCATGGAATGTGCCACTCATACATGCAGTAATTTATTAGTTTTAAATTCCTTTGACAGTTCTCTAGCCATACTACCCTCTCCCTCCACCCCAAACAAAATAACCATACTCTTCATGCTTTTAGTACTTCCCATTTAGAAGTAACGAACCATTTCTAACCCACTACAGATCAACACACAGGTCTTTATCTTCAAGACCACATTCACAGAAAGGCATACATTTTATCACTGCAAATCAAAAGGAAAGCATTTGGCATTGTAGAAATGATTAGCTGTTCAGAACACACATATGCATCATGTAAACCTATGTCTTCCTGAAGTGCTTTTCTTTGTGTTCCAGGATACTCGTTTGGCTTTCACATTGGCACGTGATTGGCTATAAATACCCTACAAACAGGGATTAAAATCACACATTTGGTCTGACAGTCAGTGTTGTGACACACCAGAGAGGTGTGTCTCTGAACTCTGGACAGCTAGTCTAGACCAGACATTTCAAAATGGTTCTTTTACATGAAAAGCTACTACTGCAAGGTTTAGCTCTTCTCCTGTAGGCTACTCAGACCCAGGACGGGAGCAGCCGATACCCAGCGCAGCCCAGGCAGCAATGGCTGTCTGACCAGCAAGGCACTGAGCAACAGCTGGGGGCATCTGAACCCAATTCCCAGATGTGGGCTTCTTGTGAAGTTTGGACCTCTTTTAATGCAGGCAGAGCATCGGTGGCAAGAGGGGGCAATGGGCTCACACTCCTCTCTCCCCTAAGATAATTCTACCTCCTCAGCTTGCATCTCCTTTCAACACCAGTGTTGGCAGTTGTAATAGCAACTCTAGCTCCCTAAATTCACAGCCAACAGAGCAAGGAACGTGCTCAGTCCACGTTCCTTTTCAAAGGCAGCTCTAACACCACAAACACTAATGGAAAATGTGCGGGGAAAAAATTCCTTTGGGAAATAATAATTTATGCTTTTCTTTGTTTCCGCCTCTCTTCCTGCCCCTCCACGTTTCTCCTACACCTTGTACTGCCATTTTTTACCGCATGCATGGTAGGATGGCAGGAAGAGGAGGAAGAGTGGTACCATGCTGGGTTCTTAACAGCTACATGCTCACACAACACATTAACGCCAGACTGTTGGTTAGCAGACATCAGAAAAAGCAGTGATGCAGAGCTTTAATTCCCTTGGCAGAGGGGCTACAGCGTAACAAACAGCACTCCAGACCAAAGGGCAGCAGTTCCCATCTACTACTCACTTGGTGGCTTTGAGCTTTCGGATTCAGCAAGAGGCTGAGTTGCTATGGAAACATGAAGGGCAGGACATGTAAAGGTGAAGCACACCGTGTAAATAACTCACGAGAGGCAGGGACAGGGGTGATCGAAAGGGAAGAGGGGAGCTCTAGTGAAGAGAGCGAGCGTGATGCCGAGCCCACACGGCAGATGTGCGTTACCTGAAGAGGCCACAGAAACCTGTGTTCTGCTGCTGCTGGCTTCCAGCCCTTGCCCCAGGGAGAGCTGTGCTGCCAGATCCAGGCCCCTCCAGCCTGTGCTGCAAGGGGTCACTACCCATGCTCTTTCATCCTGAAGGGTTCTGAAGCTCTGAATTCAATTTCAGAGACATCTACCACACTTTTGTGTATTTTAGTCCAAACAGGAACCTAGGTTGATATGTTGCTAGCCCATTAAGCACTGGAATTTCTGGGAGAGCCTCTAGAGCAGCACCCCACTGCTAGGCTTTTGCCCTGCTAGAAGAGACAAAGGAGCAAGGACTAGTGAGAACTTCCCCTCCTGGTGCACCATTCTTTCTCACCTCTAGGCACGAGGGCCAGGGTACATTAAGAGAGGAGGGAAAACCAAAATACAGCAGCCCAAGAAGGGCTGAGCACCCTTGAGAAATAAGGAGGTTTTGAGAGATGGTGACAGACTGCAAGCCCCTTGGGAAGCCTGCGAAGCACTCTGCTCCTCAGAGCAAAGGCAGGCTGTACAAGCACTGAATACAAGGACAGAGGACAAAGAACATCTCTGCTTCCAAAAATCCAAAAGAGGAGAATGCAGTGTGAGACGTGAGCTGGGAGAGGTTTCTCCACTATTCTGTGTCACATTTTTAAAGGCAGAATTGTCACTGTCGCGTCTTCATGGTCGTGCCGAGAACTATATCCCCAGAGAGGGGAACATCAGATGTCTCAAGAGGCTGGAGAGCAGCCCTGCAGAAAGGGATCTGGAGTTTTGGGTTGATGGCAAGTTGAGTATGAGTCAAGTATGTGGCAAAAAAGTGCCCGAGTAAGTGGCTTAGGGGAGCACAAGCCACTCCCTGCTGATCACTTGAGTACCTTCTGCTCTATTTAGCTAGGAAACAAAACTCTTCATTTGCTGTGCTGATTTCAGCAAATGTAGCTTCACGCCACAAAAACTGAAGGTGTTCCATACCTTGCCCCCAGGAATGGAACAGAAACCCATCAGAAATCTTAGTGGCAAAGGCCAGTGCCAACAACCAGCTCTCACACTGTCTGTGTCTCACTACATCTTTCTACCGAGTTCTCTCCTTCCGGGAGTCCAGCAAACCTGGGAGCTGTCTGTGCCTTTTTTCTGTCCTGGAAATCAAACTTACACTTATCTTATTCAGTATTCACTCAGGGAAAGAGAAGAAATACAACAGTGGAGGAGAGAGGGAAACCAGGAGGGATGTTAGGCAGACTGCACCGCACTCGGTGAGGAGATGCATGCAGAGCAAGCAGCCTCTTGCCCCATACTCACTCTCTGCTAAACGGGAGGTGGGTGCAGCAGTACTTGCTAAAGAAAGAGAAAGGAAGGTGAGAAGGGAGTCGATTCCTGTTAAACATCGCCAAAGGGTGGAACATTAAAAACCAAATTGGTAAGATTTTGTTAGATCAAGCCTTTCTGGACATAGAGCTTCAGCAAAGTAAATGCCCCTTCCCAGACCTGCGTTTTAGATCCTCTTCGAGTCCTTGATTCAAACCAACCTTCTGATCACACACATGACAGACACATCCCATTAAAAATTTGGGTGTCAGCTATTACATTCAAGCAGAAACTTTAAATAGTAAGGCAAGACAAAGCAGTTACTTTGGCTGGTCTGAAAACACAGACTTGGCCGGTACCCAAAGACAGTTTTTATATTCTTCCCTATGAATTCCTGAACCAGTTCTGTGATCTGCAGACCGTACCAGACTGTGGGACACCTAGCTTTCTCCTGGTTTTGAGTTTGCCCAGAAACAGGTAATACTGTGTGACTGAAGTTCCAGCATGGATGAAAAAAGGCATTTCTGTTGTGCCAACGAGTCTCTCCACCTCTTCACAACGCTGCAACCCAGTTCGTGACCTGAGATAGGCTTTGAGACCCCCAGGGAAAGCATCAGAGACCCAAATGCTCAGAAGGATCACAGTTGCAAAGCTTAAATGTGCTTTAAGCACCAGCAGAATTTAATTTGTAAGTGAAAAAGAATGTTATAGTCCATAGAGAAGGAAAAAAGAAACGGAACTCAGGCAAAAAAACTCTACTACAAGTGTGATTTCATGTTCTTCAAAGCCACGTACCTGTCCCCAAGTGATGAACATGAGGCTTGGCAGACAGATCGGTCGATGTGGCTGAAACAAAGCTTTTAATGTTCTTTTTCCTCTCTTCTTAATTGGATCTTTTCCCTTTTCCTGGGGTACTGATCTGCACAGAGACTGAATAGCTACTAAGCCCTTATCTCCTTTGTGTCTCCACGCCTGATTCAGAAGGGTCTGCCAAATCATTTCCCTGGCAGCTATAATACCAACCATGACTAACTTCATATAAGGGATATATTGCTCCCAGTGAAATTAACAGGCTCCAAGCAATTTTAGGCAATGGGCTGCACCCACGTTCTGGAAACACGTCTCCCAACTGACTCTTTGTAACTGCTGCAATTTGCAGTCCTGTCTGTCCATCTGTCCATCCATTCGTCTGTCCTCACTACCAATCTATTCACCCTCTTAATGCTCCACTAAGCCCAAGCTTCCAACATAATATCATCTTTAAGGAAAAACAGCACAAGCATGATTCAAATCCTGTAATTAAGGTTAAAAAAATAAATATTTTTGTTTGTTTTGGTTTTTGTTTGCCTTTTTTTTTTTTTTTACTTCAGCCTCAGAAATCTCCCCGAATGCGGCAGCATCTCTGTGAAGCTGCCCGTGTAATCTGGGGAATAACCAGAGTTCACCACAAGGACACACACTTGAATAAACAGAATAATGGTCACTCAGATACTAATTTTCACTTTTGGCTGCCATTGAGTAACTGCAATTTGAAAAGCACAAAGCTATGGAGCAGACAATGTTTCACTGACCCCAGCTGACAATTCAACGTATCCATCCAGTCTCTCTAATACGTTTTGCATTGGAAAGGGGGAAACATGCATTTTTTATTTAGTATGAGGTTTATTTATTTGCGTTTACAAGCTACATAAGTGCTGGAAGACCATCCAAAGACTAACAGCAAAAAGTATTAGTGAGAAGAGGTAAAAAAAAAATAATTATTTTTTTCTTGAAGTTTTCCTTTCAAAATTGAGGATATTCCAGATTCTGAAGTTTTTGGGTAGCTCTTAATTGGTCTAAATGAAATCTGCAATTTAGCTAAAACTTTCTCCATTTTTATTTTTCCCCCTGAATTCTCTGTATTTCAATTAAAAATTTCAAATTTTAACTGATTCATAAATATGAAGACTTCCACTACTTCGCTCTGTAGTCAACAAGCTGACTATTATTATTAGATGATCACTAAGTTAAATAATTGTACTGCATGCTTTACAATAAAGACAAAGATGTTAACCCCTAATTCTGTTCTAGGCAGAGCAGTACTGCCCGTAGCAGGATGACTATTCTAGTGTCAGTCTTGTTATGAAACAGAGAGAAACTGGTACTTCATTTCTGAAGACCCCGAGAGGAAAAAGGTGTTAGATTAAAAGCTAAGGTTATGTATGTTAGAGGAACACTCCAGGAAGATAAAGAGAGAGCGAAAGAAATGCAGAGGGGACACTTACGTGAGTGAGGGATGCCTGCAGTTTGTCCATGGATGGAACACAGACAAAAAGAAAAGACAGAGATAGAAACAAACAAAAAAAAATTGTAGAAGAGGTGAGGAGACAGAACACGGAGCTGGAAAATCAAAATAGCACCATCTGTCTCAAACCCAAGCCCAGGGAGGGGCAGGAGCTATCACCAGAGACTGGACATGGGTGAGAGGACTGGCTCCCTGCGCCACGCGGGCTGCCCCACGCTGCTCAGCAGCTCTGCTGAGGCTCAAGTTGGCAGACAAAGCCAAGACCACAGCTCACAGGGCCTGAAGGCATGCACACATCTGGGCTAGGAATACTGCTAGCTCTGAATTCAGGAGAAGGTCCTGCACGGGGGTGAGAGAGGTACACAAGCACAGGTGCGATGGTGGGAAGAAGAACAAGCTGCAGCTCTAAACGCAAGAGGAGTGGGAGGAACCACCCCAGGGCTTGGGGGAGGTTGAACACAGATCCTAAGACTTGGGTGAGGCTGTGTACAAGGATAAGAGACCACCTCTCCACTGCCTGCTTTTGTCATCTCCCCTACCCACCCCACACTTATTTTTTTCCTCTTTTTCTCTCTCCTGTCCTGAGCAACTGTGTGGGTTTTAATTCTTGCCTCGTCTGTTCCTGGCTGAAACAGGAGGGGAAGGGTTAGGCTGCAGCACAGCTCCTGCCATTGGACTGGAAGATTACCCAAGTAAGGCAGACAAGAGACTGTGGAAATCACCTTATGTGCTGCACAGGCATCTTACAGCAGTGATTGGCAGAACAGAAACCACCCTCCCTCCCCTAGTTCATGGCCAGTCCTCTGAGAAACCTCTTCATTCCTGATTTGCACATTCCTGTGCCTTGCCACACTGCCATTACACCCTGTGACCAACTCCTTCCCAACTCGCTGCTGCCGACTAAAATCCTCCACTGCACAGCCCCTTCTCCTTGACAATGCCAAGTTTCTACTAGTAACCCAGGGCACAAAGCAGTGCAAATTAAATAGTTCCTCTGCCTCCCACCCTGAAAGGATAATTTTATATTGGTAATGAAATTCACTATAATCCAAAACCACAACAGAGGGTGCAGCAAGGTCTGCAAGAGAAGAAGGTGTCAACCATGCATGGCAAAAGTTCCCTGGAAAGATGCAAGGAAAGAGAACCAGAGAAGCAGAGGGAGGTCTCAGTTGTACTTACGAACTGGTTGTGTCTTGAAGTCTGAAGGCAGGCTAATCTCACCCACACCCTTGCCGTTGACCGCAGACAGCCTCACCGAGTAGGTCGTTTCAGGTTTCAGCCCGGTGATAGTGATCATGCCCTCCACATTTGCTGTTGCAGAAACAAAGGAGGAAAAGCAAAGGGTCAGGCTTTATGTGCACAGCAAGTGCTGTGTTTCCATCACCTGCCTCAGCCACCCTCACTGCGTGTAGCAGAGCCCTCTGCCCGGCCCAGCCACCCGAACAGCGCAGGCAAGGAGGGAGGCCAGAGCTCCCAGCCCGCTGGGCCAGCTCTGGAGGGGTGCACGGCCACAGCCTGTCCTGGCCAAGGCAGGTGCAGAGCCCTCGCCCTGTGCTCTCCAACACCACTGTCTTTGAGGCTCTGACTGCAGCAGACACACCACCTACAACTGCTCAGCTCTTGGGCTGCGTGATCCAACTGAAAGCAAAGCCCTTTGCAGGAGAGAGCCCACCTCTCTCCTCTCACACTCTATAAGGAGGTCTGGCACAATGTAAGAGATGCAAAGAACCTGATATTGGGTCATCATAATATGAATAAAGAAATAAGGTCTGGTTTTCCTGCTATGACACAAAGGAAGAAATGAGAAAAATTAACCTGACTCTAGCTATGATCACATCATCCCAGTGATCTTTTTTCCCCCAAAAGAAAACTTTCAGTTCCAGCCAGGATTGGCAGTGGGATTTGGCTCTGAAATAGAACTCTCCTCTTCATAGCCCTCCCAAATCAAAATTCCTTTGGTTTACTGGGCTTCAGGATACATTTTAAGCAGTGTGCATTCCTACAGATTGCTATAGCAAGATGGGGTGTAATGGGAGTTAGACTTGCTTCGGGAATGAGGTTTATGTTCCAAGAGGAACTGAAGGGTAACTGAGCGGGCTGGTGGACGAGGCTTGAAGCTCTTTCTGTAGGAAGCACAGTCACTCCCAGTCAGCAAGTGACATCTCACTCACGGCAGGCACAGGGCTCTTCCCCTGACTCAGGATGGTGTGAGCAAGGAGGGGACACAGAGGTGAGCACGGTGCTGCATACACGCTCTGTGGGCAGGGAAGGCTGGTGCCCCGTCACGCAGGCAGAGCTATCGGCACCGCGGGGTCCTCAGAGCCAACTGAAAGCTCAAGGTGTCACTGCAAAGCAGATGTCTAAGAGCTTGTCTGGGCCTTAATATAAGAGCTGAAATCCCAAAGGTATGGAAACATGGAAACCTCCACTCGGGGTTTCCCCTAGAGGAAAGGAAGTCTTTTGAGATGCAGGTGTGGGACGTAACGCCGTTTTCCCATCCTACCTTCTCTGGCATCATACAACCTGGAGTGCCATTCGCCCTCGCCCAGCGCCTTCCACTCTGCTTTGTACTTGAGGATGGGCACCCCGCCCGTAGCTTCCGGCTCGTCGAACTCCACCTGGGCAGTACTGGAGTAGGGCTCCACTCTGTCAATGGAGGGGGAGGACGGGGTGTCTGGGGAGGAAGGGAGAACAGCCAGTGAGACAGAGGAGAGGGGAAACAAGCTCCAGCACAGAGGAAACGGGGAGTAACAGACACACCTTTGTCAGAGCTTCACAGAGGAGAGGAGAAGGGTAAGCCTGAGGGTCCCCTCAGGAGGAGACCACCGTTAAGAAGGCTTTTAAGACTGCTAACTGGACAGTGCAGAGACCTTCATCTTGTCCCTCCTCTAAGAGGGAACAGACTCACAGTAGATTCTTCTAAAGAGGACAGACATGGGAAGAGCATCCCGGGTGCTATTCTGTCCCTACAGAGCACTCTAATCCATGGCCTGATCACTCTATGTCCCAAAGAGCACACAGAGCCCAGTCTGTTATGCAGTCAGACCATGGGCCTCTGTGCCTGGTACGCAGTGCTCTGAGGTTTCCATCTTGCATGACCTGTACTACTAGGGATATTCTGCTGATTTTGAGAAGCACACATGAACACATTGGCCCAGTACTGGAAGTGCAAAAATGAATGAGACCCTTCAGAAACGAGCAAACAGAGTCACTGAGGATCTCCTTATCTCCAACCCGTCTGAACACGAAAATCTATCAGCAGTCCCTTTGAAAGGAGCAGCTGGCTCCCTGCTACATCACCAACTCAAACTAGAGGACGGTCGCTCTGTCACCTCAGCTGAAGGGCTGAACCTGCATTCCCTTCTGGCCCTGCCCGGGAGGCTCACCTGCCTGCACGAGGATGAACTCGGAGGACTCCTGGCCGATGCGGTTCACAGCAGTGCAGTTATAGTTCCCAAAGTCATTCTCGGAGTCGGGCGTCACCTGTGGAAGGAAGGCAGGCCCACGCTGGGATCAGAAAACCCTTTTCACTCTGCCAGTGCACTCTGCGTTTTCTGGGAGAGAAGCCACAACAAAGTGCACGTGCTAAACATTCTGAGGGCTGGCAGAGGGGGAACTGCAGCCGGCAGAAAGCCAAAGGTGAGGAGGGAGCAGCATCTTCTATCACCTGGTTTTCTTAGTACACACGTGACAGAAACACCACGCGACTTCTTGTTTAGCAACGTGGTGCCCTGGCAAATGACTCCTTCAACATCCAGCATGTAAATTAACTGAGCACTGAGCCTTCCTGGCTGCACAGGCCCTCTCCCCCTCCTTGCTGTTCCTCACCTCCAGGTAGCTTGCCGACGGACTGTTGTAGATCTTGATGTTGCTGTAGTTGGAGCTGGGAAGCAGCTGTCCATCCCGGAACCAGGAGATGACAGCGCTGGGGTAAGCGAACACCTCACAGGTGATGTTCACTTGATTCCCTTCCCAGGTATAGACAGCCACAGGGCCCTGAAGCTTGGGGGCATCTGAAAGACAGACACGTTTGTGAAGGCAATTTGTGCCAAAACCCACGTCCTAGAGCAGTCCAGTCAGCCTCACTTTAACTGTCCTTTGGCTGGGGTCCAATTTAATGTGGGGAAGGGAATCTAAGACAGGAAAGGAAAATTTGTCTTCTCGTCTGGGGGGATGGGTGGTGTCTTTTCTGAAGGACATGGAGAAGGAAACCTACTCAGTCCCAAAGGCTGCTTCTGACGCAGCGTGGGAAGAGGAGCAGACAGCGTGCTATGCATCTAGGGAAGTGCATCCCAGGAAGTTCTCCTTGGGAAGAACTCTGATGCATCCAACAGATGGGACTGCAGCAGATTCACGGCCCATAACCTTCCCAGGGTACAAACAGTACCCCAGCTGGAGACAGCGAGACCAAACGCTTGCATGCATGCACGCAGCAACGCGTCTCCAGCAAAATTATTGCAGGCTGAGTTCCTACCCATGCCCTCCACCTAAACAACACGCATCTCCCTAGCTGTAGGAGTCTCAGTCTCACCACAAGATAAAGAGATGAAAACAGTCCCCCCCCCTCTGAACACACGAACACTCTGCCCACCCCATCCTCTACTTCTTACACTGCACTTCAAGGTACATGGCTTGGGAGTCCTGCCCGATGGTGTTGCTGGCTGTGCACACATATTCTCCGGCATCTGTGTACTGAATGTCTTTGAGAGTCAGGGACGACACCCGGGCATGGCTACGTACTATGATGCGCCCATCCAGGGTCTGGCAGGAAAGGAAAAGAGAGTTAGAGGCTGAGCTCTGAGCCTGCGGCGCAAGTCTACTTCACAGCGACCCTCCAGCGCGCGGTACTGCAGAAGGGATCACCTGAGGCCAGGTGAAACGGGCACAGAGAGGCATTTCCAAAAGCAATGAGAAGATTCCTCACGGAATGTGAAACTCCAGGCTATCACCTGCTGGAAGGACTGCAGGCACCCAGCAACCACAGCCCACATCGCTGCTGTCTGTGCCCGAAGGCCGAGCGCTCTCTGAGTACGTGAGGAGCACAAGGCGATGGGCTCCTCCCTCCAGCCTGGTGCTTGTGCTCCGCTCGGAAGCTTTCAAGCACCAGCTCTCTTGTCTACTTTCCAAAGTGGCACGAGCACAAGGGAATAAATTAGGTACCCTCCTGGCTGTGCCTGCTGCTGCAGCCTGCCACACTTAATGCAAGGGATGCTCCAAGAGCATTCATCTTCTTGGAAGATACAGGGCAAGCACTGACATTCCAAGTACAAGGCACTAGGATGTTAAACAGCCAAATGCACTAAGCTGTAGCACGAGTTACATCCATGGCATCTCAAGTGGTCAGATCTTCTGGGCCTGAAGCCTCTTTTATTCTCAGCTAGTGGTCTCAGTCTCTGAGACTGACAAAGCTTCTACAACTAAATGTGATTACCTAAGTTCTGAAAACGAGTTCACTTGAGCTAGACAAATTTCCTATGCACAAAACCAACTGTAAGTATTTTTCTTCCCTCTGCTACCCTGCACACAGGGCTACTGCAATCCCTGACTTATGTCACAAGCTATGAACTCTACCTCCTCTCCTGTGCTTTATCCCTTGTGCTGCTGGAGCAGTTCCCTACTGCACGTACATATGGTGTTGTGTAAATCATTGCCCAGAACCAGGGAAGGATCCCTCAACATCACAGCCCACTGTGGCATCTTGCACAACCAAGTTCTGCTGTTATCTCTCTTCACTGTCTGACCATATTGCTATCCTTTTGTCTGACTTCCCATTCGACTCTAAAACCCAGCTCCCTTCTGAAACGGCTGCAGTAGGATCCATAAACATCAAGACTCCAGATCTGCAGAGGCTTCCAGCTTCTTTCAGCTCATGAGCTGGATGAGTATTATACATACTTGTCTCTACAACCCCATCAGCAGGCAAGAGTATAAACATGGCAAAATACCCGCTCGTGATGATTACAGCAAAGGTAATCTTACATCCAGTGCCATCTGCTTTTTCCCCACTTTGTCAAGGGCTAATAAGAACAAAAGATTGCTAGGCAGTCATGGTAAAATAGTAACCTCACAAGTAATGCGACCAATTCTGAAGATGAAGCTTTGTTTCTTAATGTAAAAGGGACAAGTAAAGGTGGGGGGGGGGGGAGGATCAGGAAATTTACTCCCAGGAAATGAAAAACATCTACCCAAGAAAGCATGCTACTGCTTTTCTTTATTCCTAGCTAGACCATCAGATGCTAACACATTCCTGGCTATCAGAGACATAGCGTAGGGAGAAACCAGTGAGAAAGCCAGCTGTAGACACTTGCAATCCCTTTGCTTAGTCTCTTGGATTTCGAGGATTTTGGCTAAGAAACGGTTCACAGTAACGGGGAGACAACCCGAGGGACACGGGCAGGAGCAAGTCATGCCGCGGCCAGTGTCACCCTCAAGAAAAGGGCAGGATGGTTCTCTGTTGCTGATGGTTCTCTGTTGCTGACGACTACAACTTACCCTGAGATACACAAAGGTGTTTTTCTCCAAGTTCTGACAAAGCCACGTGGCACACAGTCACTATGCACAAAGCTGGCCTAGATTTCAATACTTCAGTGCCAAAGGGAAGAGGAGAGAAGGAGAATTATCCCCTCCCCTCTACATTCTGGGTCGTTCAGTCCTTTCACAAACAAATACCTGTCATTAATTTCAGTCATAGCTTCCCCCCACCTGCTTTCACTACAAAACAGCACCCAGAAACCCTGAGCACAGCTACAAATCCCAGCGAAGGAAGCCAAGCAGCCTCTCCTAGCTCTGTGCTTGCACTGCACTAACAGGAACTCGGCTGCAGCTCTGAACCATTGTCAAGTGGCACTAAATCCCAGTTGCCAGACAGGCATCACAGCAGTGGTGTAACTGAGATGGAATTTGGTTTGTAACTGAGGTTTCCCAGCCTCTGTTGGTGACAGTGTTTGGTGGTTGGTTTGGGGTGCTTTTCCTGCTATTATGACTTTCAGCAATTCTGCAGTATGTGCAGGACCAGAAGGGTGAACTGAGGCTTTCTGGACTGCGCGTAGTGAGCGGAGCTGACGGCGGTTCAGGGGAAGAAGCAGCCGACTGCCATGTGCCTGCGAAGCGAGGGAAGGGAGACGTGACACCCAGGCACGCTGCTGCGGCTGACGCTCCCCGAGACTCCCCACCTCTGGAGTAGCTAATGTTTTAGTAAGAGCAAAACACTTAATGCCAAGCGTTCCCTCGGCTTCCCGAGCCCCAGGCTCCCTCTGACAGGCTCCGTGCTAGCTGCTCTAAAGGTGTGTCTGCACGAGCTGCAGCAATAAGCTCCAACAACATCCTCACAGAACCCCACGGATATCTTAAGACACAGACTCAGCAAGAAATGGAGAGACAGCAAGCTTAGTAGGATTAGTGCTCATATTAATAAAAAGATTGAGATGGAGAGAAGAGTGACAACAGTGCAGGGGGGTGGGAGGGGGGGTAGACAGGGACAGCTCTAACAGGAGTTAACATCAAGCCTGAAGAGATGCAACTACTCAAATTCCAAATTCTTCAACGCAAACTGGTCTGAGTATCTGATGCCTTCGCTTGCCACAGTTCATCTATTCCAACAGGTTATTTTGAAGTAGGAACGGGCAGGATATTCTCAGCCCCATACGAAACGAAGGTGGATGGTTCTTAAGTTAGAGGCTCGCTTTGCTCAGGCCACGCCAGTCAGTGGGGTTTAAGACAGCTTAAAACCAGAAAACAATCTGAGATACCCACAGCCTCCAAGAAGCTGATCCGAAAAATACAAATAGGAGATACCCACTTCTGATAGCTGATTTTTTTCTCTACCCGAATCCTATTATTTGCTTGGAAACATATTTTCTGGTCTATTTTGAATCAAGAATGCTACAAATCCGGTGCATGTAAAGGTAGGTTTTTGGTATTATTTTTAAAATACAGCATAGAATGTGAAATAAACCAGCAACAAAACACATCTGCACCAAACCGAATTACTGAGTTACCCCACACCCCCTCACTGACCCTTGCAAATCAAAGATAAATAATAATTCAGCAATTTGGAGCACTTTCTGGAGAAATATAACTTGTGAAAGATTTATCTGCATTGATTTTGAAATGGAACATGATGCAGTTGTCCTTTAAGAGAAGGTCAAACTTAAGGAGTACCATGAGCAAACAGGTGAGTTGGCTGGAGCACAAAAGGCTATCTTTGGAAAAAACCACTTTCCCAGAATACACACTGGTGCTAATGCTTCAGCTTCTAGAAGACAAATACGATTCACACTGGCAGCACAGAAGCAAGTGGTGACAACAGTATTTGTCAGATCTTACATCTGCTTTTGTTTGTCTTTTTTAAAGTGACAACCAGAATTACTCACTCCCAACACAGCTAGTTTGCTCATCCAAGAATGCATTACTACATGCCAAGCCACTTCTAACTCTAGAAGCTGTTTCTTTTATGCACTGATATTTAATTTGTTCGTATTATTAATGGTGGTTTAGTCGGTGTGGTTACTGGACTAGAGATTTGTTAATCTCTAATGCTTAAAACAACCAAAACCAAAACACTAAGAAGTTTGCTAAAGGTCTGGTAATCTTATACCTCTTGTTTCTCGGGCCGGGTCCACGAAGCCTGGAGAGAACAGATATAGAACACAACAACAACAGAAAAAAAGCAGTAAGAGTTTATCAAAGGTTGCTTTGAGGCATCACAGCGTACGCAGCACATTGCGCTCTGTGCACATGCAGGCTCCAAGTTGTATATCTCATGTGTGTGGGGTGATCACAATTTCCATTTCCCAAGATATCCTCAATTTAGAGTTGCATTCTAAATTTAATACCTGTAAATTGGTCTTGGAATGATTAAACAAAGGCTAATGGTGCCGCAAGGCTGCTCCCATTTTCACACATTGAGTGACTACGTCCCTTGTCGCATCTCACCATTTCTAGAAGCCTGTTCCCAGAGTACTGGGGAGGAGATTCCGATGACCTGGGTCTCTGAATTGCAACGGTAGTTACAGAACTAGTGCTCTACCCTGGTTTGTCAGCCACCCGCACACACAGATTAACATTAACACTCGCGTCGTTAATGTGATCATGCACTTGTACACATTGCCACATGCACGCTGTGCCAGGAGCAGGCCACCGAGACAGTATGACCCCCTGGCCAGGAGACAGGAGGGCAGCACCTCCTGCCTCCAGTTGCTGAGTCCAGCTCGTTATCCCTAGGGATGTGTGCCCCCAGTCCTTACTGACTGGGACGGCCAAACGACAGGCATCGGTCAGACATGCACAGACCTTACCGATGCCCATGCCCTCCCGTGCGGAGGAAGCCAGCAACAGCGTGCACTACACTCACTGGGGCTCAGAAAGGGGCTGCCTTCTATTTTTCCCCTGTATCTTTCAAATCTTTTTTTGCTGGTCTCTATGTCAACGGCAACTTGATCCGTTTCAGTTCAGGGGTCAAAAATCACCTGCTAATATCACAGCCAGGACAGCAGGATGGCACGTAAGGCACGAGCGTTGCCGAGGTGGATGTAACAGTGCACACGAGCGACGTTACAGACACGGAGAGGAAAGCTTAGGAAATGAGAATAGAAACACAGTACTGCTCCCACAGTGCTTCTAGCGAGCACTGGGAGAGTTGTGCATCAACACATGGTACAGACAGCCTCCTTCTGCAATGTCTTTGCTAACAGTGAGTTGTTTGCTCATAACTAGAGGCCAGAGGTGAAGCCACCTGAAGAGAAGCTCACCAACATCTGCATGGGCTAGCAGACTCCCAGCACCTGATCATGCATGTCTGTCTGTCTATCTCCTGTTGTGCACAAGTTCCTTGAAAGCTGAACAGGCAACCATAATAATCCAGCATAATCCTTTTTTCATATTCCAGCCTTGAGCAAGCCAGGCCAGCCAAGGAGCTGCCTTGCTTCTACCTATGCAGGTTGCCTTTCGATCCTGCTCACAGACACTCTATGCTGTCAGAACAGAGGAATTTTAGAATGAAAAGAAAAGAAAAGGAGACATCTTTTTATCCTTTAGGTTGACAGATACTGAGCATCAAAGGAAGATGAGAGGAAAGAAGCCTGTTCCCACACTCCTGGAGTTTGCTGCTTCCTCCCAGCAGTGCTGGTGGGCGGGGGTTAGAAACACCAGAGCCACATTCTCCATCCTGGCGATTTTCACACCAACCCTCCCTCATCCCACACCAAGGCAGAGACACAAGCTCTACTCAGCACCACACAGGAGACAGAGGGGGAGCCAGAAGCCTCTCACACGCTGGCACCCTCCCTTCCCTTTGGAAGCAAGCTGTTAAATGGGAGCATCTTCAGTTACAAGGGAGTTCCTGGAAACTGCCTATGTACTTTTGCTCCCGGGGATTGTACTGAAGATATACTGTCCACTTAAGTTTAATTTCCCCATTTTATTCCTTTAAGTGACATTCTGAAATGTTGGATCTGCTCCATCACATCTAGAAGCACTTTACTGAAGGGACTGCAACAATGCTCATTGGCACTGGCAGAGTATTTGGCTCCTTGTTTCACCCACTGAAATGTTCTCTTTATTTTTGATTTGCCATAGAGAAAGTGGCAACGTGATGCAGGTCTTGATAGCTGGCATGGGAGACCAGATAACAGGACTGAGATCCTACACAGATACAGCTACTGCCAGCTCTGGCGAGATGATACACAGCCCGTATAAAAGCATGCCCACCGACAGAGGAGAGATGGAACCTGCACCTACTGCCTCACGGGCAGTATCCTGCCAGAGCAGCAGGAGAAACACCACGGAAAGGGGCATGGGATGCACTGATGGTCAGGAGGACTGGGCATACTGGCTTGACCAGCTTAACATCTGGCATCATTCACAGAGAAAGCATCCTTCCTCCCTACAATGGCACAGCAATCAGTACTTGAGGAAAGGTAAAGCCAAACCGTTTCTGATCATCACGCTGATGACCTTCCAGGCCTGTTAGTTCTCGCTACGTTCTGCAGGAGTGAGAGATGGGAATGTCAGACTGACAGGGCAAAAGTTTCTCTGAACTAGCATGTTCCTACACTTACAAATAAAGTAAACCACATATAAGCCAACGTTTATTTTATTTGCACTCTCTGCAGGCAGAACACCACAAGCTGCCAGCTTACTAGTAAGGGGAAGCTTCCACACTGCCTGTATCTGGAAGTCTGGTCTGCTCATCTGTGCTGCACACAGTTGCCAATCACCTGATTGTGCTACAGCACAGTCAGAACCACTTACCTCTGCAGCCCACAGTCAAGGCAAGAGATTGTTGTTCTGAGTGGTGCCACATTAAGTGGGCATAGCCATCAAGAGGAGAATCTTTTGCTATGCATGCTGGGGTACCAGCAGGTCTCTTGGGAAGCGTGGGGATGTTGAAATAGTTGTGAGATTGTCAACTGAGGTGTCTGGGCTATCGCACCTCCCGGCCCTTGCCCACATGTCAGACTGTCTCTTGTTCTGGGACAGAGAAGGGAAAAAGCCTCTAAGCCAGGAGGGCTGGTTGGTTTGTCTGGAGGGTTGGGTAGGTTTTACTGAAGTACCAAATGTCCACAGGAATTAAGGGACCTCTAAAAATCTGGACTGAAATATGATTAAAGAAGTAAACAACACGTGACAAGACAGATGCAACCAACTACCTAAAGCTTGATAAAGTAGGGCTTGATAATATTATAAATAGTACTGTTTGTCCCAGATCAAAACCCATCTATTTCCCTGTGCTATCCCAGAGACAGCAAGTGGCTAGTAAACTGAATGTATGCATTTGGTTGTACATGCAATAGGATGCTCATCAGAGCTGTTTTGATCTGAGGTTTTTCTGGATGTCTGTACCATTCCCCTAAGCTTACAGCACAAGATAGAGAAAGGGAAAAAGTAAAAACCAGAACAAACCAAAACATACGCACACAAAAAAGTCCTGCCTAGAAAGTGCATAGTAAACAATTAAAAACAGAAATCAAACAGTGGTCTTTGCCCTTCAGGTTTGAACCAGTACACGAGACACATGGTGATCGTACCTCAAACCTTTGGTTCTCCTTCCATCCATGTAGGAAGTTAGCAGAGTATTAACATTCCCCGTAATATTGGCCAGCAGCAACAGCACCAAGCAGGATATATGAGGTTCTCAAAAATGGTTAGCAGTTTTGCCACTGAGATGGCGTTGCTTTAATTGCGCTGGACAGATGGGACTGCCTGCAAACAGGCTCTGCTACCAACTTCTGCTTGATTTAGTGCTATTTCAGTTCTTATATTCTCCTCCCTGCCAAAGCTCTTTTCCGTGGCTGCAATCCAACCTCCGGTGCTAGAAGCACTAGAGTCCTCAGCTCCTCCCTCTGCTCTCCTAGACAGAGACAAGGCCATGAATAACCTCGTCCCATCAAGCCAGGTCCCCCAGTCACGCCGTGGGGAGAGCCCAAGGCAACAGCTTCTGAAGGCAATGGAAATCCCTCCTGAAACACTGCAGAGATTTACACCAGCCCTCGAACCCAAAGGATATTAAGAAAGAATTAAAGCTGGAAAACTTTGGCACCCAGATTAATAAGCTACACATTAATAACACGGGGAAGAGCTGACACCAGGGGGGCAAGGAGAGCTCACTGTGGAGGCTGCAGTGCAGAATGGAAGCTGTGTGGTGACAGACAGGGGGTACCTGTGCTGCTCTGAGACCTGCACAATCTGTCAGCTCCTGTCTTCATACTGGTACGTCCAGGTTAGCTGAGCCTTGAAGTATACTGTCAGTAGAAGATTATTCCTAAACAACAACTCCTTGGAAGATCATTAACAAACAACAACTCCTTACTGCCACTTTTGTCTAGGCTGCCTTTGGCTCTAAACTACGCCTCCTGATCACCACACACAACCAGTATGAAATATCTACAGTAATACAGCACGTCCTCATCTTGTCTGGTTAAAGGGAATTCTGGCCAATAAAAAAAACCCCAAACAAAACACAGACCACTCTTTTTCAGAAGACAAACTGCTAATTATTTTTGCCTTTTAAGAACAAAAGGGATTGATGCGATCAACAGAACAGGAGAACACAAAGGCAGCCAGGCTTTTGTGCTTCAGATACAGGCGGTATTAGAATACAGTGCAGAAGGGCAGGAAGGAATTAACAGGCTCATTTTGGTCCACTGCATCTTTGAGAGATAACACACCACACCCCTCCACCTGCCACCCTCCCAGATCAGAACATATCACCATCATCATGACAGCATGGACAACACTGGAATCAGGGTGCTCATTTCCACCTCTCAGCTTGGAAACAGAAGGAAAAAACCCTTCCACAAGCTTCCTGCAACTCTAGGGCCTTTTGGAGAGTCCTCTGAAAAGGGTCCAAGGCCTTCAGAGTGATACCAGCTGGAGTTAAAAAGTGTATCCTCAGTTTTTTATAAACCAAGTTGACTCTTCATACAAAAGGACACCCGTGGCATTACTGCAGCCGTGGAGCTGACCCTTGAGCAGACAGTCTGTGCAAGCCCACCCGTGTTCTCACCACAGAGAGGGGAACCACCGTGATTTCCAAGTGCC
This sequence comes from Todiramphus chloris collaris, assembly GCA_025345505.1. Taxonomy (NCBI): domain Eukaryota; kingdom Metazoa; phylum Chordata; class Aves; order Coraciiformes; family Alcedinidae; genus Todiramphus; species Todiramphus chloris. Next base: position 5,919,294 of record JANVCC010000064.1, on the reverse strand, counting down.
TCCACACGTGGCTACCATGCAGTGTGGATCAGCAGAGGCAGGCAGATACAAACTGCACTGATCCCAGCAAATGAGACCATGGTTTTGGGAAGGGTTATACCTTCTCTTCATTGCTGATGTTCCGGGTGGAAGTTCTCCAAGTGATGGAAGGGATTGGGTCCCCAGATGCCTCACAGGTCAGCGTAATCTGATCCTCCAACTCCATGGCTGTTTTATTCTCCACATAGGTGATTTTGGGTTTTGCTGAAAATGTAACAACCCTCATTCAGTTGGTGCTCAGAATGAAGCTGGCCTGCCAACAGCAATGTCTGAAACAAGCAACACTGGGGTAAAAAAGCTTTTGAATTGGCCCAAGTTTACTAACATATGGGAAGGGGAGCAGAGAGACCTTTCGGAAGAGGAGACCACCTTGGAGAACTAGAAGACTTTTCCATATGTACTTATAGCTGAGGCTTGTAAGAGGGGACTAGAAAAGGATGTATCTGAAGTAGAAGCAGTTTAACAGTGTACAAATGATCAGTCCCCAGGAGCATTAGCCAAGTCTTCCATCTCACTGTCTACTACTTCTGCCCCAAATGAGCCTTTTGAGAAGCTGCTTTGCCAAGTGGCTGCAGAGGGACTGGACAGGGAGATTTGCATTCCTTAACACTCCCAGAATCATGGAAGGCAGAAAAGCTGCAGGTTCATTCCTGCTTGAGGTCATCCACAGAGTGCTGGGGTGGAGTTCACCTCCCCGTCCAGGTTATAGGAAGTGCCACTCAAGCACTAAAGCCCTTTTAATAGTAGCTTTAGTTGGATTAGGATTCAGTCCTCTGGGCCTGGAAGATATTTCAAGTAGCATGTCTCACACCATCTCTGCACAGGACTGAGTTTCTTTTATCAGAGCTGGCATCTGTTTCAGACAGGCACACAGAATTTATTCTGCCGGTCAGGGTGGCAGAGGGCACAGCGTGACTTGGGAAGGAAGCTGCTCTGGGCAAGTCACGTCAGGCATTAACTGGGTTCAGTAGCTTATGCACTAGTGAGCTACCAATAGCAACTGGATTGGAAAGGGGGCACGGTAAGAGCACGTGTACCAAAGACTTTGAGATGAATGGTGGCATCCTGCTCCCCAGCTTTGTTCTCAGCGATGCAGATGTATTCTGCTTCATCACTCTTATCCACCTTCTTGATGATGAGCTCCGACCCGTCGTAGTTAAAACTGTACTTCTCTTCATCATCGGCCTCTTCTATTGGGTCTCCATCCCTGCAGGGCACAAAGCACACTGGCTGTGTTAGGGAGGAGAAGCAGTCAAAGGGTAATTGGTTTAGACTTTTTAATGCTACAACTGTGTTACTACACTGAAACTCCTGAGGTTGAGAGGGACCACGCCCCCTTTTCCTTTCTCTGTGGGCTACACAGCTTACATTTTAATCTATTCCTAATTCCTCCTGCCTTAGGGCTCTAGGCAGCTGAACCTTTCACCTCCTGACACACATCATACCTACATACAAGAGCTACAGACACCACTGAAGGTGGCTTTTCTCACACTGCCCGTCCAGAGAGTAGGTTGGGGGTGCACAAGAAGTTGTGAGGGGACACGGCTGGGACAGCTGACCTGGCTAAACACCTGCTTGCCAATGGGAAGCAGTGAATTCATTCCTTATTTTGATCTGCTTGCATGCACAGCTTTTGCTTTATCTAAACTGTCTTGATCTCAACCAATGAGTTTTTGGATTTTACCCTTCCGATTCTCTTCCCCATCCCACTCAGGGGGTGTACAGCAAGTGGCTGTGTGGTACTCAGCTGCCTTCTGGGGTTAACCCACAACAGAAGCTAACCGCAATTCCGGTCTCTTGTGAGGAAAATAAATTTGTTTTATATTCCTGATAAAATGTTGCTTTCCCTCCAACCTGGTTTACCAGGCCTTGGTGAAAACATCCACGCTCACACACAATCAGGACATTGCACACAGCATCTTACTTTGTCCACGTCATGGTTGGCTCAGGAAAGCCATCAGCATCACATGCTAAGGTGACAGACTGGCTGAGGTTGGCAGTGGCATTCATAGTGCTCTGCCTGGCACGCACAGAGGGAGGTACTAGAAGAGAAGGAATCCATATTGGAGTTAGAAAGGACAGAAGAAGAGAGCAAGAGTGAGCCCTGGAAGGCTCACTGTAAATCTCTGCAATATACACAGCTGTCACTACTAATTCAAAGCCTGATGCCATCACTGGCGGCTTTCAATCGACAGGTTTGATGCATGAGCTCTCCAAAGCAATCAGTGCAGGGAAGGAAGGGCAGGGGAGGGGGAAATGCTCAGAAAAATCAGTGCTGTGGACAAAACCACTCACGAGCCCCAGCGAGATCGATACCTCACTCTAAGTCATGAGACAGTTCAGGATTCTCCTGACATAACTTCCCATAAACATCTGGTGAACGCTCCCCCAGTTTCATGGATGTTTTTATTTGACACAGCAGAGAGATTACCAAACTGATGGCAAATCCTGAGCGTTCATTTCCCTCAGCAGCCTAGAGCGCTGGTGCTACGTACCCTGCCCCCACGAGCCTCACTCTAAGCTGCTCACCATTCACGATGACCTGAATATCTTTGAAGTTGATCTCCCCACGAGCCAGGATGCGGCCCTCGCAGCGGTACATCCCTTCATCTGTCTTCTTGATGCCGCGGATCTGCAGGTAGTTGTTGGACAGCACTATAAACCGAACTACAAAACACAAAAGGAAGTTTCATTCAAGGATCCTCGGGAAAGCTCACTGCAGGTAACAGGTTCTTCTCTTCTCCTTGCCCTTTCTGGATTGAGACAAGGCTTAGGGTATGAAAACTTCCCTTCCCATTCTTTAACAGAGATGCTGCTGTAAGCGGATCTGATGCTGCCAAGGAAGAAACCAGATGTGGGGAGCAGGCAAACTGCTCTGGTGCTTTATACCCTACCAATGAACGGACAAATAAACACACGCAAACACATTGACATTTCATTAGCATCAGACAACAAACAAATCTGAAGCTTGCCCCTCTTGCCTGAGGGTGGCAGAGGTGAAGTCCTCCTACAGTTCCCTCGTGCCTGCAAGAGGCAGACGTGGAAAACGGCTGAGGCACGAACACCCAACTGGAGCCAGGGCTCTGAAGTCCTCTCAGCCAGCAAAACAGCCCGTCAGGCATGGAAGAAAGAGGAAAGGTTCTCATAAGGAGCTTTTAGCCCCTCCTCCTTAGGAAGACTGGAGCGTGTCACAACATTCAGCTTTTCTGTCTGAGGGCATTTCTTTTACCTGAAAATTTTTCCTAGCATTCCTTGGCCTATTCCAGTGGCAGCATTATTGTCCTGCCACTGCCAAACCACAGCATCTAGGTAACTGAATTCACATGTGAAGACCTAGTGGTAGGTACAAACTGCTTCTCTCCTCCTTTGTGACCACCACCTTTTTGTTCTCCTGAACCCCTTTGATTAGTCTGATTCGAGCCCTGATGGAAGACAGACGTTTGACCCCTGAATGGACAAGCACCAAGACACCTCTTGTGCCTTACCGTCTTTTTTTAGGATAACGTCTCTGCCTTTGTGCTTCCAGATGATGGTAGGAGGCAGGGAGCTGACCACATCACACACGATCACCGCATCATCCCCTTCCTTGAACTCCTGAGGAGTGGGAGCATTCTTGAACATCAGCTTTTCTGAAAACAGTGGAAGGAGAAAGTCACTGCAGCTTTCTCAGCACACCTCAAGCTGTGCTCCTGACTCAAGGCTGAGGAAAGCACAGAAACCCCAGGGGACACCCTCCTAGAACTGCGAGGGGAGGGTAAAGGTGTGTCTGGCACAATGCTCTGTGATGCAGGAGCCTGGCTTGCCAGCCCTGCCTCCTGGGCCTGTCACTGGGCCACATCCACCCAACTCACCCATTTGTCCACACTGCAGAGGGAAAATGGGAACCTGGAACTGCTCGGCTTCCGGGCAGGAAGGTCAGGAGCTGCAGTCATGGCTTTGCTGGTCGACGTGCTGATGGCTTACTGTAACCCTCCTGAACGTGTGATCTCTACCGAGCACTCTCTACTCGCATCTCATAGCACGTCTGTCACCCACAAAAGCTGCTCTCTCTTACTCCTCCCAGACATTTACGATGTGCTAGAATCTCTTCCTTCTACCCCTTACTTTCCTGTCTTTCCAAAGAACTGAAGCAGCAGACGTGCTGGTAACGTCCTGACAGGCCATGGTTCTAGTTCCCACTTACCCCTCAGAAACAAGAAATGAGAAATCTGCATCACCTTAATTTTCCCTTTCTTTTCACCCTCCTCCTTCCCCTTTAGAAACAGTCTTTCCTAGGAAGATGAAATGGTTGCCTCCCTAATCTTGCCTCATACATGTGCACAGTAGACCAGAAAATAGCCTCAGAGCCGCTCTCTTACGGAAAATTTTCACATTGACGGTGGCCTCGGAGTCTCCCTCCTCCACGCTACTGACAACACATTTATAGATGCCAGCATCATCAATGTTGGCGTTGTAGATGGTGAGGGTGGAGGAGAAGTCATCGTTTCGCACCACTGAGATGCGCTGTTGGTTCGGAGTCAGCTTCTCACCATTAGGGGAAAACCAGGAAATGTCTTTGAATTTGGCCTCCCCTGCCACTAGGGACGATAAAAAGAAACGAGAGCAAATTGAAATGAGTTCCCAGCAAATGTGCACAGAGGGAATTCAATACAACCAGCAGCGTTATGCAGAAGCCTGACCCAGGGGGAAGACCTCCTGGTATCTGAGAAGCAAGCAGATAAAATTCTCTCTCAAAGCACTGTGAGCAGCCAGCTGCTGTCCTGCAAAAGTGCTATTAGGTTGGGTTTATAATCCAAAGGGGTATACTCATTTTAGCCAAGAATGGCCTTCTATGCATCCTGGGCCCGCCACGTCCCAGCCCTTTCACTATGCAGTTCAGCCTGGGAAAGAAAAACCTCTTCCAGCTTCGGCTCCACCATGCTTCCAATAAACACCCGTATTTGCAGGCTGGGCTGCTCTGCCTACCAAAATGGTGATACTGGTGGAGCAGCAGCTCTGGCACTGCTCAGCTTAAACCTCCTGCTGCATCTCTGGTGACTCAGAATTGTTACTGAGTGGTTCCAGGCTCATGGCTTTGTTATTTAGGACAAGCTCCTGTTACTGGAGGGGCTTGAACTGATCACACAGTTTCCTGAATGCAAACAGCATCACAACAGCACTTGCTCGTTGTATGTTTTCAGTTTTAAAGCACTGATAGTAACAAATGACTCCGCAGCTCAGCACTCCTGGGTCAGATGAGCTCAGTACTTGTCCCAGTCAGTAAGCTCCTGAGGGAACACGCTCCTCTGATGGCAGGTTGCTCCCAGAGCTCCCTGTAGTGCCTATCTGCTCCATGTCACACTTCAGGATGCTATCCTGTCAGCGCTCTAACGTACTAATTCCCCCCACAGACACCAGGTCAGCTGCTTTCAGGAGAATCTGGGAAGAGGACACAGGGCTGCTAATCTGGACAAGTGCCATATAACGGCAGGACCCGCTCCGGGCACGGGGACTGCGTCAGCACTGCTGCTGTGCCCAACAGCCCGGGGCAGTGGTGGCCTCAACAGACAGTAGATTGTGTCACAAGGCAGCATTAACATCCTCGGTTGCAGAGGTAACCACTCGGAAGCAGCCCAGCCCTCCCAGCGCTGCTGGTAGCAGGTGATCAGAGAAATCAGTGGGAAAAACAACAGGCTTCCTTCTAAATTCAGAAGACCAAAGGGCTGTGGAATGATGCAAGGTGCTGTTGTGGCTGTTGCTCAAGCTTAGAGACAATGCTGCAGTACCTGGCTTTTCCTTTTAAAATCTGTACCCTGGAGCTGCTGTCTGTTGCCAGCTCTCAGGGGAGAATGCATTTACTGTTTCCAGCAAACAGCACGTGTTGCCTTCGCTACCACGTCTTACAAACCACAAGGGCACGTGAGACAGAAAGGGCAAGAGATCTTGCAGATCTCGAAGCCCTGTCACTGGAGCTTTTCTCCCAGAATTAATACATTAATTGACCTTCCCAGCAAACCCAGATACAGACAACTGATGCCATAAACCATCACTCACCCTGACATAAGAAGAACTTAGATTCTCCAACGCTGATCTCCCCCTGGCTTGGAACAATGTCCACTTGTAGAGAGGCTGGAAAAGAAAGGAGCACACGGAAGATGGTTAGAGAATAAGGAGTGGTCTTCAGCAAAAAAAACCACTGCCAGCCTTCCAATACCCACAGCTCCTTCACTCATCCCATGGGAGACCACAGGGAAGACCACAGGGAAGACCACAGCATTGCTCTTTATCAGTATTTATCTGAACATACAGTGCCACAGACCCCTGAGGAGCCAAAAGAAGCTGTTAACATTCAGAGATGCTTCCAGTCTCTTTCACTACCTTTTCATGGACTATCAACAGTGCTTTGCCTTTTATGTTAGTATTTTTTACTTGGTTTTCATTGCTTTTTTGTTTGTTTTATTATAAATAAGAGACTGAAGGTGTTTTGGCAGCGGAGATGGAGCAGATGTTCCACGGACCCAAGCGAAGCATCTCTTACGTGCATGTCTGGAACTGAGGGAGCCTGAAGTGAAAGATATTGTACCTTCTGTGCTCCCCACAACTGAATCCAGCACAGCCCCAACGGAGTAATTTCAAAACAATAATTTTAATAACAAGTTCGATAATAATTCCAGAGAGAATATTTGAGGATACTGTTGCTGAAAGAAATCAAAATGATCCTTGGACATTTTCAATCTCCCTTTGGACATCTTTATTAACTGACGTGCCTTGTCTGAGTGTGCACTCTCAACTTCATCCTGCTTTTCAATGGAATACACATCGCCCTTCTAGCTCCTGTATCCAGCCTGTTTTATTTCTGGGTAATCTAATTTCTCTCAGCTATACTACCCCAATATAATTCAATCCCAAACAGAACCACAAGTACAAAGAGCCAAATATAACAAAAGGCTGAAGGGTTATTGGATTCAGTGCAGGGAGAACTGAATAACCTACTTCTTTAGGTTCATTTTTGTAGTTGCTGGTTTTCTACAAATCTTTCTAACATCTGAATTTTACATTTAGAATCATCTTTGGGTGCTCTTCCTGGGAAGGTCTCTGCTGTATGAAATGAGTACAAAGGTACCACAGAGATCTTAAAAGTCAAAAAATCCAGACCTCTGAGATCCTCCAGACCAGACTCCTGCTTTGCAGTACAATTTAAAGCATTTACCCTTCTGCATGACAGTGGAACTAGATTTGAGCACAGGCAACACTGCAAACTCAATTAACGTCTTTGGGCAGCAACTGCAGCAACGTGCAGTGATGCAATACTCCAGAAGGACATTACTGTAGTTTCAAATTATCAGTTAAACTCCTCTTTTATGATCCCATCTCGTCTTTGGCATGCGAGTGACAGCTCCTGTTTAGAAATTAAATTTACAGAACCAAGAATCCTTGGTCTCACACAAATGAGAACAATTCATTGAGGAATGTTCAGAGCTCCTGAGTGAGCAGTTACAGATGTTTGTTAAAGTTCAGAAGCTCTGATAATTGCTGCTGTAAAAGCCTTCTCATCTTCACTCAGAAAGGAGAAAACATTGCTGACAGAAATCCAAAGTTCAGTTTTTGAATCTGTATTTAGATATCTGAACTATAAGCTGGGCTTTCGATAACCAGCATCTATGTGCAGCTCCCTGAGAAGGGAGCAAGGGCAAGTCCCTGCCTCACTATCTAAGCACAACTTAGGAGCCTGCATTTGGAGTCCAACTATTGAAAAAAACCAGTATTTTTTTTCCTTGTTTAATTATGAAACTGCAACTGATTAGTATTTAATGGACAAAGGTGAAGGAACATGAAGGGTCACCAGAGATCAAAAGGAAAGACTCAAAGATGCTGAATTTATTAAAACAAACCTGTTTTAGTGCAGTAAGGGGACAAGCAACGACCAGAGCATCACGTCAGAGATCAGAACAGCAGCTAACCAGATTTCAGGCCTGGCCGTGCACACCCCTGTATCTCTACCGGTGTTCGGAGCCGAATGACAGCGGGACTAAGCGTGAGAGAAGGGAAAGCATACCTTCCATACCTTCCATACCTTCCCATCTTCGTGCTCATTTACCATCAGCCTTGCACAGCACAGAGCCAGGCGTGCCCGATGCCCTTTTCCCTTAGCAACATCCCTGCCTTCTTCACAGCATAAATTATGACCCATTAGGCAGAAAATGTAATTGGATTCTGGCTTTCCTCCAGCTGTAGCTTGATGCTGCGGCAGCTCTCTGGCCTAAGAGGTCCAGGTCGAGTACAAATTTCAAAAGGCCAGAATGAAGAGGCTTTGTTCTGAGACCGCAGCCATTAGCTTGGGGAAAACAATCATCTTAACGGAGCTGCTCCTCTGCTCCACGGAGCCAGGCCACTGCTCAGCTCTTCCCTGCAAACGCCTCGGCCCTCACCGTCCGTGTTTTCATCTCATAGCACCTGAAAATCCTTCTCCCAGAGCAGCCTCCTTCCCTCAGGACTGCGGAGCCTCCAGCTTTGGCTGCCAGGCACACCTGGGGTTTAGGACACGGGCAAACACAACCCTGTTTCCCAGCAGCCTTTCCTGGTAAGGTGCGTTTCCCCGAGCACGCTTCTTTGGCCAGCAACTACTCGGACACGGCATTTCTCTTCCAAAGTAAACTGGAAGCCATTCATTGGAGCCAGAGGAGCTCTGCAGAGGATAAAAACAGCACAAGGTCCATGCCCCTTGTCCAGTTTTGGTCTCAGCAGATTTTAGCTGTACGGATACACCTACCATTCCATCTCAGACTGGAATACAGCAGTGAACAAAACCCGGCCAAGACTCAATTGAAACCAGAGCTCGTGAGCACTGTGTGCTCTAGTTCTGGCTCACACTTGCATGTATGGCTGTGTATCTTGCCTAGCCAAGAGGCTTTCAGAAGGAGGAGACACTGAAGCATCCCTTGATCTCTTGAGTAATGACAAGAGGCTTATTAGATCCCCTCTTGGCCTGTACAAGACTCTCTTCTGAGCCACATGCTTTTTATCAGCAGGGAAGACAATGAGGCTGTGACTGAACTGCCCCGCAGCCCTGCCTGGGGAATCCAGCCCAGCCCCAGGCAGGGCATTCACACTCCTCATCACCTTTCTGCCCGGCCAAGCACTGCTAGCAAGCAGTGGGGTGCTGCTAAAATGGCTTTGAGCTAATCGAGAGCTCTAATATAAATTCCTACCTCTTTTTTTCCTTTCTTTCTTTGTTTTGCCACACTATACTATATAAATATACCACTGGACCTCTTCTACGCTTCTGAGAGTTGCTGCATGCTGGGAAGGCAGTGGCAAAGGCTGGGGTTATTAATGCCTTTCATTCCATTCTCAGGTGCTTTCTGTTACAGCTAGAAATGAGAAAAGAGGCTCTGTGTAAAGCATTGAACTTTTCATCACCCCAGAATTCAGCATCTGTGCTTTACCTTACAAGCTTTTTTATTCACGTCTGTGCCACAGTAGATGCAAAGAATGAGGAAAGCATACAACCAGGAAACATCTGACTGTAAATGCAGCTGAAAGGGTCAGGCAAGGCATCCGAGCCCAGGCAACAATGTCCAGCTCTCAGGATTTTCCTTTACTTTTAATAAAGGGCTCAACTCCCTCTCTGAATAGTTTTCAAGAGAACAAAACTAGAAACCATCCTTGGGACACAGGAAGGCAGAACTTTTTCAAGTCTTCGAAGTGAGAGAAGGAAGGACATCCTTGGTTATGCCTCATTCAGTCAGTGCTCCCTCTGCTCCACCAGACGCCAAGTCATCGTTAAATCCCCTAATTACTGCCTTAAGTAACAGAATTTCTGGAAAGGTTATGCAGAGGGGCAGCAATTGCTTCATCTCTAGTCCCTGTGTCCATCAGTACGGTCCCTTCAACCATGACTTGAGGGAGGCATCAAGGAAACCTCCTGATACTAGTACAAACCCTGGGAAAGCACTTTCCAAACCCAGCAGTCACCAAGACACGGAAACGCTGACCTCGTGAGTGGCAGGAACCAGAGGACCAGTATTAACAATCTACTTCACACTGCACTTGGGTTTCTCCGATACCAGGAAGGAGATGCTGAAGGACCCGTGAGAGGATCAGGTAAGTCAGATGAACACTGTGTATCTTGGGACTTTCCCTGAAGGAAACTGCTGAAACTTAGAGCACTGCACCCGCATCACTGGCAGCTTAAAGCCTAGTTAACCCTTTGCACAAGGGAATACTCATCTGAGAAATCTGACTGAGAGACACTTCCTGCTGACCAGATCCGTGAGCTGCCTAGAACAGGTTACTTCCCACAAACCTCTGATACAAGCACCAAGGTGACAGGATTGCTGCCTCCATACTAAATGCAGCAACTCCAGTTTTGCCTTGCTCATCTACCAGCAATCCTATGCACTGCTACATCACACCTAAGCCACGCTGTCTTCGTGCAGCGTGCAAACACCGGGGATGCCCCTCGAGCACATCTTTTCCACGGGCTCAGCAGATGACACACTACGAGCCCATCCCCAGGGGTACTTCGCTTACGTGCTCATGCTTCTGGGTCAGCTACACTGCTGGGACAACACGTGTGTTTCTGTTTACTGCCCTCAAACCACAAGCTGTAAAAACAAACAAAAAAAAGGCCTCCCCTCAAACCCTTACTCTGCGAAAGGGAGAGAGAGTTGACACCCATGAATCCACACCCTTTACCTCTGATTTACCTCACCCCAGAAAAACAGCATAAGGCCAGTGTCATTCAACAAACTGCTGCTGTCAGCAGCACTGATTTGGTCTTTTAAAATGTCAGTGTCTTGCTGAAGACTTATTAAACAGTGACAGGGTGACAGTCGCTGCCAGGCAGTGCTACAGTGTTAAGCTGGCTTTTGGGAAACAGCGCAGAGCATCAGTGACAGCACTGGGCTGGCCCTGGAACAGGATTGGACAGGAGGCCAACTCCTCCTCAGAGCATCCTGGTGGGAGTCGATCTGCCTGCACCCATCTGCACCTCCTCATCCTTTAGGCAGCAGCCTCAGCATTTGTTTTGCATTTATACCGTGCCTAGCACAGGAGAATCCAAGATAGTACTGTTCCAGGAAATGGCCATAAGAAACTTCATGTCTGACTGCTGCTCTTCTCTGACATCCAGTCAGCAACCGCTCCCTGCAGAACAACTTCTGAGTGTCAATCACTAGGCGGAGCGAGCAATCACCTCAGTTATTAAAGAAACCCTCCAAGAAACCTCAGCACTCCCGTTCTGCCATAGATGTTGAGAAATAAAGCTGCACCTGCCTTTCTCCAGCCTCTCGTGTTTCTGCTGGCGTGGTTCTCTGCAGCAGCCAAGGTAACAGCCCTGGCAGGCTGTGGGTCTGCTCCAGTCGGGAACCTGCCCTGGTTTTTGTTCACCATGTGTTTGCCAACAGTGCTAGGGCTTCCTCCTACAAACAGAGCTAACAAAGGGCTGGGGGAAGACCCCTGGTGATGAAAACAGGCACACAAGAGTCCAGCTGTGTTTGCCCAGCAGCCTTCAGGCAGGGAAAGGGAAAATGACTTCTGGCAATCAGCTCTCATCTGAGAAGAAACGTTCCTCTGAATTATTCACACGAAGCTCATCTGCACTTCTTTTACATCAGGGGGAATTCAACCCTAAGTTTTTCAACTAGCCTTTATCAGCAGAACAATCTGCTGACATCATAACCTGGAGAAGCAGGTTCATCACAACAATGAAAGATGCCTTACACAAACAACTGCTCCCTGCTTGGTAAATTTTATCACTTAGTAATACTATGGCCAAACTACCAAACCCAGCACTGCCACAGATTGCAATCACTGCTTAATCGTTATTTTTGCTTTCTAATTCAGGGGAATGGAGACTATTTTTCCACTCTTCATTTAATAGACACTGTGAGCCCATTTGTATTCTGCTTCCAACTTCAAGCAATAAAGGCCTCTTTAGCATCACATAATAACTGCATTAAAAGGCCTCTTCATAATCACACAATAACACTTTTTATAGCTCTGCCCTCCCCCGTATCTTTTATCTGGTTGCAAAGTTCCCCAGCCCCCACATAACGCTGAATAACTCCCCATTGATTTGAAAAAACTCTGCTAATGCAACTTCCTGTTCATCTGTGGTTAAATATAATTAGTTTTGCATTTCAACAAAAGAAATTAGCTCAAATTAAGGCATGATTTTGGTAATAAGCAGGGAGGCTGTCTCCCCGCGGGGCTAGGAGTGAGGCTCAGGCAGCGGGCTGTACCTGGTAAGCACGGAACGTGCCACGCTACGCAAAGCGTGTTAATGCTGAGTGTTGGTTCTCTGCCTGTCTGCACTCAGACTGACTCCAGCGTAGCAGAGTGCAAATGAACTGCAGTGAGCCCCTGTCACCCGTCCGTGTCAGAGGCGAGAGGACGAACACACGTGCTGCTCTTGAAGGTCTACCTGGAGAAGATGGACCAAGGCGGGTAAGGGAACCCAGACTCATCCCTTTAACAAACACAGCAGGCAGGACTGCAAAGAACGAGCCCGGAGCCTGTGTGACACAAACAGAATCCACCTCCTATCTATACACAACTCTCAGCTTTCTCAAAACTAGCCTGCAAAAGTAAATTAAATACATCTGAGTTCCTGGTTTTAGGAGGTGATAGGGGAGTAGGAGAGTACAGAGCAAGAAATAACAGCCAACACCAGCCTATTTCCAGCTGCCTGAATTCCCTGATCCAGAATCCCAGAAGAGCCGGCCAAAGCCTGACTGGAGCAGTACAAGAGGATGTCCTGGTTTATGGCCTCAGTGCAGAGGTGCAAGGTGAGTTTCGGAGGCCCGGAGCTCATCCTGCGCTATTCTGGCACCGAGGTTGAGAATCTGAATTGTGCACCCAGTTTTTATCTACCTAAAGGCAGCCCCAGGTAAGTGCAGCTAGAACTGGGTGAAGAAGCGTTCAGCATCCACTGGGGTACTGTGAGAAGCCCTGGGTTTCAGAGCAGCTCACCCCATCTTCAGCACCTGGAAACCAATGGAATTTAGGGAAGTTAGGGGAAAGAAGTGCAAGTTGAAGTCTAGAAGCAAACTCACTAACAGCACAAACTCTCAGTTTTATGTTCCCACTACTTTTCCTTTGGATTACATTCCAAGTGAAGCTAACACAAAATGCAGCACGTTCTGGCAAATAAAATACCGACAAAAGGAGCTTTAGAAGCAGAACTCTAGGTTCACATCTTACAGACTGCACCTCTAGCTTCATTCCCTTCTAGCAACAGCTCCCCAGTTAAAGTCTGCAGTGGTGCTAAATCACAGAAATAAACAAAATTGATCGGGAATAAAATATTCACCGAGTCGAACGCTCACAGCTCTTTGAGCAAGGGCAGGATTTGCAAAGCTTGCGAGTTCAGCAGATTATGGTGAAAGCCCTCGGGATTTCATACCCAACAAAGGCTTAACAAGACAAAGACGTGCCTCCTGTACACGGTCACTTTATTAAAAATACACTGACTGCTCAGGAGGAGGAGGCAGGCAGCTGGGATTGATCTCAGCTGGTCTGCAGATCCAACTCCTCCCCCGTTGCCACGGTAACCGCTCAGTAAGTCTGCCTTGAATTCGAGGAGGGGATTGTTGATACCTTTGGGGAATAGCAGACCATAAAGATCCAGAGAGGAAGCAAACAGCAGCTCACCGTAGTGCTACAACAAAATACAAAGAGAAACGCACGATCAAAGCAGCATTTAACAGACAACTATCTGACAAAAAAGAAAAAGAACCCAACAAGCCACCCAGTCGTGACCCAGGGGTGACCTGCAGCTGGCACAGGAGAGGATGCTCTTCAGCCTGTTGCTGACTGTGCCATGCCAACACCAAGAGCACACACCCTGCCCAGCACAGCAGTGGCCCGCGGGCAGCTCAGCACAGTGATCTCAGCCCCAGCTTCAAGGACCCTGCCAGCAGCAGCTCCTGCAGGGCGAGCAAAGGGCAGGGGCAGCTCTGGTCCCCTACGTGCCCCTGGCTGCTGACCCTCTTCCCACCCAGCCGGCTCCAGTGCTGGGCACAGCCTGCCATCAACCTTACCCCAGCTGTTTAAAACGCTACCTGGAGTAGGTCTGAGCTGGATTTATGTGATGAAAAACTCCGTTTCTAAAATGAGTTGGTGGCTGCTGGGGGTGGGAGAAGGCAACTCCCTTCTTGCTTTAAGAAAACCAGCTGCTGTGCTCTTTTAAGGCAAACATGCTTCAAATTGTTATAGCAAAGTGTGGCTTTGCCATAGAAAACCCTGCCTGCCGGTGGGTCTGGGTGCAGGCCCCCGATACTCCTTCCAAGGGACACAGACACCTATCTGTGCGAGCCAAGAGCCTTGCCCACTGGTCCTCCTGCCATTCTGCAAGCGTCTGGACATTACCGAAAGGCAGACGTGCCTACACGGCTGAGCTCCGTGAGCCAGCCAGCCCGTGTAACACAACCAGGCAGTCCAGAAAGAACTCTTCCAGGCTTTGTTTCGGTCCAGATCAGTCTGATTGTGGACAAAGTGACATACCCAACCTGACACAGGCAATCTGCGCAGAGAAGAGGGGATAACTCAGATCCTGCCCACCCCTCCTGCCTGAATTGGGACCCCTCCCGTTGCATGTACACGATCTTGTCAAACATTTCAAAAGTTAGAAGCACTGCTGAGCAGTGACCACAAGACACAGGAAAAAAAAAAAAAAGTCACTAGCATCGTTTCCTCCAGAAACTTCGAAAGCAAAGTTTCTCACATGCATCAGTAACTTTACAGGGAACAGAGTTTTATGCCTCTCCTGATGGTATTCTTGATAAAAGCTGTTTTATTGCTATGAATCATAAAACTAATAGTCCTATTTGCCACAGCAAATATTTTCATTTACCTGCGGCAGAGGAAGCCAAGATGCTTTATGGAGCCATTAAATCAGAGTACGGACAATTTTAATTAAAAGCTAAGAAAGCTACGATCTTCTGCTGAAAAATACGTGAGTGACACTGAATTGTGAGTATATTAAGCACCCGAGGAAGACGAGGAAAAAAAAAAAAGCTCATGATTCGAGCCTGATCTTGCTGCAGCTAGTTTATCTTGGCAGCCAATTGAGCAGCATGCACGGGCACTGCACTCTCGTGGAACAGAGCTATTGCTTCACTTGCAACACAGCACTGGCTAAGAACACGGCAAGGGCTGAAGCTCCTGAGGGGTCTGTGTCAGCCTCTATCAGCTGCGAGCTCCATCCCCCCTGCAGCCTATCATTCAGTCTCAGTGAGTGCAGCAGCACTGCTAGCATGAGATTCCAGTTTGAATGTCTTGCAAATAATTATTTCCCAACCTTTTTTGCATGGTGATTTAGTTTTAGGACATATTTTTAGCAACAGCTGAACTACCTGAAAAGCCTGAAATTAAGTACTAAATTCATTGAAATCATTAACTTCAGTGTAAGATCCTCATCAGTGCAGTCACCACGTGCACTCAAGGAAGCTGCTCTCTAGGTCTCGCTCATTCATCCCGCGAGTGGCCTGCTGCTCCCATAGTGTGCAATGATTTCTTCCAAGGTCCCTCCCAACCCGGGCTGTTCTGTGGAGCCGTGGCATCTTCTCCACCATCGACTATGAGATTTGTTTCTTAAAGCTCACTGCTTCTGTTCAAAATTATCGAGAGAAGTGGCTGTAACAGCAGGTGAAAGGTCACGTCAAAATCAACTCTGTCACCCGGCAGCATTGCTGTGTGGCCAGAAACCGAGCAATCCCAAAGTACAGCAGCCTAGACTAGCTGTGCACACAGCCTCTTCCAACTCTCAGCTCATACACTTATCCACCAATCTGGCCTGTGCGAGCTCAGGGGAAGACAAAACCAACTGAAAAAGACAAAGAATCATAGTATTTTAAGAGGAAGAAAAAATGTAATGGGCTTTCATTTCCAGATGCCTCTTCTACGTTGCTTCAAGAACCCAACCTGAAGCTTTGAGGAAGAGCTTGCACTTAAAACCACCAGGATTTGCAGACGTTTCTTACCAACATCCAAAACCGAGGCACCCTAAAGACTTCTTACCTGAGTTTATGGCAATTTTATTTCCGTAGGGAAATGAAGCAACTTCAGTGCTGCCCTCCCATGTGTGGGGTTTGTGTCCCACCCCCATCACCAGCCAGTGTCACCACAGGTTTCAGCCAGATGGGAAAATACAGACAGTCTCAAAGAAAACCACTCCGTTCAGAGATGAATTGGAAAGCAGAGAAGAAGCTGCCTACTGCTCCTGTTCAGAACACGGTGCAAGGTAAGCTGACTGGAGATAGAGAATTCTCACTGACCTCGGGTGTCATCGGGGGAAAACCTCTGGCTGCTGCCCACCATCAACCCAGAGGCAGGGCATCACACCTGACAGGCTGTGGCAGCCGGAGTCTGGATCCTGCCCTCCATGGAGAAGGGTTCCTTCTGCCTTTGGAAAACACTGTTCAGAGCAGGTCTCACACACCCACGGCATGCCCAGCTCTAGCAATGCAGTCCAACTTGCGGAGATTAATTGGAGATGATTAATCAATTATTTACTTACTAGACAATGACTTCTAATCCTCTAAATCATATTTTATGTCAGTCCATTTTGTATCATCAGCACTGAACCAACAGCCCTTTGTGTTATTTGTCTAGGAAAGGATTTCACACTGCTGGCATCCAAGTCCTTAGATATTCCACACGCAGTTCAGAGACATAATGCCTCTCATTAGTTGTGGCTCACAAGTATGCTTCAGGGAGAGCAGTATATATTTTAATAGTTTAAATTCATAACTGGAGCCATCTTTTGCCAAGTACAAAGTGCCAGAAATCGACACTTCATATAATATGTAAATTAATCTTCCATACCTAGTGGGACCTGGGAATTCTGATAGCTGAGTATCACTGCATAGTTTAGAAAGAGATAAAAATCATACTTAGAAAACATAATACCCATTTTTAACAGCAATAATAATAATACCCATTTTTAACAGCAATAATAATAAATATACAGTTACTGCTACACAACAAAGGCAAAGAAGGAGAATCCCAGTCTCAGCAGAGTTTCAGTACGCATCCTTGAAGTATTTGACCTCTGGCTACCACCAGAGTTTGCAGAGCTGAAAGAAAATATTCTTCCTGTGCTTGAGTACACATTAGGGAGAGTCATCTGTGTAACACCTACACAGGCGACGGCCCGGCGCTGCTGAGAGTAAACAAGCTGCACCCCTCAAGGGATGTGCAGTCTGAAGAATACAGGTACAGAGGCTTCTTGAACACGTGACATCTGAGGAGAGACGTTCAAGATGTTTGGCTTATTCAGCAGCCTCATCGGATGAACAGTACTGAAACGTAGCAGATGCTCTCAGCAGCCAAGAAGCCTTTACAGAAACATGAACTGATACCTTCCTGTGCTGCAGGCAGAGAGGGAAAACACGTCTGGAAAAGACTGCTCTTCATTCAGCCTAAAAATTTAAACTTAACTACGCTGCATTTTGATGACGTTATTCCAAAGCTGTTACCCAGTGTCATGGTCAGAGCAGTTCTTCTGCAATGAACATCAGGGGAAAACATTTAGAAAAATAAATTAAAAAAAAAAAATCAGCATCAGCTGCTGTAGACACAGCACTGTTCTGCACACCGCAATAAGCCCGGGTGCCTGAAGGCAGCATTGCCCAGCAGCCTCGAGGCACGGCACAATGGTTATCACAGGCTCGGGTACCCCATCCTGCACAATATTTTACTCCTCCATCAACATCAAGTCTTGGAAACAGTTGCCAGCAAGCTGTTTGTTAAGGACAAAGGATGCTAAGAAGATCAACAACCCCATCTGACAGTACAGCCCCTAGGAATTCTTTGTACTCAGCTGGCTCTCTGTGACTACAGAACAGAAAAATAACCCCAGCCACACGATTATCTCGGATAATCCTGTCACTCTCTAGAAGCATTTAGCTTTAGGCAACAAGCACTTTCCAGGGCTTATACCTTTGTTCAGTGCTTTACAGTCTTCTAGAGGAAAGGCAGTGCTGGTAACACATGGGAAAAGAGGAGAAAACAACTGAAAGATTCATTAGGTTTGTGCTCCTAATGAAAGAGCTGCAACTTTCCAGCATTTTCGGTGAGAGGAGCTTGTGTGTGCCTCCTGCACAGCCCTCCAGGACAGGCTGCAGAGGATTTCCACCGTGGGCACACGGGGGGCCAGAGAGGTTCAGTTTGCCACTGAACTGGGGAAATGACAACCGATCGTTCCTCTGGTCCCATCTTGGGGCGGGATCAGGAGAGCTGTACCATCCGCGCTATAGAAACAGAGCAGGCAGCAGCAGTTTGCATCCAAATGGTCTTTTTCTCAGCAGCTGATTAAAATATACTAATAAAAAAGCACGACCAAAAACCCCTCGCGCTGTTACTGATTTGTTGATCAACAAAAATTACTTTCTTCTTGTCATACATTGTAATTACACAGCAAGACAAACAGCGGGGCTGCGTCTGCCTGACACTCGAGCACGCCCCGCTCACCACATTCTGTTCCATACATTCCTGCAGTTTTTCTCTCTTCAGAGCAGTGTCAAGAGTGTTCTCTGGGTTTTTTTTTCCTTTATAGAAACTGACAGTAAGATTAGGAAACATATTTAAAACAGAACCTAAACAACGCCCACGAAAAGAAAGTTTACAAACTTGTGTCTTGTTGCCAAACTGTAAATGGCAAACAGCCGCCCCCGCCAGAGTCAGGCAAACACTGCCGGCCCCACACACGATGGCACAAGGAGAACAAACTCCCCTCTGGATGAAGTCCCCCCTCCTTCACTACCTTTGCTGCAGGCTGCTTGGAGCGTACGCTGGGCAGCATCCTCTGCAAGAGGCAGAGTGAGCAGCGAGGGCAGCGGTCTCCGAAGCAAAACCATTGTTCGGTGCAGCTGCTCGCCAGCACCAGGGCAAAATGCTACAGGAACCACACAAACCACAGCTGATGAATGACAACATTGGTAACAGTGGTTGGAAACACCCCGAGTCAAGGCTAAGTACCTCCAGCAGCAGGAAGGGAAGGCACATTTCCCAGTGCTTTTCCCTTAAACAGCAGGTCAGGCCACGGGACCTCGCACTCTGCTGGCACTCACCGAGGCCAATAACAAACTCTTGGAGTGGGAGCGATGTGCAGGACTGATGCTCCACCTGACCCTCTCAAGAAGCCCTCTCATTGAGGGTTGCTTGTTTCAGAGAAGCCTTGACTAAAGTGGCTTTACTCTTCATGCCACGGTCAGGAATCTGCACAGCTTGTGCTGACTGACCTGAACATCTGGGCTCTCTCCGTGGACAAGTTTTCATCGCCTTCTTTGCATCTGGAATATAGAGTTTCTCTCAACAGCTCCTTCCAGCAGAACATTCTGCTCACCCCCAAGTCTGAGCAGACATAAAGAGGCAAAAGAGACCCCTGAGTTGGTCTGTCTTGTCTTAGCTACTGAACACAACGGGAATGTTCCATTCAGCTGCTCTCCCCTGCACATTTTCCCTGGCTTCCCTGTCACTTGCAAGACCAAAAGGAAGAAGGTGACCTGGGAACTGAGCAGCTCTGGGCTGGTGACAGATCAGTGTATTGTTCCCTCTGTCACACAGCAGCCTTTCCATCCAGAGCAGCACCGTGGATTGAGCCTCTTTCTTACATTTAGCTTCCTTTAGAGTTCTAATTACTTGTGTAAACTCAGGATCTCTGTAAGCTGGAGTGCTTCTAGGGTGAAAGCTTTCCGAGGGGCAGAAGTAGCGACTCTGACACTGCTCTCCGTGTTGACTGCAGTTTGCAATGAAGGGTTTGTGTAGCAGGCCTCGTCACCCTTCTCCTCTCACGCTGAAATGCCAGCCTTTTGTGCTTGCTGGTACCAAAGCATCAGGCTGACTGCCAGGGTCTCTACGCTCCACAGTCTCCTTTTACCACAGGACAGGAAAAGTAATGTTTAATGCCACCTCCTACAGATAAGCTGTTGCTGAACTGCAGCTGACAATAATATTTATTAGAAAAAGGTCTATCGCTTCTGGTATTTGGCTGTGGTCAGCAAACAGCCTGTTTTCCAGGTGACCCAGTAGCTACCCCACTCCCCTTTGCTGGGAGGCCGGGGGGCAGGCTCTTCCATTTCACCCTGCACATGCCACGTGCTTTGGGGCAGTGCCCTGCCTGCCTCTCTCCCCACAAACCCCCCTGGGCATGGGGCACACTGTGGACCCTGCAGTGCCCTTCTGGGAACTGTCCCCCCAGCCCAGGTGGCCAACAGGGCTGAGCTTCTCTCGTCCAGCACCAGACCCCCACCCGGCCCATCGTCGCCCAGCGAGCAGAACTGGCTCCCTTTGCCCGCACCATGGGGCAGGGAACTTCCAGTCCCACACCTCCCAGCCCAGACCCACAAACTGAACTCGGGATCTCAGGGCCACCAAACTATGCAGGCTGTCAGAATCCATGGAGAAAGGTTACTTTACACCACGCTACACCCAAGCATGGGGTTTTTATCCACGGATGGAGGTCAGAAGCTCTTGCTTTTAGTTACTATTCTTCTCAAGTAAGTAACCTAATTTCAGCTGGACTCCTAAGCAATGGGCTGAGACACGATGCAGCGACCTGGCACTTCAGTCAAACGCAGCATGACCTCACAGACCCGGGTCCCTCGGCGGACAAAGCCTGCGCTCAGGAGTCACACGGGATCACTGGTTTGGGCACAACACGACACGAGAAAAGCCCGTTAATTGTCTGTACCCGTGTGTGCCAAAACCATTTTCTCCTTGGAAAAAACCCCAGCAAACACGCATCTTCTGCTCAAACTGCTCTGTTTCCTCCCATGAGGAGGCCCCTTCCGCGAGCCGTACCAGGCCTGACTCAGGCCAGAGCAGAACCAAAGGCAGTCCCGAGAAAAGGGCCGGAGGGGATGAAAGACTGGACACTATTTCAAGAGAAGGAAAGCCAGTAAGTCTTGGAAAGAGCCAAGCAGAGTGCAATGCAACACGAGCCAAGTCAGCAATATTAATATTACACTGGGACTTGATCTGGCCCACACCCAAAAGAGTCCAGAGGTGCCCGTTTGCAATCCAAAGCATCGTCTGCACGCACAGAAGCGTTCCTGCTCTCCGGGATCTGCTGGGTCAGCACAGCTTTTGTAAACACTGGAGATGTCGTTCTACAGTCAAGTCAAGTAGCCAAGTTGGATTGTAGCTGCTAAAGAACAGGCTTCGGGCAGATAAATTCACTCAGCAGTTCCCAAAAAGGTGATTCCTGATTGTAGGTGACAGACCAAGCAGCAATATGCGGATACCAGCAGGGTCCCCCGAGCTACACAGGTAAAGAGAGAACAACCACCACAGATTTACAGCCAACTCCTCTGCAGTTAACAGGAGTTAGGAACTTTGCCTTACAACCTAATATAGCAAGATTAATCAGACCCATTTTTCCTCATTATATCAGGTGAAAAAGAAACTTAATGACTTGCCTTTACATTAAAAACTGTGAAGGTTGCTTCACTATATCAAACCACACTGGAAGAATTGAAGGCACAGGAAAGCAACATAAGAAACCATGTTAGTATTCATAGGAAATACTGAATTAGCATCAGTGCACTTTGACAGCAGAGGAATTAACAACTGTGCATTTTGCAAACAGAAAAACACAATGCTCCAGGACTGAACTGCAGAGCCAGAGGGGAACTGCCACTGGACAGTTCTAGGGATTATTTCATCTGTTCTTCTTGGTTTCCTACTTGGAAAACAAGCTTTTAGCATTTACAGCAGCTGCAGAAAACTAGAAGCAACTATAATAGGGCTGGCATCTTTGAAATAGTAACACAGAAAATAGAAATAGCTGGTGACAAATCAAGGTGTAAAATGATTTCAGGCACTGCTCCAAGCCCCACGGCATTTGGGCTCCTTTTACAACTCCAGTTTTCAGTTTCTTCCTGTCTGGAGACAAACGACCCAAGCAAATGATGGAAGCAATGAGAGAACTTAACTGATGAAGGGAGGCACAGCACAACTGCTCAGGAGCAGGGACACCCAAGCCCTCTGGATTTGGGGCTTTTTTTCATCTCCTTGGGCTGCAGCCCCTTCCTGGCACACGAGGGGCAGCAGAACCAGCCCCCCACTAACCATGCCTGGAGATCCCCACACCACTGGTTTCTGTGCCAGCCTCCACCGATGGGGACCAAAGCCAGCCCAGCCACTCACGTCCCCAGGACAAAGCACTGGCACAGGTCAGATTAGGAGATGCTTCTGGCAATTGGGTGAATTGCTACGTATGCTAGTGCCTCTGGAAATGCCACTGTGATTTATGGGTAGGCTGTGCTAACATTTAAATTACCGTGTTAACTGTAAGACCTTTGGCAACGACCACATTGATAGAACCTCCAGAATTTCCACAAATCATTAGGACTATTAGCATCATTAAGGCATCACTCTCTTGAATAAAACCTAAAGCATTAATATAATGAAAACAGAAGCCCAAAGATTAGGAAGAATAACATGCTAATACACTGACCTATTTGCTCAACAAGCACAGGAACGAAAAATGCCTTCAGGCAAGAGTGAAACAAGCTTGTTTACTGCCTCTTCTCTCTGCTGCTTTGCTATTTTAACCATATAGTTAGCAGGCTAATGTCAAGGCTGCAACTCAGTCTCTCTCCTCATTCAGGCACTACAACATACAAGAGGAATAGTTTACACAAACTCAAGTTTAGACATCATTTACAGCCAAGAAACTCAACAAGGGCTGATCCCAGGGAAGAAATAAAAAGAGCATAAAACCAACCAAACCTTCCCGACTCTCCCAGTGTTCTAAATGTCTTGCAGCATCAGCTGTGACTGACAGGATAAACAGTAACCAAACTGTCACAAGGCAAGAAAATGCTCCAGTTATTGACCTCTGAGAAGTCTCCTGGAAACCTAGTAAGAATTCACCATAGCAAATACAGGAAACTTAATTCTTGTTTAATGACAGGGCATACTCTGGGTACCCCGGAGTTTTTCCCGTAGTTATTTCGGCTTTAGAAAACGTACAGCATCTAGTGGGACTTTTATTGGGACTATTGCCTCTTAAGGGGGCAACCAACGCCTCCTCAGCCATTTACAGGCACCCGGAGGTAGCGCTGGGGAGAGCTGACCCAAAGCTCTTGCTGGGCTTCTCGAGCAAGTCTTAGCTGAGCTCCTGCTGCGTGGCTTTCAGGTCACTGCCACTGTCAGCCGCAGCCAAGGCTTGCCAGGCTCAGACCCCGAGAGAGACACACGTGTCCCAGGCAGGCTGCTAGACTCAAACCCCGAGAGAGACACAAGTGTCCCAGGCAGGCTGCTAGACTCAGACCCCGAGAGAGACACAAGTGTCCCAGGCAGGCAGGCGACCCAAGCGAGCCCCCGACACAGGAGGGCTCATCGTGCAACACCACGCGGCAGAGCCCGTCACCTCTGCTGGGCTGGTCCTGAGCTCTGGGGCACATCTCCCGAGCACACAGGTCTCTCTGGGAGCAGCTGGAATGCCCTGCATCAGAGGGGGCTGCAGGGATAGGTGTCCAGCCTGGGATTTATGCCGCACACAAAGTAGCCCAGAAAAATGAACTCTCTCCTACAGCAGACTGGACGGGAAGGAAGATAACACGTAAGGTTGGAAATTATGGGAACTCGGCCCAAGCCACAGCTAATCACCGAGATTACAAAGGGACAGCCTCGCATTAAAGCCATAGAGGCTTTGTAAAACAGGACTTCCTAATCTGTGCTTAAACCACTGCAACTCTACCAAAGTTACTGATCAAAACGTACACACACATCTGTAATCCCAGGGAAGCAAAGCCAGCCTGGTCAAGCCACACACATTAATCCATCGCTTTTATTTTCTTACAGCTTTGCGCTCAGCTGCACTCACATTTCTTGTTGGATCTCCCCCTGCCTCCTCCAGAACCTCTCTTCACAGGAGGGTAAAATCTGAACAATTTGGCCCGTGAAGTTCACTGCCTGAAGTCCCTCCGTGTTCTGCAGAGCACTCCCACGCAACACCAGTACGCTTCCCTGCCCACCGCCCCTCTCCAAAGTACACTGCTGGCGTTCCCTGCACCAGTCCGAGTCTCTCCTGGGATGCAGCGTTTGTTCCACAGTAATGTCGGTTGCTCACCCTCCTCCTTCACCGATTCTGACCAAGGGATGGCTCTGCCCTGCCCAGACCTTCCTTCCTCAGCGTAATAACATCAGCAGGAGCAGCAGCAAGGCTGCAGTAATGTGTGAGTCTCATGCTGTTCTTCATGAAGCTGGCTTATAATTTTATTTAGTGGTTGATTAATCCATCTGAGTCAAGACAGTGAGAATCCAGTCTCAAGCTTTTGTAAGATACATTTGCTTTTAGGGGAAAAGAAAAGTCTTGCAAGCAGGAAAAATAGGGATGGTTATCAGATACTTTTCAGCAACTGGTGAAAATGCAGATGGCTCTCAGCTATATTTGCTGCCAGAAATCAGTGGCAATGTAATTAAACATAAAGAGCTAATACACTAGAGTGGTAGCCACGATTTTCAGAACACCGGGGTTTAAATTCCGAGTCATCAGCAGGAGTTCTCTGGAGAAGCTTTTCTCCTTCAGGCTCTGTGAAAAATCTCCAACCCTGCATCCTTATTTAGCTTTACAAAGTGGCTCAATATTCAACACTGAACACACGGCAAGGGATGTTTGGTGCCTGCTCTGCACTTTCAGAAACATCAGATCTTTTTCTTGAGAGGTGTTCCCTGAACTGCCACAGCCAGAAGGGACTACACAGACCCTGACTGCAACTCAGCTTCCGAACCAGCAGCAGGCAGGGCTAATCCCTAGGATAATGTATGTCCAGAGACAGGCTCCACCTGACCCCTATTTACTAATGGCTGGAGCATACCATGCATCCTAAGGATTTCTCCCTCTTCTAAAGCTCCCCTGCATATATTAATTTCCTTAATTCTCTCAAGCACTCGCTGGTGTACCTTTTGCTAAGGGTTCTACAAGTTCCAAAATCTAGAGATGATTGTTGAACACAAACATATATTTCTTTCCTAAAAATAATAAAAAACTAAATCAATACACTGACTTGGCTTTATCATTCAACCACTGAATGTTAACAGCTCCAGACAAGATGAAAGCACAGTGCAGCTTCACCTCACTTCCAATCCGTTTCAATTCCCTCACTGTAAAATGGGAACTGCGCTGTCTTTTTCCCAGCTTGTCCTGCTGACAGCGGAGCTGGGGACAGTCTGGATCTGCGTACCACGTGCTGCTTGTGCACAGCAGCTATCAGCACTGGTGTCGCTGGGTTTACCTCACTGGGATGCTACTTACAATGTTTGCATTGCACTGGAGCGTAGGAACTACACACTGAAAGAAAGCAGGGAGGGGAGGGCTGAAGATGAATGCTCAGCTGGAGTGTTGTCTAAGCTGGCTGCAGTGACCTGTGAGCACAAAGATCTTTGGGCCACCTGAGGATTCCTGCTGAATACCTTTCCTTCCACACTCCCTTCTACTTTCCAGACCATGAAATCATAGCATGAGAAAATCACCACTATTATATAAAGCAACAGCAGAATAGAAAATGCAGAAGGAATAAAACCAAACGTCCTTTGAGAGTACAAGATGAAAATGTCCTCAAACTGAAGAGCCAGCAACACATACAGCAATCGATGTAGAGCTTCCTGAAAGAACAAACCTGAGTATCACTGTATATAGCAAAAGACAATACACCACTGAAACCCCTTTTGGAATCACTGCTATCATTATTAATTGCTCTTTACTATAAAAAGTCCCCAGGGAAGAGTGAGATGTGCAAGTGTCTGAATCTCCCTGATCCAATATCCTGCCTTTGATCTCCACCATCAAGAGCCACTATTTGTTTTTACAGTTGAAGTCCCACTACATTTCTTTACCTTAGCCAGATCCACAGCTATTCAAATAATCATTCACAACATGAGTGAAAAATGAATCAGGTCGGTCTCTACCCATCCAATCCTTGCATTCCTTTCAGACTGAGAAACACCGCAGTAGGAAGGTGCAGAAAGAGCCTTCCAGAGATGGCAGAGATGGCAGATACAGCCGCTCACGAACCTTTGAGGATGATGTGCTACATAAAAGCTAAAAGGATACAATAAAGTTGTCAGAGGCGATCAATAATTGCCATTACCAATGTGCTTTGGCATGTCCAGGCAGCTAACTGAGCCCTCCTGCAGCACTGCCAGGGCCCCAGCAGGCTCAGTTTCCCACACAGAGGCTGTGCCAGATGTGACCCACACGCCTTCGGTGATGGTTCTGGTGACGTACAGAGAGAGGTGGGACCCATCTCACACAGGGAGTTGTCAGGATAGATAAACGTAGGGAAGCAATTACTCTGTCACTGCAACAAGGTGAGATACGTAACTAAGAGAGACCTCAGTGCAGCTATTATTTCAGCGTGGGCTACATCTAGCACTAGCAGGCCTTTTCATCCACCACGTAAACAACCAACCTTGCCACGCGTTCGCTGCAAACGATGGAGAAAGCTCTCCCCCGGCGCGCTGCCCCGCACCCCTCCGACAGCAGGAGCTGCCCCGCTGGACTGCTCCAGGCAGCCTACACCGAGCGCTGCCGTCTGCACCCAGGGGCTTTCTGACAGTTGTCTCCCCGTTCCACCTCCAACAAAAGCCTGAATTCTACTCTCCAGGAAGCTTCTTTTAGTCAAGTTAAACCAAACTAGGGGAAGCCTGTTTTAAAGTCAAGAGTAAAAGACTTGACTTCTATCACAAGCTGAAGCTTCTATCACAGTGATGCCATTCGGATACTGCGTGATGGGAAAAGAAGCCACCCTTATTTCAATGAGCTTACACCTAATTCCTTTGTGCCTACAATTTCATTCATAACGTACATACATTACAGCTGGACTGACTTCTGTCTGCACTACAAAGTGACCTCATACAGCATTATACCATCAAAATTCCAGGTCCTTGTAAACCAGGATCAGAGTCGGTATGACACAGACTGTATTCCTTAAGTATCTGCCTGGTGCAAAGGGACACAGTCCTTAAAGCATATGCAGTTATCGCTCGGGTGGATGCTTGAGTTTCACCCCGTGTTACTGCCGTGCACGCAGCAGCAGCTTTCACCTCTGTGCAGCAGGGTTTCATCCAATTACACCTGCAAATTGCAATCTGGCACGAGGCCTGGACTGCCTCTCCTACTGAAAGGACACCGGAGCACTTCCGAAGTGCTCTGTGCTCCCAAAGTGACCTGTTCCAGTAGTTAAGGTTCTGCCTGTTATGCTTCATTTATTTAATGAAACCTCTACTCTAGATCACAGTTTCACTGGTGATGAGATGACCGGGAGCCTACTTGTTTTCCAACCAGTATTCCCTTCGGCCTGCCTGCCATCTGGGGAAAGGCACGCGGCTGGAACGCCTTTCTGCACTCGGGCAGGGGGAAACGCACAGTCTCCTCAACTTCCAGGCTGCTTACACCCATTCATTCCTTATTCTCTTCTTCTCAATCCATTCCAACCCTGCCCTCTTTTGACAACAGAAATTTAAGTTCTCTACCAACATCACCTGTTATTTTTATCCTATATATTAATGTAACAGTTTATACTCTCAGATCCTGAGCCTTGCATAGCATACATTTCTAAACGAAAATCAAAGCTCGGGATGGTAACGGACCTGAAAGCATCCACCTCCTGGGAGCTGGAGCATAAGCACATACCATGCATTACAAACTCACGGCAAGGCATCATCCCTGCAGCCAAGGACAAGCATACTTTCACTATCATTCAGAGGTTTGTCTCAGTGAGACAGCAGAAGGTTAACAGCCGTGGAAGGGCACAGGAGGACCTTACGTTCCCATTTTCCGCTGTCTCGAGATGCCTTCATGTGGAAGGAAGAACTGACATCAAAGCTAATTCAGTACGATGGAAAAGTAATATTAATTTGCTCCACTGCAAGCAAGAGGTTGGAGGTGCCCAATTCCATCAGAATCCCTTAAAAATTTAAATGTAAGATATTAGGGTCCACAAACTTTCCATCTCAAATGCCTCTCGTCTCACCTGTGAGAAGTTCACTGCGATTAATCACAGGCACATACGGAATTCTGCGTTACAAAACCAGAAAAAAGTTCTAGCTGCTGCACTGCTACCTCCAGTCTGCGACCTTCATATGAAAGCAAGGCAAATAAGAGCTTCAGAGTCTTCCTAAAATCATTTCATTATTCTATCTCTCTCTCTCTCTATATATATACCCCACTTCATTTTTAAACTTCTGTGGAGGTGAAAAACGTTCCATTAACACTCCCACCTGCTCTGCTTGGGTGTTATCTTCTGAGCAGGCAGGTGAAGCAGTTCAGTAGCAGCCAACCAACCTTTGTGTGCAGAAACAGGACCCAGTCTGTGCTCAGGGCTCCTGCACTGAACGCTGCATGGGTCGAAAGGCTCCATTGCTGCTTGGCTTCCCAGGACGGCAGCTATGCCATGTCCTTGCCTACAGCTCATGTTTCAGGCAGTATTCAAGGCATAAATAAAAGCCCATATGCTTAGTAGAAAAAACACAGGGAGAATAAAAAGTGTGGTATCTCTCATCCCTCCTTAGATGCTCGCTTCTCTTGATGAAGGTAAGAAAGGGAGGGGAAACTGGCAGCAGACAACTGCTGGGACTCACGGCTCAGTCTGCACTACACAACTGCTCCTGACTGCCACTTCTGCCTTTTTTCCCCTACATGTTTTATTAGAACCAGATGGGGCCCTGGCCAGTGTATTATCAAACCCTCCTACGCAGCTGCACAACTCTGAAACTGCAGAAATAGCAATCTCCTGAATAAATTTCTCCTGCCACTAACCACTGCTTTCTTTGCTGTAATGAAGACCATAGTGGGTCTGGAAAGCGTCCTTCTAGCATCAAGAGCCATGGATGGGTTTATTTTGAGCCAGAATGTATTTCTGTATTCCATAATGAAACCCTGTGAACGTGTGCCAGATGATTCTCCCCTCCCCAGGAGTCACAGGGAAAAGCAGCTAACACAGTCTGCAAGAAGCCTGAAGACAACGCAGACCAGAGAAGCAAAATAATAAACATTTCTTATCCAGCAATCATTTGATGTAAAAGAAAAATGTGTCCACTAATTCTAAATGGCTTCTGTTCTGCTGGGGTCAACCCACCAAGAGGGCTACACCCAGCCCAGGAGTTTCCAAAGCAGTGGTTTTCACCAACAGCCACGGGCACTTCAAGCTCATCAGCAAGCACTCTCTGCATGGCCTTCTCTAGGACATCCTGACTCCAGCAGCGCCAGAGTAGGCGCTGGCCAATGTGCTTTCAAGAGTGCAGAAATGTGATCCTTCACGCTTAGTAGATCGCTCAATGTCAACAGATGCTTGTTCAAGATGCTTGTCAGAAAGTCAGAGGAAGAGCTTAGCAAGTTTCTGTAAAACTGCCTGTTCAAACTCAAAAAGCCTTCAGCACGAAGCAAACTTTTTTAGCCGGTAGCTCTTTGCTGTCCTGGGCACCAACAAGAAGCTAGGAAGCAAAGCTCACGTGAACACCTGATTCTCAGCACAGATCTGCAGACTGGCAGCTTGCAGTTCCAGCAGCCTCAATTCAACGGACCAGGTCTCTCTTCCCAGCCCGTGCTCTTAGGGTTATTTACGATTGCTTATTCAGCATCAGCGTTGCAAGCCTCTCTACAGAGGACAGGCACCAAAAGACATCCTAAAGAATGAATATTCCAGAATAGAAACAGATGTAGCTGGCTTCTCCGACATCACAGAGCAGCTCAGAGAGACAGGCAGGAGCAGAAGCTGACTTTCAAACAATGGCCACGGTGCTCTGTACGCTCATGGGAGGTCCCTGAAGAGAGCTGCTGGCTGGCATTTCCGTACAGACGTCTCCAGCACACAAATCAGAGCTAGGAGGAGGAGCTGGATAATACCTGATCTACATTTGCATGTCACCAGGCTTTGTCTGGCAGCTCAGCCAGCTGCTGTCTAGGTAGCCATGCTAGCCAGGGGCACAGCCAGTCTCTACCAGCAGGACATCCAATGCCAGCAGGGGCCCCATCTCCCTGCTAAGAGAACAGATTTTGATCTTAACAACAAACCCTACCTGCCTATCTTGGTGCGTGGCACGAGTTCCATATATGTGAATTAGTAAACTAAAGCCCTGGAGCCCACTCCTGCTGATTGCCCCACCCCAGTGCTACAGATGCAAAGCACAGCTTTTCTGGAGCCCCTGGAAGGGACCTGCCTCACACGGCAGAACTCCCACCTATGCACAATCCTGTTCAGAAAGGGAACAAACAGACGGCAAACCACGCACGTGCTGGGAAAGCCGGGCTGCCCGAGTTCCACTGCAGATCTCTCCCCCGTGCTCCGCAAGTGCTGGGAGGTCCCAGATTTAACCTGGTTACTGAAGGCTGATTGTTTTTCAATATTCACAGAATTAATTTCTCTTTTTTTTTCCTTTTCTCCCCTCTCATGTGTGACCTACGCTCCATCATCTCTAGCGGGACAAGGTAGCGTGGGGAAATTTGTTAACTATCCCATAGTCAAAACAATTCCCCAGTAACAACCAAAACCTTAAAGCAGCAAAGCAGCGTGTGTGAACACAGAGTGAAGGGAGCGGAGGGAATCCCCACAAACACACACCATTTAGGAGCTTACAACAGGAAGCATGTCTGAAAATAAGAAAAGAAAACCTTTGCAGAGTCCTCTTCAGGATAACGCTAACCAGCATTCTTATCGTTGTAACATCCAGTTCTTTACTCATGTGTGGTAATGCAAACGGCGACCAGAGAAATGACTAACCCATTTGCTTTCAGGGCCCTTCACAGCACACAACAAAGGCAGTAAAACAAGCCATGCCTCATGCAGGCATGTATTAAGCCAGAGATTCAGGTAATTGAATGATTTTCCCTATAAAGGAAAGCATGAAAAAGAAGAGAGGTCTCATTGGGATGTTAATGAATGCAGCATCATTAACACTAAATTACTGGCTGCAAAGTCAAACACAGAATGTAAGTAGACTTTGAACCAAGCCAGGCAAGCTAATGGTTGAATCAAACAAGGAGGTCAACCATTCCACTGCTCCAATTATTAAACCGGGAATTCTTGTTGTTATATGATGGCATTAAAAGGAATTTACTGTTGCTTTTATGTTTCACATTCACTCTTGGACTGCTACAGTTATTCAAACTATTTGGCATGCTGAGTTTACAGCCACAAAGGAGGTTTTGTTTCTGGTAAAGTGAAGGACAAGACAGACAAGGACAGATTAAAATAAGAGGAAGAAAAAGAGACAGAAGATGCCAAAGCGGTGCAGCTGTAACGCTGCATCCAAGTGAGCATCGCGCTGAAGATGTGAGCAGAAAAACGTCTTAGAACAACGGCATCACAGACCACTAAGCAAAAGAATTAGACTGCCAAGGGTAATTCCATTACTTTTCAGTACACTTACACTGTGTACCGAGCGTAGTAAATAGGAACAAGCCTGTTGGACTTGTTTCTCCTCAGCGTTTCACCACACTGCATTCCACGACAGCCTTCAGCCAAACCCCTGCGTTTTCACCTTTTACACGGGAGCTCATCTAGCTAAAGGCTGGGTAAAATGTCAGAAAAATAATGTAATGCTCAAGGCTGGGAGCTGGATCCAACATAACCTGATCATGATTAAAGGAATCAATTGCTTCTTTCCCGCTCCACATTTGGGCTTTTTTTCAGGCATCACTTTTTTTACCGTGCACGTTCTTTACGATGATTTGCACGCGCCCTGTAACCCAACAGCTCCCGTGAGAGGCAGCGCTGCGTTTCCTTAAGAACGGATGCACCACTGCAGTCACCAACTGCACACGGTCTGACTGGGATCCTCTGCTGCATTCTCACTGGAGACTGGGAGCTAGCCCAGCAGTGCTCACCACGAACAGGGATGTCATGCGTGACAGCCCAGTAGTTTATGGCGACCATCATGTGCCCCCGAGGGAGTCCTGAGCCAGCTCCCAGGCCAGTCTAACTCGTGCTTTGCTCTTGAAATACTTCCAAGAGGAAAACCTCCGAGGGACAGGGAAGGCTGTGCAGCCCTGGCTGCCTCATTCTCCTCAGGACACACTCTCCTTACAGCGTCATACCGTGTTGCACATGGAAGAGATTCCTGGGCTTTCCACGGTAATCACCTGCAGGAAAAAACATTCCGAGAGGAGGAGGTGGCGGCAGTGACAGGGGAGGGAGTGACGGAAGTGGAAGCAGCCCCATATTGTGTGCTATGCTACAAGCTTCCTGCTAAATGCCCCTGCAGAAAGAGCCTCCTGGAAGAAGCTCAAGAGGATCCTCTACACGATTCAGTGGGCGGTCCTACAGAATCAGCTCCATCTCCTGCTACATCAGTGCTTCTGGGCATCACGTGCACTGCAAGGTTTCTTCTGCGGTTAACCCAACAGTGTCCTCGCGAAAAGATAAAAGCTGATGGGGTTTTGTGTGCTCAGCACAACAGGAAAAAAGACAGAAGCATTCTCTATGAAACAACACTCCAGACAGTATCTGTTGAAGACGATTAAAAAAGCTGCAGCTGCAAAGGAAACCCCCGAACACGCTGTACCCAAGCCCACCATTAAATGCCACAAGGATATGTACAAAACTACAGCAAGAGGCAAGGACAGCAAGTGCACGTCAAAAACGCGACAGCGGGAAGGACAGGAAGAAGCAACGGGACAGCTGAGCGGCACATCAGTGGCACATCAGGGTCTACTAAGCAGCTCTGTGCTCTTGAGTATCTTTCCCATGGTAACAGAGAAGCCTGGGGCTGTGCTGGGATGCACATCCAGAATTTGGGGGGAAAAAAAATACTATTTCCTAAGAATGATTAGCAGCAAGTTGTGACAGTCATCGTTTCAAAGTCTGTCTGCAAGCCCCTAATGCTGACTGGGCCTTTCCATTCCATGCCCTCCACCACCACTTGAGATAAGAATATCTGAAATAAATCTACATAATAGCCAATTAAAACAAACAAACAAATAAATAAATAAAACTGCCCCCCTTCTTCACCTGATGAAAAGCAAAAGACTTTAGCATCCCAGGGAAAGAAAACCATACAGCCAAACCTAAAGTGCTTCCTGCTTTAGCTCCCCCTCGGCTGCCATCGCGGTGACTGCAGGAGAGGTGCAGGAGAGGTGCAGGAGAGGTGCAGGAGAGGTGCAGGAGAGGTGCCCACCCTGCCATCACAGCAGGCCCTTAGCATAACCCAGCACCGACACAACAGCCAGCTGTAAACGGGAGCATTCACACACCCAGGTCACTGCCGTAAATCACAGCCCTTAATTTCTTGTGAAAGAAGGGAATGTTTGACTACCATAGGACCCTCAAAGAGTCCTTTGTTAGGATGGAGGCCTGTGCATAAATACTTTTCGGAAGCCTAGAGAAAGGAGGTTTATAAAAGAAAATGCCTTGGGATTTTTTTTGGCCTTACTTTATCACCTTTCAGAGAGTTAAGAAGCTGAAAAATCAAGCAGAGATAGAACTGACAATTAACCTATTAGCGCGCAGGAGTAACCATTTCATTTGCACTATTTCAGCAGCAAATACCTCCTCCAAAAGAGCCCCGTTACACCTTTGAAGTCACAAGAACGTGTGACAGCAGAGTGAAAGCACAAACCAGAAGCAATTCTGTCTCGACTAACATTGCAGATGGTGTGACCAGGATCAGTACAGCAAAAAACCTGCCACGTCACCATCACTGCTCAGACACCAGCTGCACCTCTGTGGCATCTCTGGGTGCTGACTCCTGCCTCCTCCCACCCCCATCTCAGAACCCGTATTTTACAGGGGGTTTGTAGCACTACAGGTCTTGTTTGGCATACGAACCGTTACTCTCAGTAAGACCACGTTAGAATTTCCCATGTGTATTCTGCAGTAAACTGGGGAACGCTACTAAAGCTCCTCAGACAGTGGTTGTGTGCAAAATGACTTCTCTCTTGACACTTGATCACGAGCTTCCCGTTACTTAATTGAGAACGTCCTGAGAGGTCGGATGTGACCAAAAGCTCAGGCGAGCACCGCAGCCGGAACGTCCCCAGCATTACTGATGTATTCCCCGTGGAACCACAACCACTGAAATGGCCTTGAAAAAAGCTTTCGGATGAAAACAGTCAGAAAGCTGGAGGCACTGTGTAAGGAATGATTTAAAACCCCACAGCAAAATGCCACATCAGAAATAAGTGGAGAGAGCATTAAAATAAATGGGGTATGCTTACAGCCAATTAACGCAAGCGTCTGAGAGGGAAACAATCTCCTGCGCAATGACCATGCTGCATGCAGAACTGGCGAGTGCTTTACTTCTGTCGAGAGTTCTGCCAAGGACAGCAACGTGCACCGACCCCGCTGCATCGCTCCAAAGTGGATTCCACATCAGACAGGTTCCCCCCCCCCACCTTTTCCCTAAAAATGAGGATTTGTGTGGGAAAGGGAACATTTCTAATAAGAAATGAATTGCTCTGTTCTCTTGACACAACATTCAGGGCCTGTAATTAAAGACCTTCAAAATAGACACAGTGGTTTTCTAAAACTGAATCCCACATTAATTATACCCTCCTGAGAAGATGCTGCATTGTTATGTGTTATAAATGGAACGCTTATCAGCACATGATGTGACTGGCCGTTAAATCACATGGGAATGAAGTAGCTGAACTTGTAATCCACAGGCACATCCTCCGTGCCTCTTCCCAAAGCAGAGAGGGCAGCTCAGGCAGCAGTCAGCACTCAAACATTTTATCATGGGCTCAGATTGTTTGGCTGCTGGGCAGACAATGAGGATATTCTCAGCTAGCCCTCAGCCTTTATCAGATGTGCTGCTGAATGCTAATGGTAGCCGTTTGACACTGCGCTGCTTGCCCAGCTGTGAGCTGTTTGCCTCCAGGAAACCTTTAGCCCTTAAGCCACCATAACTGCCTGCTGCTTCAGGAATGGATTCACTGTCAAGACTCATACCATAAAGTTAAACAAATGTTTGCTCCACTAAAAGGGCAGCATCTGCAGATGACAAGCAGCACAGCATCCTCTGGAATTTCCACCATTTCCCTCCTTGCCCAAGGAGCAGAAGCAACACAGCGTGTTGGGCTGAAAGCGCATCTGAGTTTTTTCTAAGCAGCTCAGCTGCACGCAGGCCCTTTTCTCATACCTTCCCCACTGCTAACAAAAAACTGCTTCATTTATGTATGACATGAATAAAAGAATGCAAGCCATGCCCGTAACTCCTTGTTGAGTGGCGGAACACAGCAATGTATACTCATTTAACATATAGCTGAGGAAAAGCAGAGAACAGAAGCAGCTGCTTCAATAGAGATCACCAGGTTATACATGCCAAGGAGTTTATGTAACTGCAGGATGAAGATCTAAGCAGCAAGCTGCACACTTACACTGCCTCCTCTTCCAAATCCTCTGGCTGATTAACACTGCTGTCTTCCAATCTCTCCTCCCTCCCCCTGGAGCAGAAAAAACATCTCCCATTTCATCAGCTCTCTTGAAATGATTCTTGACCACATTTCCTTCATTAGCATCACTGCAATACTTCAGATACGAAAGGAAATTTTTTAACAGTATTACCATAGGTCAATGTTAGGATCAAAGCAGAACGAGCTGCGTTCTGCTCTTCTCCACAGGCACCAGCACTGCACTGATTTCCCCATTTCACAAAGAAATGGAAAAACTTCAGGGATCTATGAGAACAACACATGGAAGCACATGTCTCGCTGCTACATGAGCTGTTTACCGGTGCTGAACTTCAGTCACATTGGAAAAGTCCATGCAGAAGAAAAGTTAAGGCAAGACTTGCCTAGGAGAGAAAGCTGATTGAAAGGAGACAGCTGAAGTAAATGGTTTTTCATAAGTGACTGAGAATAGCAAACAGAAGAAAATTGCACAGCAGATTCCTTAACAGACCTGAAAAACTTATTAAACTGAAAAGGTCATGCCATTCATCTCGCTGGAAACAGCCCGAAGGGCTCCGACACACATCTGTGCTATCCTGACTCCAGGAGTTCACATGGCAAATCCAGCAAGTGTATTCGCCAAGATACCCACCAGCAGGGTGCCACGTGCCCTCAGTGAGCCCAAGGTGCAAAGTGTCTGTTACAGCAGCCCCAAACACAGCCCACTGTGCCTCAGTCACTCTGGAGACCAGCCCGGCTGGAATCACGAGCACTTCCATACACCCAGGAGATGGAGAAACATCCGGAACTGTGCTCTGAAACACAGCACTGTGTCCAAGCCTTGGGAAGAGCCCGTATGCCACTTTACTTCCATGAAGCCAAGTGGTGCCATCTCTGGCACTCAGAGATGAAGCCCTGCCTTGAATTCAAGGAATTTTCACTGTTGCCCACTGTTGCTCAGCGCGAGCTCAGCAAGGTTTGCTCAAAGAGCATCAGGTCATGGAATGTAGAGCTCTGCTGGGTCGAGCAGGGAGAAAAGCTCTGTTTCCTGGTGCCCTGCTAGCTTCCCCTGTTTCCTAACGTTTTCCTCATGGCTCACATAATGTTTTTTCTAAGGACTTGTTGGGAGATGGGGTGTGACAGACCATCTGCAGTGCTGGAAGAGGCCGAGTGAGAACAGCATGCAAGAGATTCTGTTTGTTTCCACAACGCGAAGTCCACGGGAGTATCCTGAAAATCTAATCACCATTCAGTCCTTTCACATCAACTCCAGAAGATTGGAACTTCCAGTGCTGGCTGGAATCTTTCCAGGCTTCCAAAGCCTCTTGTGCAGAACCCAATTTTCCTTGCAAAACATTAAAATCTACATACATTTCGTACAGAAAAGATGCTCTCACTTCGTTTGCAGTTTAATTTCTGAGGAGAGAAGGCTGAAAAATGCAGATCTGCAGACTGCACTCACAGCTATGTATTGGATTTAATACACAGCCTGGGAAAGGCAGATGCCCCTCTGTGCCTCTACTTAAAACAACAAGGTAGCCAGGATGAAAAGATGCCATGGTACTGCTCAACTAACCACTAGAGGAACATTTTGTCTGAAGAAATCAATCTCTCTTTGATATGATTCCTCTAAACAAATGCTTTCTTTACTTGTTCAAGAGCAAGGCTCAGATGCAAGATACAGATAATAAAATATCAATATTGCACTTCTTTGCTTAAAAATGACCATTTGCTTAGCTGTTCAAAGTTAAGAGGGCTTATGGTCACCTGATGTTTACTTGCCAACATATTTCCCAGCAGAGAGCAGTTTCAATCAGTATGTTGTTAGGGTACCAACACAGAGTTGATTATAAAAAAAAAAAGGCTAATTAATTAGTGTTGATTGTTCTCCCAATCTGCTTTGCATTGCTTTTTCCTTTTGAGTTACCAAGATACCTTAATGCACTAGAGGTCTGGATCAATAGCAGGTCACTGACAGACCGCACAGACTGCGTATCTCCATCTAAGCAGCGACAGAGCGGGGCCCTTATTACGGAGGGGCCAGAGGTACCTGCTGCTCTTTCCGAGTGCCGCTCCTACGCGGAGCCAATAAAACACGGCAGTTAAGCGGCCTCGTATCTCCAGACAGAACAGAGAACTGTGTACCTCCTTACTACGAGTCAAAACCACGCTGTCCCAGCGAAAGGCTGCCTCCATATCCATCATCTTCCTGGGTATCATCAGCTATGTCAAAGATAATCAAAACTACAGCATAAGACATCATTAACAGTGAGTCATGGCATTTGTGAATTATCAACCACTACACTTCATAACAATGATTGCATTTTCGTGATCAAATTAGCCTTTGAAGATGCTAACTCGGAATAAAGAATCGATGGAAAGTTTGGAAATACCAACAGTACACATTAAGTGTGTTTATGATAAACAGCTCTCAGCTTATGGGATCTTATGCAACTGACTTCAGTCCCCATCTGAGGCTGCAAAGAACATGAATGGTTTTTGCTTCCTATAGACAGATGAAGGCAGATTTGTATTCTAACAGTTCAGCACATGCAGAATCATTTTTTCCTTACTACAAAATAACACTTTGCTGCTCTCCTAACAATGCAAACTTGTGGAACCCATAACTGGTCAAATTGGCACCAGGAGCTCATTCAACACCATGAAGTTCCAGGCCCGTGTACCACACGTGCAACACCAGCAGCGCCAGCGGGGAGCGGCCAGACCCCGTTGGCAGGGCACAGACTCCTGCCCTACAGACCCGCCATCCTGGCTCGAGCACAGGGGGCAAAACTCTAAACACGTTCGTGTCCCCAAGCTAACAAACACCTATCCTCGGTCCCAAAGGCAAGGAGAATTCTGTGTGTTAATGGCAGGCAGCTCTTCCAAACAACAGACTAGAACCAGCGTAATTCCAGACCGAAAACTGTGCCTTCAGTAAGAAGCAAAACTGGAACTCAATTATTGAGTATGCTGCAGAGAGATCTGGAACAGGTTTGTTATCATGGAATTTGAACAGTGCTAGTTGAGCTTACAGAAGCAGCAGAAATCCTGTTCCTTGCAAACAGTCAGAGGGATAAATGGATAGCTGGAGAAACAGTCAGAGGGAAAAAGAGGAATAGACATACAGCAGGGAATAGTTTTGCAGAAGTCCACAGGGAATGGATTATAAATGGCTTAAATGCTCTAATCCACTTTACTTTCAACAGGTCCCATATAAACAAGGCTAGAATGCATCTTAAATAAAAGCCCCATGAAATCTTAATGAAAAAGCAATATGCAGTTACAGAAAGTCATCTTCCAAATTGAATCACTTCGCAAGGGGCAAATTTCATAAAGCAAGAGGCAGTTTGAAATCGAAGTCATGAAATAACCTTATCTACTGAACATGAGCAGAGGCTGCAGCTCTGTACCAGCAGGCTTTCAGCTGCAGGGACTGCACGCTGAACTGTTAGGGCCTGCATTGCTAGCTGTAAGTGCAAAGGAGCAAGGCACGTCGGGAAGAGATGGACTTCCCACTCCAAGAGGAAATCACATTGAGTTAGACACACAGCCCCAAAAGAAGCAAAAGCTGACTGACACATCAAACGCAGTCAAGCCAGAACAGATTTTGGGCAAAACAGAATTATACTACAACTCCTTTAAGTTCTGATACATTTTACAAAATTCTATCATGACAGAAATGTGTCTTGAACTATTTGAACCAACTGGTAAGATCTGACTTGACAGGACAAGTCTGAAAGTGAAAAGTGAACAACTGCCCCTTTACTCCGCCTGCATTCTCAAATGAACATCACCAGTCTGTAGGAATCCCATCATTTAAGTAATTGCTATGTTAAAGACAGACTTTTCTTTGGCATTATTCGATCGTTAAAGGCAGTGAAATCTGTCTTTCAAATGCCAGCAAAGATAACCACCTGTTTAAATGCAGCGTTGAAATAACGCCTTCCTAAAGGCAGGAGCTGTGCCTGGGGATTCCACCACAAATAAACCTCACTCTACACACAAACACCCCCCAATCAGTGTTTAAAACATTATTTCCAGTACTCTAACATTTCCTATTTATCTATACTGAAGTGGAGCATTCTATATTTTAAGAACAGACATTGCATCTGACCATCCTTCTGTACCTGAAGATAGCACGAGGATTGCGTCTAGGGTAAAACAGTATAAACCAGAGGAGAATATTTTCCTGCGTGGATGAGTCGAGCTACACAGCTGTTCTGAACTCTGACACTAACATTCTGGTTTACCTTGGGCAAAATCCCAAGCATCTTTCTGTTTCTCCCATGATTATTTAACTTGATTTGTTATTTTCGTATATCCTTTCAGTTAGTGACAAATTCAATAGGGCACCGGTCTCGCCAGGATACTGGAGATTACTGTCATACAAATAATTGTAATTATTAACAAACACAGGAGACCTATGACAGCAACACCAAGTGTCCCACGTGCCTCAGCTTTCCAGCACATCTCCATGCACTGTCATTTCCCTTGTTATGGAAATAAACACACAAAAGCTAAACGTTGCTGCATTTCAGACAGGTCATCAATAAAAATAACATCTACTTGCATCAAAGTCAGTAGGTATTTGACTCCAGCCCTCACAGCCTCGAGTCTTCTAGTCTTCCTGGGTAGCATTTCAGTGAAAATTCCCTAGTACAAAGTACATATTAAGTTCAGATTCTACCTTGGTTTCTTTGATCACTTCTGACTGCCCCATGCAGATCAGCCACTGTATTGCCGCCAGACAGTAACATCAATCTTTTAAAGCAAGTTCAGCTCCTGCTTAGTGAAAATGATCGTGTGTTCTGGAAAATACTTGGCTACAAATACCAAGAGTCTTTTCTGAGAGGAAATGAGCAGTTTACTTCATAGTTAGAGGCATTGTTCTGAAATCCATCTTCACCATAGGGAGGGGGGAGACACATTGTTATCTGCCTTAACATAGAATTCTAAATGGAAATACCATCACAAAACCCCCACTCAGTTATGCATCAAGCCAACCAGGAGAATTACAGGAATGAGGGAGAGAGGGGGGAAGAAAAGCAATAAAGATATCTTAGTCTTTTCTTCACTATGTCACAACAGATGCTCCTGGAAAAAAGTTTTTAAAAATGAATGTGTCGTGAAATGGGTACCATTTATCAATCCAGCAATCCGAAACACCAAAGCAACAAGACAAACTGTATAATCCCCCCCACAATGTGCAAGATAACTGCAGTGAGTCGTACGCTTCGTTCCTGCGTTATTTTAAATAGGGAACAAATAACAAAGAATGAAATACTAAGGAAAACAAAGGCTGCAATAAAGTGAAGCAAGAAGGAAAAATGCTGTACATAAGCAATACTACCCGGGCACTGGCTTTCACCTGCTAATAAAATTTGATTCTGTCTGATCCTACAAATGATCTGCATCCAGACCTCCCAAGTGGACTCTCCAGCACCTGCAGAACTGGCTTGCTACCTGCCACTTTCTAAAGGGAAAAGGAACAACAAACAGAGACTGACCACATCCGATCGCCCTCGTGTTGCGAGGGCCGACAGCACTGTCTGCGGGGCTAAGCTCTTGACAATCACACATTTTCACTGTATTTACCAGACAGCTCCGTACGGCAGGGATCCTCCTGTGCAGCTGTGATAAACAGGCAGCAGCAGCCTCTGGCACAGCACCTTTTGCTGCTGCTTCCAGACAGGCTAAACCAAAGCCAAACCACAGTTAAAGACCAACCAACTACATCTTCACTGGTTGCCTCTGACAGAACCTTAAACAACTTCAAGTCATTTAATATTCAGCAGACAAGACACCTCTGTTTGTGGAGAAAGTATTACAAGTTTTATCAGGTTGCATACAAACCCCGTGCCCCTGAATGATCTCGGCAGCGTCGAACAAAGACTTGTTGACCAACAATACAAGACTCCCATGAGCTCACCAGCAGAGCTGTTCCTGATGGCTGCAACAGCAGGTCTGCACAAGTTCCTGGGGACAGGCAGCAGGAAAAAAGAAATCAAGGAAAAGTCCAACAGCTCAAATATGTGTTGGAGCAAGAAGTGAACCAATTTATTTTCCATATTGTTTCTGTACGAAGTATTTCCATTGCTTCTGGAAGAAAACTGTCATTATGAATAGCTCTCTTGTTCATTCGGAGGCATCATGAAGCACAAGCTTCTAGCCAAATCCTTGACCAAGCTGTGGAAGCTTCAACTGAGGATGAACAAGGACATAGGCTTTTTCCTTTATTACACTGTCACTTTAATTAGAGTCACTGTCACAACACTGCCACTAATTACAAGTCTACCAACTCCACCCACCCAGTACTCCCATTAGTTTTCCTCCAAGCAGGTGTGCAAAGAACTCACAATAACATTGTGTTTGGCAACAATTATTAAAAAGAGAAGCTCCAGGTTAGTATGAATGACTTGAGAATTACAACATGTTCTGCACATAAACAACAACAATCCACACTTCGTAAGGACTGTGACAGTGAGGCAATGACAAACCTTAGCACCAACACCATCCGTGTGGAGAACTCCCCTCGATATCCACCCCATGCCATGCTGAACTGACACTGCACTCGTTGTGGAACAAACAGAATACCTTTTGCATGATGCTACACCAAGTTGCAGCAAAGCAATCAACTGGAAACTCAAGTGGCATGGTAAGAAAGATGTTTTCAATACAATACAAACCCTATGAGTATCCCATGCTGACACGCAGGGCACAATTAAAAATGAACTGGAAAACCAAACACTTGAATTAGCCCACGGAGAACAGATATGTTCTGTTCCTTACACGGAATCCTTTCTGCTTCCAAAGATCTACCATTATTTTCTTTCTACACTCACCATTTTTACAAGGACAGTCTACACATTTCTCCCTGGCAGACTTCAGAGGAAGGCTGTGCAGACTCCCCCACGCCTTGGAACCACGGAACTCCTCCCAGGCTCGCGCTGTCCCCAGCTCACTCCCTGGAGGCTGAGTACAGCAGCCAGCCAGCAGCGCAGAAACAGTGCTTCCTGGAACATCCCCTTGTCTGACCGCCCAGTCACTCAGGAGCGTGCCTTTCTGCAGGGAAAACTGGATAAAAAGCATCTGTTCCTCCAATTACAAGAATCTAAGTCTCTATCCTGTCACGAGAGACCTCTGGTCTGGGAATGCTGCTGTGTAAAACCCGAGTGCTGCAGCGGTCCTTCCCAGAGTCCCCGGAGACTGGAAGAGGCATCCCCCCTCCAAAGGGCTCGCTTGCCTCCCGTTAGATCCATCAGAGCAAAGCCATCAACTTTTCTCAGTTATTTTAGTGGAACCGTGTTTTCCCAACCCCTTCAACTTCACCATCTGGACTGATTTTCAGTGAAGACACATGAGGACTAGCTTTCCCACTCGCAGAAAAATCCTACTATCCTCACACTGCCAGGAGAATCACAGAGCTGACAAACTCTTACCCACGGTTGAGAATTGAAATATTTTTAGGCTGCTCCTATCAAATGGAAAAGATCTTGTGTGCCTCGTTTTGACAAGTCTTAAAACAAGGAAATTTAGTCAAGCGTTTTCTATAGGAGATAATTTAAACTAATTTAAAAAAAACAAAAATCAAGCACTGCTGCCAAGTTAAGCCTTGGCTCTAACTTTTTCTGGAAGTGCTTTGTGGGTAGACAGCTGAATGGATTGCTATACAACTTGTGCTGTTGGCATCTAATTATTTCCGTTTTCTGTTCTTTGGCTGCATATGATAGTTTTGCTTGCACAAGAAATGTCAGTTCTGTAAAAGGGCATCTGCACTGAGCAGTGTTTTAATGTTCATTTTCTATCATCTGTGCACATTTAAGGAAATCTGTCCTTTACTAAAGCTTCCGCAACTGCAAGTTAAACAAGAGAAAACCTGGTCCCGGGCTGTAGGTTCCGCACTGGGAAGGTTATTTACTAGACTGCTACGGCTTTCCAGCAGACCAGCCTACTTCACAGAAAGTCAAACAGTAAACCAAGCTGTTCCAGGTTTGGCCACCAGTCTGAGGGGTGATGAGATCTCCAAATAGTTTGGGATGTACCTGAATGTGAAGGAACAAAAATAAAGAAGGTAACAGCTTCTCTGTACAAACCCCATCCCTGGGGAGCAATGACTGAGTTCAGACAGGAAAACCTTTGTTTGGAATGCCAGTTACCTGGAGCTTCTGCTCGAGTATGAATAGAAAATACAAAATAACATTAAATTAAGACAACTTCTCATGATGGAACCAACCAGTTACTGCTTTACACCACACTAATCAACAGAGGCTGTGGTAGCAGTGTATTTTCTTGCCTTTAAGACTCAAAGAATCATTCTTTCAAGAGCAGTCCCTGTAAATTGTTTAGTACCACCGATGCACCATAAGGGCAGCAGCAGTACAGGATGCCGAGCACCTTCCAGCGTCAGAGCCTTGCTGCACCCCCTGAAGATGCTCAGAACAGTGATTGTAGGCCTGAATAACACGGCAGGGAGATACTTTCCATTGTGAGCACTTCACAGCTGCCAGATAAAGGATTGCTCTGGTGAGCACATCAGTGAAGCACACAGACAGCTCCTCCAGAAACTACAGGGGAATAATAGTTCTTAAAAGCTTTTTTGTCTTTCCTTTAATAAAGAACTAATTAAATTCCAGACTCTGTGGCTTTCACACAGAAACCAATCAGTTAGGAGTTGTAAGCATTTTGTCAGTTTTTATTATTTTTCTATATTCACACATTGTTCATCATCTTCCTTCGACTAACACTTTTCCACGTCACCTCCTGCACTCCAGTAACGCTCAGTTCATGAGCTTCATGCCAGCCATGCCTGCTTTCCGCAGACTGCAACAGGAGCTGTCACTGGTTTAGGTCTTCAGCCCCTGCCATCCCCACAGCTTGCTGAGATTCGCTGCCATCCTTAGGGCTACTCAAGTTAAAACCAAAATAAT
Organism: Todiramphus chloris collaris; assembly: GCA_025345505.1. NCBI lineage: Eukaryota > Metazoa > Chordata > Aves > Coraciiformes > Alcedinidae > Todiramphus > Todiramphus chloris. Next base: position 5,875,005 of record JANVCC010000064.1, on the reverse strand, counting down.
CAGGAAATGCACAACATGCATGGGAACATTAACAAAGATTTCTAATACTCTGCAGAATCGTAATTTTCTTTAAACAAATGGATTAGCCAATGGATTTGGAGGCAATTAGAAACAAAAGACATTCAGCACAGCTAAAAACATCATCTCTGAAGTAGAACATGCAAAGCTTAATTGATATGACAGTCCCAGACACAGTTATTTCCATCTATCTGGACACTTGCTGACACATTCGCTATGTGAGAAGTGTAATGTGGAAAACTTACAAGCTGCTCTGCTCTGAACGATGTAAAAATATGTGAATGAGAATTCATAACTCAGAATACATGAATTCATCCTTTATAGAAAAATATAAAAGAAAAATCAAGGCTATAGTCAGGCAAGAGGCTTAAGGGTGAATTTGGGGCCAGGCAGGGGTGTCTGGAACCAGAATATGAGCCGCCCCAGTAGGCACCACATGACAAATCCGGACCCATGCTTTTAAACAGAGTGAATTGCTGGCCAGATTTTAGAAACAGAACTCCTAAAAAGGTTCCTGATGAGTTTCTCACTATCTTCCCAGCCACCGCTCACTCCAGCAGGCACAATCACTCATGTGGGGCTACTCTGTAGCTAAATATTATGCATTGTTTAAACTAGGGAGAAAAACAGTGTCTGTAAAAACAGCAAAAACAAGACACTGAAGTATCATAAAGGGAGTACGTCAGCAGCAGGAGAGTTCTGGACTAGAAATTGTCTGCAATCTCAATTTACCTGGGCATACAAAAGCCTCTTCAGTAATGCTCAGTGCCCATACTAGGTACAGGACTTCATGTCCGAGGACAAAACTCCTTAAATTCTAACATGAAAACAATTCTCGAAGTTCTGGAGAGTCTTAAACAGAAGTCTCTTCCAACTGAAAATATTCTGTTCTATTTACACCGTAAATCAGAGGCTGTTCACATGGCTCAACAGCTACTAGAGCAAGCACTATGCATTTCAGATCCATCTACACCTTCTTTGGGACTTACACACCATTCCACTCTGAACTACGTAGGAACAAGGACCGACTGCCAGCACAGGAACAGACAATGTTCACCAGGAATGTCAACCATGGCAGAGTAAATCAAACTGCCCCCTAACCTGAAGGTCTGGGGCAGGTTCTACTGGCAACGCTCACACGCTTGGGCTGCCAGCAAACAAGGGTGAGTAGGGTCAGAGGAGCTCCACTGTAGGTGCAATTTGTCTGCTAAACGTTTGTAACAGGAAAAGATAAAAATCAATGCTTGCTAATTGAGTACTTGAACAAGTCTCCTGTTACAACCGAGGACAAAATTGACTCTGCAGAAACAAGAGCTGCAGGCATGAGAGCGAGCTGACAACCTGGGGTTAGCGCGGCTGCGCCCACTGATGGGCTCCACTCACCTGACGCCAGGGCTCCTCCAGTCTCACACCAGTGAAGGCAAAGCACAGCAGAGGGCAAGCAGGCTGGCAACTCGGTCCTCTGAATAAAGCCCTGCCTACAGAATCACTGGGTGAGGCACTGGATATCCTCCTGGCACCAGCACCTGTAGCGAGGGGGGAGTCAACTCCTAGCTGCAGTTCTTTGGTAAATAAATACTCCTTTCAAAAGCACTGCAGGCTGGTGTTGAGCGCAAAGCATCACCAGATCTGTCTCAGCATGTGGAGAAGAATGCAAGAACCAGTTCCAAGAGGAAGCCAACAGCCAGTAAGCTGCATTTTCAACACTCGTGCCTTCGCTCATGCACTGTAACATGCAACACAGCCACACAGTCAGAAACAGCAATGGCAAACAACAGATAAGTTAATACTTCATGTCCAATCAAACTAAAATCAGTACTGACTCATAAGTGACAGGGGATCTGAGCTTTGTTAAGAAGCATTTTCTTCTCATTGGAAAAACACTGAGCCTCGTTTATCCTCCTTTTGACTTAACTCCCTCAAATGCCTGTTTCAAAGGCTGGCCGCATCCAACAATGAAGGGGAAGCTTTGCAACACTAATACACAAATAACTAAATATGCACTTTAATGATTTCTTTCATTTTTCATCTATTGCAGAAAAAGTCAAACCCGAAAGACAAATAGCACAGCAAGCAAAAAACCCTGTCCAACCAGAGAGCTCCAAAGCAGGACAAGCCAGGCATTGTTTGTGTAAAGAACAATGCATCTCTCTACTGGGTAAGCTCATTAAAAAACGCACTCAGGAGGCCTGTTCCTGAATCAGAACCAACGTGCAAGGTGATTTCGTTATCGGCCAGCAACTCTGGGGACATCCTAATCCTTTACTTCATCAGAACAGAGATAATGAACTGCAATTACAGCAATAAGCAAATCGTAAAGAAAAAAAAAAGGCAATCTGCAGTTTTTGTCAGAATAATTTCTGAGCAAAATCATCTTCGCTGAGAGGCTGAACATAATAAATGTTCAAACCAGATACTTGGCCTTCTCTGATCGTTACAGTAACAAGGAAATGCATCACTGCAGTCTCACCTGAGCTTTAATCACCTCCTGTATTTCCCTTACTCTTCCTAGAATTGCTGCAATCTGGTAAAAACAAACTTGCAAAGTTTGGTAACAGATGGTACAAGAAATGTGGTATTTCATACACGCAGGAAAGCATGAATTTAGTCACTTCTGTCATTTAGTTAAACAACAACAAAAACCCTGTGAGAACATGACTCACTGATTGAAAAAACACAACACTGTTTGAAGTATAAATCAGAATGTATTTTCAGGCGGTTTTGAAACCTAACAAACAGATATAACCATCCAACCGGCGTGCCCGCGCTACCTTCACCTTATTCAATCCCTTCCCTTTCAGATGCTCCTCAGTAGGAAAAGCTTTCTGGCCTCCTGTTGCCGAGTGCAGCTTTCATCACACATCTGCTTCTACTCTGGCAAGTAAGGAGACCGTTTAGCGAGAAAGGAAAAAGAAAACTCTACTGTTATTTTACAGCAACTCCAAACCTCAACACAAACAACTGCACTGGTGCTCCTATGACCCCTTCCCAGATGTAATTGCTTCTCCCATCCCCATGCAACTAACCACTAGATCCATTATCTCCAGTTGCCTTGCTGGTTTTCAAAGCACCTGACTTTGCAAGAAATACCAATTTTCTGCACAGAGAGACCCCCTTCACGTGCACAGATCAGGAGCAAATTGCCCAGCACTCTCCACAGACTCTGGCCTGTCTGCTCCACAAAACACCCCAGGAAAACATGTGCATGCTCTCTGAAATACCAGACAGAAGCAGCTAAATTTCCTCTGTGTATGAGCAGTGTCGCTCTGGTCAGAACTTTCCCTGAAACCCAACTCTCAGCTCTCCATCTACACTAGAAGCTTTGCCCTTCAGTACAATTCCCTCTGAACTAAGCTGGATTTTTTCCTCCACCTCTAAGGAGGACAATTTTCCCCTTCATTCTCATTTCATTTGTTAGCATTAAAAGTCTGCTGGCTTTAGAATGCATCTCTGCTAAAATTCTAACAAAGTACTGAAGTTTAAATATCATAATTTCTAAGCAACTTCCTGCCCAAGATTGACAGCGTGTTCTCCCCGTGCTTTACGCAATACCATAAACTCAGTGCTAACCGACGAGAGCAGCGAGGAAAAGCGGTCTGAAGTCAGAGCAGCGATGCTGCTGCCTCTCCCAGGCACCACAGCACTTGGTGCAGCTGTTCAGAGTGGGCAAGCACTCAAGGGAACAGGGGAGCTTCTGCCCAAATCCCATTAACTGGAGATGACATGACGATTTATAACCCAATTTCCTAATTCTAAAGCAGTCTAAAATGAATTAGACAAGGCTCATACAGGACCTGCTTAGCTTTTCATCAGAAATAACTGCATTGTCACCTTTCCTCACTTTTGCTGTTTCCACTCCCAAGAGGAAGACATACGCAAAGGAAGAAAAAAGGAAAAGTGACCTCTTATGATCGAAAATGGAAAGACCAAGTCAGAGCTTCAAAGGTTAAAATTAACACTCAAATGATAAAAACATACTGCAAGCAAGAATGATAAAGAGGTTGATACTGAAGCCTTCCATTAAGATGGACACATTTCTGCTGCAATTCCACGTGTCCAGGAATCAGGAGATTGTTGGTTCTTGGTACTGTCTTCTCCATAGCTACATGATCTCCTGAGCAGGTATTTCATCCCCCAAGGTGCACCCCAGTGGACCACTCTGCCAGGCTGTACATTTAAGGAAGCACTCACATCACCTAACAGAGCAGCTCAAGGGTCCCTAGCCTTCCCAGACACTGGAATGGGACAGGTGTCCTCAGAGTATCCAGAGTACTTAGGTTAAGCAACCATCTGCCTGATTCCACGGCTAAAATTGCCTTCTGAAGGCTCTTCCCCCTCTTCCCTGGTTCTGCAGCAGAGAAAGCCACTAGCTGATGCAGTTCCTATGCCATTTGTGCATTCTGGGGTCTGATTGCAGTCCCCAGGCTGTAAGGCAGACACCCAGCAGGCACACGCTTGCCACAAGAAGCAAACTCAGAAAGCACAAATACCCTTACCCAGTAGTGGCATTTTTAGCCTTTAGTAACTCCTCTTTCTTAAAGATAATTATCTCCAGTACAGAATTCCTTCTACCGCCCTGTGTCAAATCAACAAAATGCAAACTGTACCAGGAGAATTATGCATCCCTCACAGAACTCATTGTACTTCTTGGCCGTTCTTATTTTATTCACACGTTTTCAATCTATTTAACACATTTGGGTGGGATTGTTTGGGGACTCTATATACGAGCTATCCATTTCATCAGCAGGACTCAGCTCAACACCACGTAAGTTTGCTTCCAACAAGGGCAGACTTCAGTGCTTTATTTTTCTAAGCATGCAAAAAAAAGGTGGGGAAGGACATATGCAGAGCCTGCTTCCAAAATTCTTTCTCTTGCAAATTTATAAGCAGAGTATTTTCCATCTGTTTTCAAAGAGTGTCAGATAATAAATTATTATTCCACCTTCTGTTCTGGAAAACAGAGCTTGTACTCATCGCAGGCCCTCCCCCCTCTCATCTCTACCCACCTCCATCATCAGTCCTGATTGATTACCCCAACAGAACAAATCAAACAGGCCTAGATACGCTTCACTACATTGCTCCTTTTTAGGCCGATTTACGGTTAGGTTTGTGATATGTCCAAAGAACAGCAGGCACCCGGTCCCCAGCAGCCTCGGAGGACGGAGGCATCTGGTCCCCAGCAGCCTCGGAGGACGGAGGCTGTTCCGAAGCACTTGTGGCCACAGCCCACACGATGAAGGTATTAACAGTGCATTTATACAGACACGTCTGGAACAGCAATATCACAACTTCAAATTGCTAAACAAAACGCAGCAAATGAGATACAGAAATTGCTTACAAGAGGGAAAAAAGACCAGTGCAAAAAAAGTCACTAGGAAATATGGTGATTATAACCCAGACAGGTTATAAATTTTCACAAATTCTGTAAAACCTTTACTTGTTAATGTATGTCTGAATGAGACAAAGAATATCAGCACATAAATCAAACTGTTGCATGGTACTTAAAACATAAATGCCTGAAGGCAGATTGCCAGCTGAACAGAACCGTACTGAATCCCCTCGTGTGCATCACTGTCGTGCCCTCTCTGGTTAAGCCACTGTCTCTGCGAACATCTTGATCCGGGTTTTGAGCAGTTACAGCCTTGTTGCTTGGGTGTTAAACCTGCCCTTGCCCTATCTCATCAGTAACTTCAAGCAAAGAGCTGGCTGGCACTGCAGTAAGATCCGAGATCCTGAAAGCTGGTTTCAGATGTGAAAAACTCCTTTCTCAGTACAAGGGAACATCTCCCTGCCAGAGAGGAGACAAAGCCACCAGCTGCTGGAAAAGCTCGGAGATGCCTCGGGAAATACCCAGGTTGGGGGGTACCTGCCCCAGGGTCTCCACACAGCTCCAGAAAGTACAGCTGAAGGATCAGACACCTGACCATAGGAACTGTTCAACATCTACAATGCTGATAAATGGCTGAACATCTACTATCAGATTTTATTCTTTGAGACTCCAGGTTGTCCCGAAAAGACCTTGTATCCCTTCAGTTACAGAGCAGAAAGAAAGCAGGCACTGTCAAGGGCAAAATGGGGAGACTGGAGATGGACTTGTACATATTCTCCAAGAGCAAGACCTGTTGGGTTCAGACAAAAATCCTAAGAGCAGCTCTGTTTCTCTGTGTTCTCTTCTGTGGCACCAGGAAAAAACACCCACCAGTTGTGGATTCGAAGTCAACAGAAGCAAAACTGCAACAGTGCTTATAGCTCCTCCTCAGCTTGATGGAAAACAAGATTAGATGAAGAAAACAAGGTACTGTTTGGAAGAACAAAGCTTTATTCAAAATTTATTCTCGTATAGCATCCTAAAAATCTCCCCTACTGGGTGGAAACCAAGACTCATGCATTTACCATGCCATCAAAGCCAGTATTCGATGGTAGGGACAATGAAGAAAAAAAGCCAAGAGAGACTGCCACTGCGTGCCCTCCTCGAGCACTAGCTCTCCAGAGCCAACCAGCTCATCTTCTTCCACGCTGTAACCGTAATCAGCAGCACACCTACGGCTTCTGCAAAGCTGTCTGTCCCAGCTATACAGTCTAGCAGCTGCAATGGGAAATTTCTTCACAGCAAGCCAAAAATGGTCACCTGTTAACTGAATCAAAGACTACTGCAAATATCCTTCCCAGAATAACGCTGTCAGCCATGGCAAGGGAATACATCAGACCAGCTCCTCTGACTAGGCTGCTGTCTCTGCACAGTGCACGTAGAGCTTGGCTCAAAATGATACAGAGGATCTCTGGTGAGAACTCTTTGTGTATCAGCTTCACAAAAATAACCCTCAAGGCCATTTCCAACCTTAGTGCAGGAATGAAATGTCCTCGTGGCACATCCACCGTCCTTCAGCACTATCACATGGGAATCATTTGGATGCTAACCAAAGCTAGTACTGGAACGACCATCATCTCCCAGAAGGACTCTGTCCTTCTCCTCATCAGACCAATCTTCTGAATGCCAAAACATTCTGAGACACAGTTATGGAAAACACTGCCTGCACCAACACATCACACCAGTTTCTTGTCTTTAACAATCAGCAGAGGATGTTTAACCAAAGAGGATAAAAAACCAAACAAACCTAGGCAAATATTTCTCCTGATACATCCTCCCAGAGCCAAATATTTAAAAAACACGCGTATGATTTGCCTATCCTATACAAAATACCAGCTCATTTCCACAAGAGTGCAGGGTGACGAGGGATATATGTATACACAGGAGAAATGTTACTGATCTTCACCATCTTCTTTATGCTTCCTACTCCAAAAGGAAAAATCTCCCACAATTCACAAACTGCATTTGGTGTTTTTTTCCAGAGAAAGCAACTTTATCAACAGAATAACAAATTAGTGCCACCTAGTGGAGTTCAGAATGTTAACCTGGACTAGAGCTTTCCAATCTCACCTGTCTTTTACTGCACTGTCTCCAATTTATGACCTCCATAAACCTCTAACCAAAATGAAAGCAGACGCAGCTCTACAGATCTTCCCTGCAGCACACATGGCTGACCAAATACATCAGCAGAACACGCACTTGTCTTCCTCAACTTCTAGAATCTGCAGGAGCAACAAATGAAGGCCAATAAGTCTTCAACACCAGCAGAAATTCATCTTTAGAGCTCCTGAACATGCAGCCAACAGCTCTGCAGTTACACTAAATATGAGCAAAAAAACCCCCAGAAATGTTCAGTATAATATAAAAAAAATTTGCATCAATTTATGAGTATTTTTTCCAGCAATTTTGAAAATACAAATGCATAGGGAGTTTTAACAGAGTGGTCTCAGCACACCTTAAAATAAAAATGACTACTGCAGTGCTATTCTGTGTTTCTCCATTCCAGCCCCTCTGTAAGGGCACCAAGATCATTTGTCTGCAGGATGGAAGTAAAAACTATTATCACTAATCCACCCACCCACGTGTTCGTTCCAGACACGTTGACATGAGCTTCAGATGGAGGATTGCTGCTACATGCCCACTAGAGTGAGAATGCTGTTTAACTTACCACTGCACATCATCTTTGTTAACACTTACATTCAGAACTGGTTTGAATCGTGCACAAAGCAGCATTATTATCCCGTGTCCCGAATGCACGGGGAACACCAGGTGACCGACCAGCCTTACCTAGTGTTCTTCACATGAGACACGAGAGAAATACAAGGCAGAAGAAACCCCCAACCCATTCTGATCTTCTGCCTTACTTTTCTTCACAAGGACTCTTAAATACATCTCACAGTATTATATACTTCCAAGGCTAGCTGCACAAAACCATTTTACAGCATGCCATGTCCAAACTGAGGAAAAAGGGAATCAGCTGATGTAATGCAGTATCCCAACGTCTAACACAATAGCCAAAGCCACCCCCTTTCATCAGACTGCCTTCCAATTCCTTAACGACCAGTGAGGCAGGAACCTGCTGTTAGCTGCGTTGTTCCCAGCACCCGGTGTGACAACGAGACCAGATCTCACCCGTACAAACAGGGTGCAGTCACACTGCCGTTCGTCTAGCAACTGAATCCAAGTGCTTTTCTGTCTCAGGACCAGCAAACTGAACACAGCCCAAGCAAAACGGGAGCACATCCCACCATTTAAACCAAAAAACCCCAACATTTCTGGTAACCAAAGTCCAGGCTTTTACAGAAGCACAGAGTATGATTCTCTCACCCTCCACTGTTAAAACACCACCTGGGTTTTACGCGATTGGAAGCAGCAGTACATCTCCAGCCGTAACGGGTGTTAGAACACCATCATTTAACAAAATAGGAGCTAGGGGTGAATTATTTGGCACTAGAACTGATCAGCGAGACAAAAGAACCTGTTTACAGAGAAATGGAAATATAGTCTTAATTTCCTCGAGAAGAGCCCATGTAACCAACAACTCGTTTCTTTTGGCTGGTGTAAGCCCCACATTCTTTCCTCGTGTCCCCACATTTTACTCGTTTTGCAAAGGTAGAGAAGATGACAAACAGGAAGCAGAAGTAAATACTTCAAACCAGTAAGTACAATGCACAGTTACACGTGAAATAGTAAGGTATGCTCAAGATGCTGAAAGATTCCACATCACTCCACTGGCACAGAAGGAGGTTAATTCTTGCCAAGGCTTCCACATATCTGAAGAGTGAATTATACATCCTGTATATAACAAAGATTGCATTCTCTTTCTGAACCCTTTGTTTTGGGGGCTACCCATTTCAGCAAAATATACATTATTTTTACCATGATGTCCAACACTGAGATGCTCTGGTAAGACTGCTGATCCCCCAAGTGCTGGCATTTACAATGCTATCACTCAGTGCAAATATGGAAATATTTTTGAATTTACATCAAATATGTAAATGCAGATATTTTAAAATGCTTCCGGATCTGATGCAATGTCAGACAGAGATATTTTTAGTTCTATTCCATTTAAAGTGCTAAATTCCAAGGGAATCAGCAGCATTGCTTTCACTCACCACTTCAACTAAATTCTTCTGGTCCCATTACTCACGGCAATCTTCTAGAAAAAGGAGATAAGATAAAACCATTCACCCGATAAAAAAATACCATTATCTTTTATTTTTTAATACTTGCAGGTACTTCTGTATGTCCCTATAAATAATAAATCACAACCGCATTCGCACACAAAAGACGCTGCCGAAACACATAAATAATGCAGCGCCTTAACACACCAAATCACTTACTCTGGGATTTGCTATTTTTATCTCCAGTCTTATTTGCATGGACCAATTTAGAAATACACAAAAGCTTCTGAATATGGCACTAATCACTCTCTAGACCTGACACAGTGACTGCAGCCACCTACAAGCCACGAGAGAACAGAATCTGCAGTTAAGACGGACGTGCATGGCCAACTGCAACAAAACCAGCCAACGACAACATTTAAATCTAGACCCACTCACAGAACAAGCATCCTCCATACACACATTCTTTCAACGAAAAGCTGACTTTCATCTATAGATAACTGGCACATTCAGTCTCTTCTTTAGGGATTAGCATTTTCAAAAGGTAGACAGTAACTAAAACAGAGACAGGGTATCAGAAACCAAAGCATACATATTAAAAAGAAGGGGACTGCTTTCATTTATTGCTCCTAGTAGAACAGTACAAAATAAAGGCTTTTCTCAGTCACCACGTTATTTTTTTTAACAGTAAAATGAGGCAAGCACAAAAACAACAAGCTTGTGTCTAACAAGTTTCTTTCTGCTATTGTTGTAAAAACAATCGTAAATCAGTGTTACTGATACACAGTGGAATATTTAAGTCTGTTTGCCCTGTGATTACACACAGAGTACAGGAAAAACAGAAGGGAAGCATACTTCAGATATCGATTCAACAGCTTTTGCTCCGAGTACACAGGGCACCTTTTTAACCTGAATATGCAATGTCTATGTAGTAAAATAACAACAGAACTTATTCAGGAAAGGTCTTTCAAAAGAAGAGAAGAGTACAAGTGAAACACTTCAATACACTGCAAGTGATCTTCTGGCAGAGACACGGACTAAAAGTCTAAAGCAGACAGGTAAGAGTTTAATGCATTACTTGATGATGTTCAGATTTGCTGATAAGTGAACAGGAAGTTTTCTGTTCTTACAACAGAAGAGAACCTAAGTGTGTAATACTATGAAACGTTGACAGACTAAGTGCTTTAAATACCAACAGTGCCACCATTCAAAGGAGCTGAGAGCATCTGGCAAGGAAAAGATCACTGTGTACGGAAATTTTCTATACTTTTTCATAACCATGCACAGCAAATCATTATTGGAAACAGCAGGTCAAACAGCACGAGCAGTTAGGCAGGTCCTAAGTGGAAATAAAATGCTTCCTCACAAGGCTACTTTCTCCCTCTTTCAAGTAAAACCCTACCTTTTTCAGCAGGTTTAAGAACCACAACTCAGCTCACAGAAACACCCCTATTTGAAAAGCACCTCTGCAGGTTTACATTCATCTCTACTCAAGTAATCGCTCTGACCCTTCTGCAGTAATCACCTTGGCAGCACAGCATCTCAGCCTGGTGAAACAAGCTCCCCTGTCACTGATGTGGGTGACAAACAGCTTTCCACATGTGCCTGAGTGCAGGATTTACCTCCTAACGACTGATACTATGCAAGAGCAAACTCAACCAGAGCATCACCATAAAACCCACTCCTCTCTGCTAGGAATAAAAGCATCCTACTAACAGAACTATGAATTTTCAAGTTCCTAGACAAAATTTGTCATATACTGTTAAACAGGAACATTTCACAGTATAGCCTTAATCTAGAGCTAAGGTTCATGCTAGCTTGAAGCGGAAAATTACAGTCTTCTCCCAGACACAAACACAACTGTACACTGCAGCACTTCATTCTTGGCATTATCTTTGTCCAGAAAGCACAAACTACTCTAAATTTGTTTGTACAAGTGAAGTATTTTAAGAAGTATTCATTTTACAGAGAAGTGGACAAAAATGATAGAGCTGACTGGCCAAAGCCCATCCACAAACACAAACCCAAACCGAACGGTGGCAAAGCTAGGAAGTGAATCCATACTAAATTAAATCTCTACTCCATAAGCTATTCCTCTTCTTACAGGAAAATGAGTTCTCTTAAGGAAAACTCAGCTTTAAGTCCAAGGCTGAAAAAAACCCACAGCCAATCAGCTCTTAAGCTGTAGATACAAAATCCCTACGCTAATAAACAAGCAATCGCTATGGAACGGAGAGATAAACAGTGTTCTTTTTCTTGTAGGCTTAACCAGCTGCAGAAAGACAAAAGCTAAGACAGAAGAAATGCTAGCAAGCTGGAAGGAGCTAGAGAAGCTTCACGGACATGAAACCAGGTACGTATCTCGCTACAGTTCAATCCCAAGAGAAGGGACAGAGAAACGACCAGAATTCTAGTGATGCCAGCAGGCAGAAAACTACCCCAGAGCTGCAGCAGGGCACTCACTGGGCTCTTCATGCGGGTGGCTCATCTTCGTGCCCGTTAGCTCTTGCAGACTGGCTGGCCATAAGGAATGCACGTGCACATTTTATTTTCTTAAGAGTATTCCAATATGCCTGGGGTTTTTTCTGACAAACACGAGCCACGAGAGAGTACATAATAAATGAAGGCATCCTTCAAGACACATCCCACAGATTAGAAAAAGATTAAACTCCAGAAGAATTTAAGGGACTGCAGAGTAATTCTGGGTGCCTGTTCACAACCCCTACAAGCACGCTGTACTTCAAGAGATCATCTGCTGAAAACACTACAGCTGAAATATGGGCACAGCATCCTGGGGTTTTGAGCGTTACAGGCTTATAATAATTTCATAAATGATCTGCACAAGCAGCTGTTGATTAGACTGTTCTAAAAGGGTACACACAAGTATCTGCTGACCGTTTCTCTCAGGATGAACGTATTTAAAAACACAAAATGAAGTTCTTGAAAAACTGTAATTAGCCAATACAAACGTTCTCCATGCTGGGTCCTGAACTGCACAAAACCAATGTTTTAAGCAAATCGCTATGAGTTATTTTGCCCACAGCTAGAGATAAAGTTTTTAAAAGGGTTATTTATAAGGCTTTCAACGTGCTCACGGGAGTGCACTATGTAAGTGCATTGTTTTATTAGAACAATGCCACAGCTTACACCACAATTTAACGGCTACATCATTAAAATGCACCACAGATGGAACCAGAATATCAGCATTAGTTGTATATACTATTTACTACTACACTTAACCTCTGAACACTCCAAGTGCAACACGCTTTATATAAAGATATGAAGAAAATAAATGCGTTAAGTAACGGGAAGCATATTGCCTAGATGGTTTGTGGGGTTCTCTCCCTTCTGACTGTAGATGTAGTAACCACAATGACACAGAAAGCTTTGAAACACTGGGAAAATCCTTCCATTTCTACCCTAGAATATACGCACTTGCACACCTGCATCACACACCCAACCATTCTCACAGAAATAAATAAAAACCCTGTTAGTTTCTCAGAAGACTGCTCTTCCTGACTTCTTCCATTAACAGCAATACCAGATTCACTCAAAAATTCCTCCCGCTCACAACAAAACCCTCCACTCTGTTCTGCTGAGAAGGTATCATTTTGTATCACAGATGGCAACAATAAAAACTCCAAAAGCTGTGATTAATTGCTGAAATACTTTCTCAAGTTGTAATCAGCCTTATCCCACACAGCACATCAACGCTCGAGAATTTTCTGCTGTCTTCAGTTGATAGGATAGCTGCTTCTCCAACTCCTACTGCTTTACATTGCTTCGCTTGGGAACCTTGTGAATTGCACAGTAAAAGGAAATTATCTGACATTTTTTTCTAGCAGAACAAAATGAAGTTATTTCAGGGCAAGAAAATAGTTGCTAATGCAAGGATAAGCAAAAGAAGATACCCAGGACTTCAGTGAACAGTAGAGCTCAATATTATTGATTAAACACAAACATACAGTAACACCTTTGGGTTTGGGCAGTATAGTGATTGTGTTAGTTCTCCGAGCTGCAGTTTCTTCCTTCAGCAGGTGTCTGTTTATCCCATTGCCTTCAGCAGAAACAATTTCACTGCAAGAATGGATTTGTCTCACCTGTACTTGGAACAGAAGCTGTTGACAAGGCTGCTCCTAACCAGAGACCCCATTTGCAGGCCAATACTCCTACTCCTTGTGCCACAGCTTCTTTTAAAACACAATTCCCACGATACCGTGCTATATATTTACACACACATATCTTTTATCTGTACATCCTCTCCTTTAGGATACCAAGCAAAATATCTTTGTGATCTATCACTCCCCAAAACATCTCTACCATTCCCTGGAGTTCATGTTTCAAAATCTCAGAAGAACAACTTCAGAGGTCTTTGAGACTGGCAAACACCTTCCTTGCTTATACAAAGATGTCTTAACATAAAAGTAACAGAAAAGCTCAACCTTTCCTGGATTTGCAGCCAGAAGAGAGAGAGTACGGACAAAGGCAGGAGGACTCATTAACACATCACCCCACTGCTCCAAAGTACCAGCTGAAATCATGTAAAACCACATCACCAGAGGACTGATACAGTTCTAGGAAATCTTGTTATTCAAAATTTACTCAATCTGAAAATCTCCCCACCCTCTCCATCTTCCATGTGTTTTCCCAAGGTACCAGGGCCCAGCTTTGGCCACCACCTGTGTAAAAGGCAAACACTAAACATTTCACCAATATTTTATCTTCCATCCTAATTGCCTACTAATCCACAGAGTATGTGTACATTTGATTAGAGTATCTCGCATCCTGTAGATTACATCAGACAATGACGAGTCACTCCCCTCTTAACCCTACCCCCAGTGCTCAGGCTCTTTACAAGCCAGGACCGCTCCACATGAAACGCAGTGACCAAATGGGACTGTTCTTCCACAAAACACTGCACTAATTCTCCCGCATTCAGTCTTTCCACTTGAATGGAATAAAAACCCTTTTGAGAACAACAATTCCAATTCCCCCCCCCCCCCCTTTTTTTTTTCTCAGGCACACTAAGGGACTCCTCAGTGCATGCACAATGCAAATAAGGCGAACTTCCTTTGAAAGAGTGATTAATATGCAAAGAGAGCCTGCTTTTCAGTGGGATGTGAAGAGCCACCAACAAGCATTTCCAAATTCTGAGGTTTCTTCAATTATTTCCAGTGTTTATTTTAAACATAAGATTATGCAATAATACCACACATTAAGACCAATTTGCCAATATTGTGTAAACAACAGCAAATTGGCTGTTCATCATTTGTGTCATATTTAAATGCATCTTTGAGATATGAAGTCACTGAAAAATATATGATTCAAACTCCTGAGTCCTTACTGAGTATCAATCTTCATGTTAAAAAGACTGCATTTGAAATCCACTGTAAATACCCACACTTTTTTTTTCCAAAGAAGTGTTTGGGGGGTGGTGCAAACTAAAACACCACATTTCACAGTGTTACAAACTGATTTCTGGGACAATTAACTAACTTCTGTATGAATATATTCCAGTTCCAGTAATATCTAAAAGTATTTTTTTTAATATAGTTGCATTTAGGACAAGAAATACAATACATGAAACATCCAGAAAAGCCCATTCAGATTTAGAGACACTGATTTTCTGTTTCCATTGTATAAAATTTTCCACCACTATCTTTCATGATTTATCACCTGATAAAGTACATTTTCTAGGTACAACTCACCCAGGGCTCTCCTGTGGAAAGGACCTTTCATTTTAAGTGCCAATATACCGTACTCTGCCCAAAATGAGCTCAAAATGTAGCCTGAATGCATGAACTAACTCATTTCTTATTCTAAACCTTTACTTCACACATTTCCCAACCTCTTCACACAGGTTTAAATGCTTCCTTTCACATCTTTGGAAAAACACGGTAATTACCAAGTTGGTTAATTTGATATTACATGGTATTATAAGCCAGTAACCAATAATTAATATTCTTATCTTAAAGAGTTTAAGGCTGATACATATCACCTTGTAAACACAAAATGAAAAACTGAATATATAAATAAGCATCTATTATAACTATTTTCAATAGCAGTTGCTGTACTAAGATCACAGAATCATGGAGGCTGGAAGGGACCTCTCAAGATCCAACAGAGGAAGGAAGCTACAGCAGGTTACCCAGGAGTCTGTCCAGAGGGGTCCTGGATGCCTCCACGGATGGAGACCCCACAAGCTCTCTGGGCAACCTGTTTCAGAATTCATCTACCACCCTCGATAAAAACAAATAGTTCTGTTTTCTTACGTTTGGACAGGATTTCCTGTACTCCAACTTGTGCCTGTTTTCTCTTGTCCTCTGGGCATCGCTGAGGAAAGTCTGGTTTCCTTCTCCACTCCCTCCCATCAGGTACTGACCCACACTGATTAGGATCCCCTCAAGCCTCCTCTCCCCACAGATCCCTCTGTCTGTCCTGTCGTAAGATGCAAGATGTAAATATCTGAAGGATCAACTATGGCACATATCACATTACTGTCTCTAGCCTAAACTTACATTCTTGCATAGGGCTTCGTCCCCCTCATCACAAACTGCCAGCAGAAACAGTCTAGGATCAGTTCCTGCCGTTCCCTGGGCTTGGCTCCCTCGGTCACCTGGCTTTAAAGCCAACTGCTGCCCGGTTCACTAAAGACTTCTGTGGACAGCCAGAGCCTCACAGCCCCTCCTTCAGTACCTTAGTTATCCACACAAGGCAGAATCATGGAACCTGCACTGCAGAAAAAGTCAACAATTATAACCGTGACCTGAAAATCTCTCTCCTGTGTTTTTAAATTTGAGGTCTAATTTTGAACATACAGTAGAAAGTTAAGATACATTCATCTTCATGCACCAACATCTTATTTTCTTCTCATGTAATCTGGCTCCCTTGTATCTGCTGCAAATACACACGTCTAAATGATTACTAGATAGCCATACTAATTATTTACTTTTTAAGTAATATTATTTATTTTTAAGTAATAATTTTTTGGATAACACATCCAGCTATTGAGTACAGCACCATGTGAGCATAGAGGACAGCTGCTGCTGCTTCAGAGAAGGGCTCTGGTATCTTAAAATAATTTGCACTTGCTTAGCAGGATAAACCTTCCATTGTTAGCTACTCCCCCAAAACCAGCTCTTCCATCAGCAGCTGCCTAAAGATCTGAAGTTATCAGGACTATGGCTACTCATGTTCTATGTTCAAACAAGAGTCCTGCTCAAGTACATGTATTGCTTGTGATAAAACAAAAGCAACCTCAGATGACAAAGCCCATAACGAGGTCCAAAAACCGCTATAACGGAAGCTGTCAGGTAGCCTTGGTCATTCCCAAATACATCATCATCTGCCTCGAATACCTCAACATGTTTTGGCACAGCTTTGCTTTCTTTTATCCTATTAAGGTCTAGAAGCTGCAGGTATGATTCACTGCATGGATGGCAATTATCTGCCTTCTCGTTAGCAAGATACAGTGGAAGCTACAGGAAAACTCTAAGTGAAAATAATATTTTAACGTGAAGTTTACCCTCAATCTTCATCTATTCCATCTGCTTTAGGCACCGATATTGTAAACTAAAAACCACAGAAAAAACTCTCTCTGGTACTTAGCAGTTACTGCCTGAGACACTTCTACACGGACTGTATCAGAAGGCCTGAAAAGCTGCCATTTGGCTCTCAGGGTAACTTCAAAAGGCAACGTTCCTAATGAGCAGCTGCAGCGGGGAAGCTGCATTTCAACACCATGAACTGAAAGGGCATAATGGCACCACCGCCAAACCCACCTCATTTACATCCCTTTGCATCAGCCAGGGCTTTAAACGATGGTAATGTGTTTTCCTAAACAAAAGAAGCCAGAGCCAGCATAAATCTGACCTTCAAATTTGATTCTGTGTTTTTTATGTCTCAAGGTCTATTTGCCTGGTGGCTCTTTTCTTGCCTCCAGGACTCGAGAGCACGGTGATGAAAACCAACGCGCGGAGGCCTACGACACCATGCGCAAAGGCCTCCCTTCTGGAAGGTGGAGATGCCTGGGAGCTGTAGTTCTCTTCAGACACACCCTCAGCCAGACCTCTCTGGTATAGAAAGCTATTGTAGGAAGACAAACAATTTTGTTTCCTAATTGTTTTCAAACTATTATTTACCACTGAGTTGCTTTACTTACTTCATCTGACGTTTCAGATCTTTGCGAGGGTACAGAATTAGGGAAACAACAAAGACACCGTTTTTGTACTGCACCTGAAAAATACTGCAAGGGCCCCTACTTGAATTTTTCTGATAGCTCTCCAGGTAAAAGCTAAGACATTTCCAAAGAAGACAGCTTCTCCCAGTCTGCTTACACGGGCATCTGGGGACGTTCACAATATCTGTCTTAATATCTGCGAGTCTGAGCACAACAAAATTGTTATTGGCAGATCAAATAACACTGAAGCTTACTGCCCTGCAAAGCCAATGCTTCAAAGGTCACACAACAAAGCCAACAAAAAAACCAACCCGGAAAGGTGCATTCTCTGCAACAACAGTATCACCAGGTGTGTTAAATAATGAGCAAAGAAACAGAATGGCCTTTTAAGTAACAAAATGAAATGTGCTTTTGTCTCCTACTGGAGCTATTTTTCTGCTCCTTGCAGAGTGATGGCAGCAGATGCAGCATCCCCCCCTCCTCCCCCATCAATTGGTTCTGCTTTCCTTTCAGCCAGTCAAGGCAAACCCGTGGCAATACCCTCCTCCCCACCTCAAACCAAACCAACCAACACACCCTGGAAAAAACCACCCCATTCTCTATCAACAGGAAAACAACCACTTGCACCCCGTGGCAGAGACATCTATCATTAAAATATGCTTCTAGAGATGAGCCAAGAAAAGTAAAGGCACTTTCGGTCTGGAGAGCAGCCACAAACTTTTACACTTAAAAACCGGGTATTCATTAAATTAGTATTATATTAAATGTCTGTAAAAAAACCCAAACAAACAAAAAACCAAACCACAAACACACTCCCCCAAAAAAAAATCCAACGGTCACGTCAAGATTTTTCAAATTCTTATGTCAAGAGGATAACATTTCCACACAGTACCATTATTTAACAAACCACAGTCCTCAGGATGTCAACGAAAGATGAGCTATCTGCCGTGTCTAGAATTCAGTTTCTAAATTTTAAGAGAACATCTTATTATAGTAGTAGATGAAATAAATTGCCACTATCCCAGGCCACAGGAACATATACAAAACGTGGAATTACTCTGACAGATGTAAAGGCAGACTCGCCTTGTGAACCCACACGTAACTGTCACTCGGGCAACAGTCTCTTCAGGGGTTCTTCGGTAATAAGGATCTATCTCTTGCCTCCTCGTACATTTAAGCTACTGTAAAGCTGTAGTCCAGGTTTCTTTATTAGCAGCATCATAGCTCCTCCCTGCTCTTTCACTGACATCTCCTTCGTAGGTTTCAAAGCCCAAAGCAACAGCCTTCCTGCCCCCATCACAGACTGTGGTGTGGCGAGGTCAGCTGGGAAAAAGAAGGTCCAGGCTTCGGTGGACCAAAGCATCCTTCAGCATGGAAAGAATCACCGGTGCACCGGGTGCTGCTCCTACCATAAACAGCGCCGCTGCTTTGTTCTAGCTTTTTAATATTTTATTTGGTTTTTGTGTTCTCCATTTTCTGCTGATTTAACAGCAGAGTTCCAGCTGTGCAGCTCCCTAGGCACTCTACACATTCATAATTATTATTATTGGATAAACATGTATCCGAGTGGGGCAACATGATATGCAGATCATTTTTCTTTGCTTACTCCCGTCTATTTTGCCTGAAAAAAAAAAAAGCAGCTTTATTTTCCCCTCCCACAGTCGAGAAAGCCCTGTGAATGTGTCAGAGAGGCGACAGCTAGGGAATCACAGAGAGTAGGCTGGCAGCTGATAATGGTCGAGATCAAGAACGTATGCAGAGATGGTGCTCAGAGGGCGTGGCTGAGCCAGATGCAGAGCTGGCTACAGGGAGGGACTGTGCTGGGAACGCAAAGACAACCCCCCCTCATTTGCTGTCTGTCCCCCGACAGGCAGTAACCTATTGTCAAATACATCTAATAAGGAGAAGCTACACGGTAGCGCTTACGAGGCGGGAGAGCTGTGTGTCACTACGCAGGGGTGTCGCGCTGATGCTAAACAGGTGGCTCGATCCAGCGACAGGCGTGAGCACGCTGGTGGCAATGGTCCGCCATGACGGAGCTGGAACCCAGCCACGGCGAGATGGCAATTGCTACTACGTGGGTACGCGCAGCTACAGCGGAGCAATTGCTTAGGGAGATGGAAGGAATCAGCGGCGCGGGGAGAAGGAAGCGAGGAGTTGTGGCAGTCGAGGGGCGCAGAGCCGTAGAGCGAGCGGGAGGGAGCAGCGCGCTGGGGTACACCTCAAGGACGCGGGGACGGGCACGGGAGCTGCTCCCAGACGGCAGCAACCTGGATGGAGAGGGAGCTTGGCCAGATACCGGCAACAGCGACTGGGAAGCGCCTGCTAAGCGCCGAGCTGAGAAGGGGCTGCAAGAAGTAAAGGCAGTGAGGGCTCTGAGGCAGGGCCGGCAGGGACAACCAGCCTGGGTGCTTCGGACCACGGTGCCTGCGAGGAAGGGCGGGGGGAAGCGGCTGCCGAGCCGTGGGAAGGGAACCGCTGGCACGGCCAAGAGCGGGCGCAGGAGGCTCCGGGGAACACCCCGAGCGAGCGCGGAGGCTGGCTGAAGGATGGCAGCAGGGACCGCGGTGTCGCCGACGGGGGCGGCGCCAGCGCAGGTGTGGCCGTAACCGCACCCATCCGACCTGCCGCCTCCCGGGGCGGGCCGGCCCCGCACCACCGGGGCCGTGACGGCCCCCCCCCCCCGCAGCCTCTCCGCCAACCCGACCGCGCTCGCTGCCCCGCACATGCACCGCTTGCCAGGAGGAGGGCGGATGGGCGGGGGTCGGGCGGACACCGCCGCGCAGCGCAGGAGCATCTTCCCGTATTCACAATGAAATCGACGCGATAAGGCAAACCCGCCGCCTCCTCGCACGGCTACACCGTTAACGCGCACAGCATCCTCCTCCCTCCCCAGCTCCATTGTCTGGGGTTCCCCGCACACCGGACCCCAGCCCGGGGGAGATGGGTGCCCGCGGGGGGAGCGCTGCCTCCTCCCGTCGCGCCCGCGGACAGCAGCAGCAGGGGCGGACAAGCCGCCGCTCGCTCACACCCTTCTCACGTACACCACCCCCCCCCCCCGCTTTCTCCTGTCAAATTCGCACAGCCCGAGCCATCTTTCCCCCTCCGGCTCCCACGACAGCGAACAATGTGCACGGGAACGGCCGCCCCGTCACGCACACACCGGGCGCGGCTGGGCTGGGTACGAGCGGACCGCACCAGGGGCTGTCGCCCGCTCAAGCCCCCGGCGGCAGCGGCGGCGGGGTCCGCCCGACCCCATTGTTCGCCTCCCCGGGTCCCGGCACCACCCCGCCCCGGCCCCGGGCCGCGCCCCACCGCCCCGGCCGTACCTGCAGCTCCCAGCAACACCAAGGTCCAGGGCAGCACGGTGGCCAGCAGCATCGCAGCCGGCTGGGGGAGAGCCGCTCCGGACACAGCCTTTCCCTGCAGCTCGGAAGAAACGCAGCCCGCTTCGCTTAGAGATTTTTTTTTTTTTTTCTCCCCCCTCCTCCTCCTCCTTTCCCCCCGCGTCTTCCTCCGCCGCTCCTCCCGCTGCCGGCCGCGCTCCGGCTCCGTTACCGCGTTACTCCCCGCACCGTCTTCTGCCGGCTGCGCCCCGGCCGCGTCCCGGCGCCGCCGCGCTGACTGACAGGCGGCCTCAGCACCGCGGACCCGGATCCCTGCGCCGCCGGCCTCGCGCGGAGGACGCCTGGCACCGCCGTGTTCTTCCACCCGCGCCCGCCTCAAATAGTACAGCGCGGCCCGCGCACAGGGGCGCTCCCGGCCGCTCAAGAAACGCGGCGCGGATCGCGGAGCCGGCTCGGGGCACCGGGGCTGGGGGCAGCAGCCCCCTCAGAGGGGTATCGCTGAACGTGACAGACAGAGCGGGGCCTCGGGGAGGGAGCGGGGGGCGCTTCCCGGCCGGCGCCTGCCCCAAGGGGCAGCTGCGGAGCAAGGAGACCCTCGCATCGGCCCCTGCACGCCGGGAGGGCTTTTGCTCCGTTTCTGCACCGGAGGGGCAGAGCTGGCTGGGAAAGCCCAGGGCAGGGGTAGCAGGAGTTCGTAGGGGCAGGGTCTGCCAGAGCTCAGACTGGCACAAGCCCTGGGTGCAGAGATGCTCATGGGGACCCAGGCCTGAACAGGCTGGCACCCTGGGGACCCGCTCCTGAACAGGCTGGCCCCCTGGGGACCCGCTCCTGAAGCAGGGTGCCCCCCTGGGGACCCGCTCCTGCCAGGCCTGCCTTCACCAGCCCCACACCCCCTGCACCCACCCACCCAAGCTCTCCTCCCAGTTACCTGTTCGTGTGTGCAGAGGATCCTGTCACTCACACCAACACCCACAGCGGCAGCTCTTCCTTCGCTGTTTGAGGCAGTAGGTGCTCAGGCACAGTACCAGCGATGACATGCGTTCAGTACTGGGTGTGCAAAAAAACCACATCGGGGTCAAAAGCCAGTTTTGAACTGGGTTTACATTGCAATCACCAAAACCTGTCTTTTTCAGGTGCTCATGTTCTTAGCAGCACCTCCCCAAACTACAGGAACTGCTGAGCCCTCATTACTGGAGCATGGTACCCACTTGCTTTGGGAACTGCGCTTTAATGGGGAGAAAGTTCTTCAGAAAGAACCAAAATTCAAGCATTTATTTTACTCAGGTGTAGCCTACAGTCTGCATTTCCATTTCATTAGTATTAGAGAAAAGCACTTCAACTGAAGTGGACCTTTGTCATAACATGATAAATAATTTGGCTTAGTATGCTAATTGTAGTTGCTATTCTAAAATGAAATTCAAAATACCTAGTGTAGTTGTGAGTACTTAAGGGCTCCTAATGACATACAGACTTTATTAGCAGAAAACTGCCAAGCAGAAACCATTTAGGCAGCAGATAACTAACTTAGATAAAGAAACAATACCTTTTGAATACAGTATTTCAACAATATTTTAATATAGTCAACCCATTCCAGTATTTTGCTGTTAGTGGTCTAAAGGATCATTCCAGACTAGATCATATTCTTTTATTTCATCCTTTTCTGTTAGAGAAATCCCTTCCCCCTTTCCATTTTATAAAAATCCTTCTCTACAAGGAACAACAGAATTACTTATTGCGCTGTGATTGAAAACATGCCTTCTCTGCTCCTTTGGTCTGCCTAGCCCATGGCCTCATATTGGATTGATTATCTGCAGAGAGCAACCTTGCTCAACCATGCCATGTGCTATTACTTGACTCCCCCTTGCTCTCCCAGTTCACACCAATCCCCACCATCCTGCAGATTTGCATTCTTGGACTCTGTATTGCCTGTCCTCCCCCCACCCCGATGCAACCTAACATCACTCATCCAGGAAGATGACAACATTAAATCAACATTTTTCAGGTCATACAGATGCTCAGCTCAGACTATTTTGGAACAGAAAGCCAACCCCTCTAAGAGTATTTGTTTGGGATAAAAAAAACAAAACCTCAGCAGAAAAGGTATCCTTTATAGTGAAAACAGCAAGCCAATTTCTGATTACGTATTAGACACTTTTCCTGTCATCATAAAGAGTACACTGAGTTTACATCGGTTATTACACAACTTTGGCAGGTTAAACCAACGAGTCGCTGTAGAGGAGAGATGGAATATCTCCTATCCAACCAGAACATCTTGCAAGACTCCCACCTCATTTCTCCATCCTTTCAACTGCTGGTTGACAAATGTGGATAAACACAGTGGCAAGCCATCTGCTTCTCCTTGGGTTGCCCCTGCGCTCTGCCACCAAGCCTCTCAGTGAGCTCGCCCTGTAAAAAGTAAAAGTTGACAAAACAAGGCTTCAGGAGATGTGGCCTGGACTTCTGGCACTAGGGAATTTGAGTCTCTGCCCTGAGCATTTAGGTAAACGCTTTTGCATTCAGCCAGATTAGCGCCCAATCATCTCCTACAGAGAGAAGAGACTGAGTTGTCACACTGTTATTAGTACTGTCAGAAATAGTTTGTAAAATTAGTTCCAGTTCCCAGAGGCCTTACGCAAGTGTCTATTTCTCTCCATTCACTCCAAAGAACATCTAGATAGGCAGCTGCCTTGGAAAAATTACATTTACAGCATTCGGAATAAGACATTGTAGGAGTGCACAGGTCATTGCATACTGACTGAAGAAACTCACACTAGCTCGTAAGACCTAACGGTGCATTTGTATAAACTGAGACTGAGATTATTTTTATGAAATCTATCTTTTCTACACAAAAAATCAGCAAAAGAATAAAAACAAAACAGTAGGATTTGTATGTGTTGGACTATAGCCCCGTACAGAACATTATAGGAATTAGGCGGCTCTCTTCCCCAACCCGGAACACAAAGATACACAAAGAAGGATTGTTACAGACAACAAATAGCGGGAGTTATGACACGCTGCAGGGTGTTTATGTTAGAGATATCTAGGATATCCTCATTCCTATTAAGCAATATCTTCATCCATGATACAGTAGCATTAATTCTCAGAGTAATTAAAGGGAAATACTCCCATGGAAATAATCGGGAGTGTAAGAAGCATCCCAAACCCCTCTCCAGCTTAGTGCCAGAGCAGAATAAAGTAGCACGGGCACCACTTCACTTGTCACAGACTCCCAGAAATGTGAGCTTTTCTCCCCCACTCTTCAGAAGTTTTGACCGAGTGAAGACACCAGATGTCTGGTCTGAATTTAAACAACTAATTGAAAGCTACAACTGTGGATTTTATGATGAAGGTCCAACAGAGACCAGTCCCAAACATATCCAAATTGAATGAGGTGTTCTAAGCACATTACCTGAAACATTTCCCCCCTTTCTGCTGTTAGCAGATGCCTGTGGGCCATGCACGTGCATCTCCTTTCCTTAACCCACAAAATAAAAAGTGCAAACTACACAAATCAATAATTGAAATGCAAGTTTCTACTATTGACTGCCTTTGGTACATGCATAGAAGTGAACAATACATTTGGATCAAGTTTTCTCCCCACTTTCAAAGCATATGATATCTATTGTATCATCCATATGGTATCATAGCAATGGTATCTATCAAATTACTGCTACTTCCACCATGCACATACAAGAACAAGAGAACCAGAATTTTAAGTGTACAGACACTTCACAGGGCAGGTGCAGCTTCAGCATCATCCAAAGACTGCAAGATAACCCTCTCTACAGCCAGCATTCCTCTTCTCCTGACATAACTGTTCACTGGTTGGTATTTGAGGCAGGATTACTACAGGATGCACTGGAAATTCTCTATGACATTAAAGCATTGTGTGGGGTTAAGAGAGGACTTCAGCTGTCAAACTAAAAAGAAGTAACCTGGCAGACAGTTATGCTTTGTAGTCAGGCTTCGAGAAGAAAAGTTTACCATCTAAAATTGCTACTGAGGTCAAATCCCAAGATTCAAACCTGATGCAACAGGACAGTAATAACCGTTGCTATAATGACAGAGGTTGTATGGTGCTGATCATTGAAAAGCAACAGAAATAATTCTCATCAACGTGCCCCTTATGCATCATTAAGGAGAGGTAGTCTGCAAAGAATTACTTGGGATTTTCTGCAGGAACCATTAGACACAGACTTATATAGCACAAAGTAGACTTACTAGTTACTTGTAGGCTACAGAAAGTAGGCATTGGTTAGTGGCTCACCTAGAGAACGCGCTTCAATCGGCTCTCTGGTCGAAGCATTACTCTATGCTCTGTAGGTATTTATTATGATGGATGACAGCACCGTGCAGAATGCACCTCAAATCAATATTCTTCACAGATAGGCAATACAAGCAGAGATAGTCCCTTCAAACACCCTTCTCTGTCACAGATTATTTTGTAAGGAAGTCTTCATAAAGAAAAAGAAAATAGTACCTCCCTTTCCTCCTTTAGGCAGAATGGCTTACAAAACTAACTATTAAGGCTCTTCTGGTGATGTCATAAACCACAAGAATGAAGATGAATTCATCTGAATTTGAAAGATACAATTACAATCCAGAAGTTCAGAATATTGGCATTAAAACCACATCTGGTTTATCTGCGTATCTGGAACAAATTCCAACGTTGATCTCAGCATTTGTCTTGCTGTGGAATTTTTCTTGCCACATCTGTGCAAATAGGTAATTGTTCTGTGCACAGAGCTAAGAAATATGCCCATGGCTGCTGCTAAGCTATTCATGAAAACATCCAGGGAAAGAACCTTCATGAAGATAGCCTGTCAGTCCGACTCAATGGAAATGTCATCAACACTCTAATGGCATTCCTAGAAGTTCACTGTAAGTTACTTTCCATGTACTTTTGGAACCAAGTCTGCCACCTTTTGAAGTTAAAACTTGAAATTTAATGTGTACGCTCCCATGTATAAAATCATTACACTTACAGTGCACAATAGATGTCTCATTTTAGTCTTTTTAATCTATCCAGTCAACTCTGATGTTTCAATTCTGAAGAGAGAAAGGCTTTGCTGATCAGCCGATCACAGAAAATAAGGGGGCTGTAAAGAGTACATCAGGATGAATTGCCCATTCTTTTACCCTCTTCCCAGGGTATCACTAGGATTTAACTTGAAATATTCTGATGAGCCAAGGCATTTAAAGCACATCCATCTATGCCTCTACATAGCAGAAACATCACTAATACCTAGCTATTTTAAGAGAACAGCTGTTCTAGTTCTGCTTTTATTTATAATAATGTTAATTAGAAGACTCACCATCATATTATGTGGAGTAATACACATGTAAAACTAGTACATGCAAAATCAGAATAGAAGAGACTAAAGCTTCAGGATGTCTCCGGCTACACATTTGGTAGCAAGCAGTAAACGATTATCTTAATTGGAAAAATACAGCCCTCAATCTGCTTTTATTTAGAAAAAAATATAAATATGCCTGACAGGAATGTGGGGGCACATGTGAAAGTTATGAGAAACCACACTGTATCAACAAGGAGCTCCATTTCACAAGCTAACCAGATTTATTTTTCTTCCACAGAGGTGGATCTGAGCCATAAATGACCAGTGGACTCTACTGGGCAATTTCATGAAGATTTCCCCCAACCCTCAACAGTAAACAAAGTATCCAAGAGACGCATAAAAGTGTCTTTTACACCCCTTGGCTCCTCTTCTTCCTTATCACAAGAGTGGTACCTGCTCCTTTTACAAGGAGGCAGAGGTAGCCCCTTTCAAGTCAAGGCTCCAGAAGATGAATCTTGCCAGACTTCCCATTTCTGAGGAAGAAAATTGTACAAGTAGATGACAAAGCAGAGAGAATAATGCAGTGGGAGGTGTGGGGTGCCAGTTAAAATGTAAACATCTGTCTTCATCAGAGGGAGCAGGTAAAAGCATAGAGAACACATAGGGATTTTAAAGTATTGTAGTGTAAAGGACATACAATGTTAGAGCAGCAGTAATAGCCCAGCAAACAGTCTTCGCGTTGTTTCGTAACTGGCACACAGTGCACATTTATGTATTTTGGAGAAGACCCATCTGCACTGTACCCTGAAGAGACTGCCCATTGCTGGGGCAATCTTCCCCTTGGAAGATTTAGGGCTAAGAAGCTTCATTCTCAAACACCTTTCCATCCATCCAGAAAGAGGGTCTTCAGCATCCTACTGGACGTCTTCCCTACTCCTCTTCATTTCTATTACTTGAACCCTGCTCTTCAACAATGATCAGGAGGCTTTGTCCTCATCTATTCCCCAAGTTGTTCAGTTCCATCACCAGCTAAAACATTGCAAACAGCTCTGAAGTCAAGTTCTCTGAAACAACTCAAGCAGGGCTGCGCTTCAGACTTCCCTCTGGCTGAAAGGCGACAAAACAGGATTATGCTGATTGCATAAAACCACACAGGTATACAGCCACTCAAACAGAAAAAGGAAGAATTCCATTTAAAAAACAGCCCAGAGCATAGTTTAAGGCAATACACAACATCTTCCCCTGCCTTTCAGGGTTGCCTTCTGTTTCCTCAACAGTTTCAGTTGCAACTAGATTTCAGGCATGGAAGAATAAAGCTAGTAGTAGAATCTCGGTCTCTGATTTTTGCCTTATCTCAGCCTTACACTTCTCTAAAAATATTGTAGGGAGGATAAAAATACAAGGAAAGTAGTCTTTCTATTTTTGCATCATAGTCTTAAGATGGTGCTGAAATGCAGTGAGAAAGAAAAGATCCTAAAAAAATTCTTGCTGTTGAGGCAGAACCATTGTTCTCGAAGTGAATGCAGCCTCTGCTTTGTTACAAAAGACTGGATCTTGGCTCTGGGGTACATAATACCCTGGAATCAGATCAGGTTGTTTTTGAGGCTGTTACCTATGCACATCTAGGTATTTGCCTCATTTGGAACGTTAAAGTTCAGCCAGGAAACCTCTTGGCACCACGTTAGTATTTTAATCTTCACCATAACCAGCCTGGCAGCTTTGCACAGGGGCCAAATTCACTTTTGAGAATCACCAAGTGATGCCAGGGCAGCTCTTGCCCATTCCGTCATGATTTCCAGAGGTTTGCCTGATGAATCTTTCCTTGACTTTTGAAGTCAGTTTTTATCACTGCTGTTCAGCCTGGTAAATCTCCAATCCAAATTAACACAGTATTAACTAATCTCCTGAACGCTAGGTGATAGAACACAGGCAGGCACTTCCTGCCTTTGCAGGGCTTTGTCTGTTGCATAAAGCATTGTACCTTCACAGAAGTGGCAGTTTGTATCTACATACATAGGTAGAAGGTCTGAGGCTAGCATAAATGCTAACCAAGACATCAAAACAGGATTAGGGTGATGTCTTGGATGTGTGGTATTAGCTCTCTTCACAAAGAGGTTTCATCTCTAGTGAGGTAGCTGTTAGGTAACATAAATGGCGATAACGTGAGCAGCACGGGATGATGCAGGACGATGCATTTCTTTTGCAGATGTCCACCATCTGCACAGCAGCACCAGCGTTTTCTTGGAGAAGGGCTGTGTTCATTATGGGAAGGGGAAAAACAAAATAAACTTCCTATCAATCATGATCATCTTTGAAGACTTTGAGATCCTAGTCAGGTAGGACAATCAGGGAAAGACGCTGCGTTTGGCAGTCAGTTCATCCCTAGGGTATATAACTTATTCTGATATATCTCATTACGATAAACATATTACACCTAAATACAGCTCATACTGTGTAGATTTCACTGCAGTCCATTACCAGTCTTGGCAAGACAGCGTAATTCAATATCCTCCTCTATTATTTCATATTCCTAGTTTACTCACGGTGAGGATTGCCAGTATAATAAGGACTTTGGGAAACCAAATTTTATTTTAGTGGAGCACTTGGAACCAAAGTCAGTAATTTTTAGAAGCACAGTATAAGCCAGTCCTTGCTCAGGACAACACACAGTTTAAATAGATGAAACAAAGTAAGTGACCTTAGCTGAACGTACTGAGAAACTGGATTTAGTGATGTGCCTTGTGCTTCCCCTAGGAAATCTGAGGCCAGTATGAAGCTGCAAACAGACCTCCTGAGCCTCAGTTTAAACCATTAACCAAAAGGCCAATATTGAAAGCAGTAGGATGGAACTGAATGCAAGAACAACAAACGATTATCTCCCCTCCCCCTCATCCACTTTGCAGAAAGCTCTATTACAATAATATGAGTAATTAAGAGGCTGACCAGAGAGCAACTGGAGTCTCATAAAGGAAGGGACACTCACTGCCTTCCCTACTACCCGCTCCCCTTTCCTGGTCCGTGTGCTCACCGTCGCACTTTTGCAACAGGGAGCGACTGCCAGCAGTATCTGCTGCAGCCTCCTCTACACCAAGGAGGTTTTTTGGGGTTTAAGTATTTATTGGCTCACCACCCGTGAGCATGACTACTTCTTTTCAGCATCCTGGTAAGGACCACAAGCAGCCCAGCTGATTTCCCTGGCAGTACCTGTGAGACAATCTTCCACCACACGTTATTTTCTCATGCACCAAGTCAAAAGTTTTATTTTCATGGATAGAACAAATAGAACAGATGTGTGAAACTCCGTATGAGAACACAGAGTCCATGTGACATAATATTTGTCTGTGAAATGTGATTCCTGAAGGGGAACAGCAGCCCAGAACATCCTAGCTGTCCTGATGGTATCAGAACAAAGTCTATCAAAGGTTATTAAACATCATATTTCACGTGACAGTTAAATCTAAACCATAATTTGCTCTTTCAGGTGTATTTACTATTACAGAGTCATTGGAAATATGATATCTTGCTCTCTTTCGGCATTTTAAATTTTATTATTCCAGTTCCGTATTTGAAGGGATGCAAGTCTTCTCCTCAAAGCCAAGCTATCCTAAAGATGTTTTCTGAATGAAAGTCACTGCCATTCTATAGGACACAGTCCCTTTCTATTTCCCTTTTTATTTCCTGGCCTAAACCAGCCCCTTGGGCACCCTAACCTTCAGTGGCACAAACATTAGATAAGAGGAAATGACTCATAATTACACTGGCATCCAGATCTACCATGTGTTTCTTTCTTAGCATTACTAAGGGTCAGCTATGTCCATAAAATCAGGCCATTAAATATAGCCATTTGTAACGTGCTTAAGTTTGATGTCAGCATTTACTTCATGAAAGTTAAAACGGTTATGAAAGCTGTTGCACTGGGCAAGGAAATCACACTGCACACAAATTTCCATCCTCTATTTCTGACCAAGCTTCATTTCTAAAATACTCCTACCACAAAACAGTCTTCTGATCCTGAAGGCAGCCAAAAGACTGGGTGTCCAGGGTCAGCCTGATATTTCCTTAGCAGTATTTGACTTTAAACGTACATATACATGCATAAGACACACCAGACATGTGGTAGCAAATACTAAAGGGCCACATTTGCACAATCAGAATTCCAATTAAGCCAGCAATCTCCAGGGCACTTACCCACTTCACGTAGTTCCTCTGAGTTGCTCCTGTGTAAAAGGAAAGAATTTATGGAAGTCCACCCGAATTTAGTGTCTGGCTTTCAAGACATTGCAGTTGCCCCCCTGGTATCACCCCACAGAGCACTGTGGATAATGTGTGACATGATCTCTGTCCAGAGACCCACCCGAGCCTGCACGTGTTCAGCCAAACCCCGCTCGCAGATTCCAGCACACTCATTCACTGACAGCTGAGTGATAGGGCAAGACCAGGACTTGTGACAGTAGCCACTGCTCCCCAAACTCTTTTGGTATAACCCAGCTATCAGTAAGCTGATTATTTCCTCTGCCCTTGCTTTCCCTGTAAGTTGGGGTAACTGCCTGCATAATGACAAGAAAAGGCCCACAAAACAGAAAATCTGGGTTGTCTCATCAAGAGGAGGAAAGTGAGTACCTCACCCCATTCATAGAGAGTCCAAGCTGAACACCAGCTATTTCAGAACACTACTGCCAGGGTCAGATCTTTGTGCCATTTGATCCCGTGGAAAAAAAAAAGCAAATATCCCAGTAGTGTTAGTGGCATGGTGGCTTCACCCTCATTCTTTCCTGCTTGTGTATTGCTTCATATTTCTGCTGTGAAGTTTTTTTATTCAGATAGGAGCCCAAACTTTCCTAAAACTCTTCTTCACACTCCTGTGCATTGTCAAGGGATTACAGGAGAGCTTTGCTTTATTCTTCTGAAGAGGGCAGGAGCTGACCCTTTCCCATCGCTAAGGAACACATCCAGTCCAGTTCAAGGAGCAGCAGCAACTATTTTTACTACAAACTAAAGACCCAAATATTCAGCAGAAGAAAAAGAATTGTTTATTTGTAATACCTATAACATTGCATAGGGAACATCTGTCTTCCTTGAGAATACTTGTTGCACATCCAAACTGGAATTATCACCTTCCCTTCTAGAGCTCTTCCCTCTCTCACCGGAGCGCGTGTGGGGTTATTTACACCCCCACCCCAGCTTCAGGAGAGAAATACTGAAAAAATCCCAAAGGGTAGAGGCTCAAGAACATCTCTGAAGTGAGAAAGAGATTGCCACTGCCTTTCATGCCTCATGGTTTATACTACACTGGTTTGCTTTGGGTCATCAGTTTGCCTGTCCAGCCTGACCAGCCTCAGGAGGACTTCAGTCCATGGAAGCCCTTTCCTCCCTTGCCCCCTCTAAGAGCTCTGCTGCAATGGGAGGTGTTGGGTACTTTGGCACAGCCACCCTTCCCAGCACAGCTTCCACAGGCACTGTGGCTAAGAAGCTGTCAGTGAAGACTTAGCATCATTGCTACGCTTGTCTGATGGGCTTGAAGGGAACGCCACTGACTCCCAACCCCGTCCATCTGTCCCTGGAACCTCTCCCCCCACCAGCACACCTTGTCAGAGGAGCATGTCTGAAGGCTACTGAGTCACAGCGAGACAAGATAAAGCTGTTTAGAGTTGTGTCATTAAAACATAGCTTACAAACTGAGGTCAAGGAGTGGTTCATTTTTGCCTGTGCTGCAGACAATGGTCCTGACAAACTTCAAAACCAAGGTGGATTTTAAATCCTGCATGACTTCCTTACTCACTTCTAGTCTACAGCTGCAGCACGGCTGACTCCTCCAAGGAAGCTCTTCCCTGGGGCCTGTGAGAGAATACCCTGGAGAGATGCTTTAAGGCATGGGGGACACTGGGGTACTGGGACTGCCAAAGATTTTTCTACCAAGAATTCTGTAGAATAAGAGCAGAAAAATCTGCCATTGCCTCATTTCACTCTGCTTCAATCCCCCTTCAAGACGCTGGGTGAAAGCTCAGGAGCCTGGTGGTCTCCTAAAACTATTCACAATATTTGGCTTACCTCAAGTTCTTCCTCTCCCTTTCAGAGTTGCCCTTGCTCCATCTTCACAGACATTCCTTTGTCCCCTGCTATTCTCCACATTTCTCCTGAAAGGAGTGACAGAGCAGCAGACACGGGCTGGAGCAGTCACCCCACTTTACACAATTTCCCTGGAGAGAAGGCACCTCCCAGGCAGCCCGAGGGAGAGAGCAAGCCTGAAAGCTGGAATTTAAAGAGAGGAACAGAAAGTCCTTAATGCAGCACTAGGGGTGGGATTCATTTCAGCTGGGTTAATCTCACTCTAAAGCAGATGCCAACAATAGGTCAAACAGAGACACCTGTCAGAGGAGCAGTGGGGAGGCAGCGTAGGTGTAAATATCTTTATTGCACTTTCAAAGTTTGGACTACTTCAGCTTTAGGCTAAAAGCACAAGTCACTATATTTTTTTGTAAAGCAGCCACAAACATTTGCCCGAGCTTTTATTTTCTTTTCTTTTTTCTCTTCTCTTCTCTTCTCTTCTCTTCTCTTCTCTTCTCTTCTCTTCTCTTCTCTTCTCTTCTCTTCTCTTCTTTCTTCTCTTTCTTCTCTCTTATGATCCCTTGTACATCTTGTACCTATGTTTAACCTTCTTAATTGACCTCAGAAAAGAAATAATTTTGTATTTCTGCATGTCTTTGTAGATACTTGAGTAATACCCCAGTTTTAAATTGGTGCTTACAAACTGAGGCATGGCTTTCCACGCTGCCCTCCCCCATCTCCAGCATTACAAAGAGCACTTGTCAGCTCTTTGGTCAGCGCTTGACGCAAACAATCACAGATGAGTGCTCCAACACACTTCTCCCTTCAATACTGGTCTTTAAGCAAAGATGGCATTTGAAATCAAACGTGGTTTTATAAACAAGGAAAGAGAACAACCCTTAAAGGCACCACGTTTGGTTTTGGGGTAGCTGGCAAGGGTCCCGGTCGCTAACAGCCCCCAACGGCATCGCTACAGAAGAAACGGCCAAGCCACTGCCCAGGCAGAGCAAACCAAGGGAGGCAGGGGACAGTTACCTGGCCTGGGCCTTTGCCAGGAGAATTCTATCAACACTGTGGGACTTTTAACGTTATTTATTACAGTCACTTAGTAGGCTAAGAACACAGGATTTCCTCTTCATCTATAGGCTGACACCTCCAGCCCCATCAGAGGGCCAGCAGGTCAGACGTGCTGTTTGCATCCCTCCCAAAAGCCCTTCTGCTAGCTGGAAAAGATTCTCTCATTCTGATCAGAGTTTATCTGACTGCTTAACCTGCAAGAGTGGACAGGGTGGCAGCTCAAAACACGCTGCTGCTCCGCTGGACAGGAGCATCCAGACTGTGCTGCTCACAGAAAGAGGGTTTTTTCTGTAACCTGATTACCATATTATTCCCACCAGTGTACTGAAGGAAGGAGATTGCTGTGTGGGCTGCCTGTCTGTCTCGCTGCACATCTAGGATGTTGCCAGTAGCATTCACTGCTCCGGTGGCCAACTAGCATAAATTCTTCACAGTAAACTTCTGACATTCAGATCAGGAAAAAACAGAGCCCTTGAAGTGGTCTAGCCATGGCATTTGCTTCCCGCATTATGTCTATTATATAAAGGAAAATAAAGTAGGATGCGGCGTGAATAGCAATGGTAGCACTGAGTGCTGCTGGAACTGGCTGTTCCATTCTGCAGTGCAGCACTCCAAGCTTACAGAGCGGGGATGAGCTGCCTGGAGCAAGAAACAGGAGGAGAAAAAAGAACTCTGATTAGAAAGATACTACCTGAAGCTCGCATGAATGTACGGGAAACTCCGAGTCAGTCCTGTACAAAGCGTTATGTGATCACTGCATGTGAGGTGTGACACGTTTCATACTTGTGTTTTTGAAATGCACTGTTCTGAGCCAGTTGCCCCAGGGTTCATCCGGAACGTGGTTGTGCTGCGTATTTACACCGACTCTGCTGCCGCAGGTTCTCGGGCATGACTGGCAGCCATGGAAGCCACTTCAAAAATAACAACTTTCATGGTTGCCATCGCCATCGTAATTTGTGTTTTCACTTTTACTTTACATAATTACAGGTAGAAAAAGGCACTAGAGAACTCAGGAACCTCAAGTTTCTCGGGTTCAGAAGCAATGTGATCCTGTGGCCAGGCTGAGCAGACATGCTGAGTCCCTCTGCTCACTAATCCCCTGCCTGCCGCCTTCTGCGGGGACCTTCTGCAGTGCATCACGGTGCTTCGGCCTGTGAAACGTTCCCGTTTTAATTAGCCAATGTATTTAATAAAGAACGGGAATATTGCTAGTAATTTAGCATCTCATTAGCGATTGTATTGCATTAATGCCTGCATCCCTGAAATCAATCATTAATTCGGACAGGAAATTTTCTGGTATTGGAAAGATAATGGCTTCCAGTTTCCACCAGTTTAGCCCCTTGCAAATCTGCAAGACTTTCTGGGAGGCTAAATCCCATTAGAGTGTACCCTAAGTTGTCTTACTGTCCAGAGAAGCAAACAGAATGGAAAAGGAACAGAAATAAAACCGACAGCTTCCCTCTCTCTGCAGAAAGCGACAGAGGCCAGCTCGAGGAGCTCAGGATTTGGTAGAAGCAGGCTGCGTGCTGGCAGGCTGGGAACATGCCACTCCAAAGGGCTGCCCCAGCCAGAGTTCTGCTGCATTGTTATGAGGGTACACAAAGCATAACATTTGTTAGATTGCCTATAGACCTACAAGAAGGTACCGAAACCATCTGCATCTGGGGTTTGTGCCATTCCATTACGGCACCGAGGCAGGCCAGGAGCGGGGGTGGGACAGGCTCACTCCCAGCTTTTGGAGCCGTGTTAATCGGAAGTTCTTAACGCAGCGTCTGACACGGGGACAGTCCAAAGATCACTGAAGCTAACAGAACGATTCCCACTGACTTGGTGGAGTTCTGGACTTCAGCTGAAGATGCCAAGATGCCCTTCATCAAGAGCAGTGAGGAATGCTGCTCCTGAAGACTTCCCATGGAGGTACTGACACCATTGCCCCACCTCCCTACTTGCTGCAGAGCCATTTTTAGGAGTCCTTTTGCCCTTTCTGTACTGCTGTCCCTGGTTAATGCCCTGGCATTCCTACGCATCCCCGAAGAGGTGCTACCCCCTGGAAAAGAGCTTGGAGCCCTCTGGAATCAGAATCTCCGTAGACATTAGTTTCTGTCGTTCTTGGGGGAGGACTAACAAACCAGAGCACAACACCCTGGCCCTTCTTGGCTTGTGCCCGCGGTGCCAGGAGGTGCTGCCAGCCCCCAGGGCACTGTGCCTGAGGTGCCATGGAGGCAAGGGAGCATCTCAGCCCCAGAACGATCCGCGGGCTCTGGAGCTCTGAACCCAGGTGAGTTCATAAGATAGTGAGCTCGTTTTAAATGCAACAGAGAAATGGCAAGAGGAAAAGATGTAAATGTGGTGTAAATTTTGCTACTATTTTTGAGTGAGATTTGCGTTGAGCACTGCCAAAAGGCTCGGGGCCTCTCCCGTGGCTATGATTTTCCAATTCAGCTCTCGACTGCTGAGAAACACTTGCCTGGTGTTTGTACCTTTGCTTTCAAAACCATCTTACTGATCTCTCTTTGCCATTAGCTGTAAAATCTCCAAACTAAACTCGTGATTCATCCCCTCTCAGTGACCCTACACATGAAATGGAATAGCCAGGAGCGCTCCGGGGAAGGGGTCAGGGGCTCGATCTTCCTCTGCATACATGATTTGAAACTGTGACTTGCAGGAAGGTCAATGACAAAACCATTTAAGCAGCAGTTTGAAAACCGAATGAAAGATGCTTCTCAGCTACAGATGCCACATGGGTTAAGGGATTCTCTTGACTGAGGCATTAGTTATTAGTGCCCATAGTTGCTGTGAAAAGAGGTCACTGCTGAGCACGCTGAGACACAGCCAGGTTCTGCTGCTTTGCAGCCAGCCACGCTGTTATCCTCAGCTCCACTCACTGCCTGAAGCGTGCTGATGGCTACAGCAGGAGCAGGAATTGTGTTTGGGGGCTGTGTCTTCGGTCAGCAACCAAGGAGTAACCACTTTTCTTCCCTGTTTTTGTTTTAGTGTCCCTCTGCCCCTCGTCTGTGAGGAGGTGGTTTCTTTCGACTCTGGCAGACAGCTTGCAGTGGTCTGGAGACACCCGGACTGCTTCAGCCCAGCCCCACCTGGCCCCTGCGAGGAAGGATGGTTTTGGTGAGCACAGACAGGCACGCACACTGTGAGTCCCTTCACTGTCACCCTGTGGTTTATTCACCTGTCCCCACTGGCCCTTTGAGAGCTCTGCTCTTGGTTTGGGCCGGGATGTGGCAGCTCTGGAAAGTACAGGTAGTGAAGAAATGCCTCCAGCCTGCAGATAGAGCTGGGGGGACCGTCAGCAGAGGAGCGGGTCTTGCTCCCCGAGCAGCCTGGGCTAAGGACACACCAGTGCTAAGGACACACCAGTGCTAAGGACACACCAGTGCTGGCCAGGGCTCGTCACAACGGTCACACATCACGCCTCTCTCTGCCAGCTTGGCAAGGTGGTGACGTTTTTGCTGCAGTGTTTGCCAGACACGCCAGTGCTGTTCCGTGGGGTTCTTTGGAGTGCTTCTGAGGACCGGCTGTTCAAGGCTTTTCGCTTCATGGAGAGTCACAGCACCATCTTCAGCCTACTGCTCCTTTAGTTCCCCCATCTTCTCCTGCTCTTACACTCCAAGCTTTTCCACACAAACTTATCAGTCATGTTTTCGGAGCTCCTGAGAGCACGCCTTGCATTCTCCCAGTAATTAATTAAGCCACTGTACCACAGCTCTGCCTGGTCTGACAAAATCGAATTCACCTTAACACGAGCACAGGCTCATCCATCAGTGTATGGAATCTGAGCTCTGTATGTTAATCTTCCACAAGCGTAAGGTCCTAAACTGGGGGAGACAGAGTGGTCTGCTCTGCTGTGCAGAGATGAAGGTCGTGTGTATTTTACCCTGGAGATCTATTATTTACAAAGTCCCTTGGCAGGGAAGGGAGGAAGGATTTGCATCATTATGGTGAAATCTAGTTTCCTGCAAGGAGACAGGTACTTGGGCTCAGATTTGGGCCTTCCTGTGCTCTTCCTTTAATTCTGGTCCTACTACTCTACTTCTATTTCACCCAAGAGGAACTTCAGTGAAAGAAGCAAGCTGGGCCTTTACGTTTCTGCTTCTTTCCTGATTTGGTGGATCCTGACTGAGCTACTTTGATCCCAGATCCTTTTGCTCTCCATTGTGCCCACTGGTTCTGAATATCCAGTCTGAGGTAGACAGGTTTCTGTGAGAAGACAGCAGTCCACTTATGGTCACAGCCACACAAACACTCCCTTCCCAAAAGCTAGGCATCTGGGCAATAAAACAATAGCTGAAACTCTGTCGCTACAGAAAGAAGAAGAAAAAAAAGAGAAAGATGACTCAGAAGAGCTTTCTGAAACAAAATGGTTAAAAGGCAGTTAATTAATGCATTAGGAATAGATATCTGGGTAGAAGCTGTTCTGAGTGATGCCCTGACCTGTGAATAAATCAATGACTTTGGTGAAGAGAATGTAATGGAGTACCTCAAGTCCAGTTATTAAACGTGTTTTTCTGTGCTCTATCTGCTCTCGCCTCTCCCAGTTCCCCCACAGCCACGTGGCTGCTGGTGACAATTTCCCTTAAAGCAGAAATGTCCAAGCTTTATAACAGAGAACCTCTGAAAGTTGCGATGTTTGAACGCGAGCGGCGATCCTGTCCTGGCTGCTCTGTCACAACTGTGTCACCCAACACAGCCTTTCCTCTCGTTTGTGCCTGACAGAACACTGTGCTTCCAGGAAAATCAGATTCCTGAGATCTGCAATGGACCGGGCCAGACTTCCCATCCTGTTAATGATTTAGAAGCACCTGCAAGATAGAAAATGGATCTTCTCTTGAGGAAAACACCCCTGGGAGGCTTTTTGTTATGTTTTTTTTTTTTTTTCTTTCTTTTTAATGTTTGCTTTTCAGTTGTGGTTTCTTTTGATGAGTTCGTTTGCCCTTGTGTGGTTTGCCTGATTGCAAGGCATTCCTCCACAGAAATAACATAAATATTTACATAGTACCCTACATCAGAAATCTCTTTTATAGTGAGATTTCATCATTTACAGTCTGCAAGTAAAACTTGCAATTAACTGCAACGGGTTGCTGGCATTAGCATCCAGGAGAACTACCAAATTTACAGGCTCTGATGTCACGGTGATTGCAGGGTTTTTTTCATGTGCATCTCCAGAAATCATGCAGCTTCCGTGTAGTTAAAGGGCAAATCTGGGCT
The DNA here is from genome assembly GCA_025345505.1 of Todiramphus chloris collaris. Lineage (NCBI taxonomy): Eukaryota > Metazoa > Chordata > Aves > Coraciiformes > Alcedinidae > Todiramphus > Todiramphus chloris. Next base: position 5,836,330 of record JANVCC010000064.1, on the reverse strand, counting down.
ACATTTCTCACTGAACACTTCAGCTCCTGATCAGCCGGTGAAACAACCCAAAAGTGAGCTCTGTAGATGCCCCTCTTGTATTAGCTTTGATTCGGCTACAAACAAGCGTGGCAGCGATGGGGCAAGGCACCCACCTGCACCGACTCCTCCCCGGGGGATCTCCACACCTCTGGGGAGGCAGGCAGCTTCAAAGCCTGCTAGCTCCAATTAGTGCACTTCATTTCCCAAGGAAAGCACTTGTGCGCAATGAGAAGAGTTTCGTCCTCTGGGCTGAACTGCAGGAGGGGTTCTCCAAAGAAGCCCAAAGCGAGAGAGGAGCTGCTATGCACATCACCCCTCCGGGACAGGAGGGACAGGCACAGCTCATCTTCCTTAATGCCTGCCAAGCTCTGCCTCGCCAAATATCTTTCTTTCCATGCCCCTATCCCATCTTATTTCCCCAGAAAACCTTGGCTTTTGTGAAAAAGCGGTGGCTTGAACCACCAAAGATGAAAGAAATGGCAGAATGAGAGATGGCAGAAAGCAGTCAGCACCCTTCCCAGCACAGGCCTTCCTGTTGCTATGGCGATGTGTCACAGGAGGCATTGGTCACAGAGATAAAGTTCAGCTCAGTCGAGCTAAATCTGGCTTTTCTTTGTTCAGATGGTTATCCACTGGTAACAAAGCCTGTTGAATCTTCTTGTGAGGGCTGCTCGGAGTTGGATGTCTGCTTGCCAGGGAGGAGCAGGAGGGACGCCCACCGCTGAAGACATCAACAGTTCCACTGCATCTCCACAGAGCGATTCTGTACTCGGTGTATCCGTAATTTACTACTCTGATCTTCATTATCTACCCATATTCAAACACACATTCTAGTAATTCAGCTGCTTTTTTTTTAATTTGACACACTAACAGGACTACAGGTACCGCTGGTTCCAGGCAAAGCAGGGAAGATCCCAGCAGTGTCTTTTCCTGCTGTTCCAGTGCTTTGCTGTTATGTTTTGCTGCTGGGCTGTGCAGTGTTCCTAACGCTTTAGTGAACACTGACTGAAAGCACCTTTGGGAAAACTGTCATCATCTCTGCTAAGCACATCTTCTGCCTCTTTTTGAGGTCTCTCTCTTCAGGGGGTGGTCTTGGTGAAGGTTCCCCTACAAGCTCTGTTGGATTTCACTGAGTAGAGCAGAAGAACCTGACACTGATGCAGCGTGGGGGTGAAGTTAAGACTACCCAAACGTGGAGATTATGCGGAGCCCCCGAATATCCCTAGAGCCACAGCACAAACCCTACAGCCCAAGTTTGGTCTGTAGATCAGCCTGTGTGGAGATGAAGTAAGAAGCCCAGATTTCCCTCCAGTGCTGAAATAAAACTACTTAATTTATCTGCTTTCTGGCTAACAGACATCACCGACGTGCATTGCCCTTTGGGTGGTGAAAGTCCTGATGGCTCTGGGCAGAGCTGCCCTTACAGTTGTGGTCATGGCACAGCTCGTGCAGAGTGGGCTCTTGCTGAACCGTGACCCCCTGGAAGCAGACTTCCTCCTTCCCACAGTCTCTGACCAGTGACCTGTAGTGAAAGGATGGTTGGGCCTGGGTTTTTTCCCTGCTTGTGGTAAAATATATTTGGCCTGGCAGCCTTGCAGGAGCTGCACAGCTGGCAGTGGAGCCGTCAGCGTAAACCAGCCTTTAGAGACATGAGATACACCTAGAAAAGGTGAAGTAAACATCGTCTACATCCTGCCCCCTCAAAGGACAGATGGGAGAGTAGACAGCATTTATTATTAAAAAGATTTAGTTATTAAAATGGAAAGGTATTGACTCATGCAACTGAGCATCTAAGGGCCAAAACTTGAAATACTTCAAAATGCCAGTGAACCACTGCCTGCCTCTCCCCGTGGGACTGCTCCTCGGGCTGGCCTTGCCACGTGCACCTTCCCTGCGGATGGGAGCAGCAGAGCTGCTGTCTCTCACTACCTCCCTGCCCTGCTCGGTTACCTCTCCGGTGCAGTGTGGTGTCCCCAGCCCTCCTGCTTCCCAAAGAATTTCCTTCCTTTGGCTGGAGCCTGTTGTTTCTGGTAGTCTGTTCTCCTCAGCCTCGTAGCCCTGCAAGCTGCTGTGTCAAAATAAAACACCCTCCACCCCCCCAAGCTGGAGATAAAGGAAGCCCGTTTGCTCAAGGTGCTGCATTTTCAAGCAGAAAACTCTGCTGGGAAGCGAGCAGGAGGTGCGGGGTGGCTGCCCGCTCAGTGCTCACCAGGGTTCAACTACGGGCTAAGAGTGGAGCGCACGGGCCTCTCCAGCACGCATCACGACGAATTACAGTGATGGGAAGATGCATCCTCATGCCATGAGGAAGAGTTTTATTCTCTTCCCTCCCTTCAGGACTCTGAACATTTCAGCCCCTTATCACTTTGTGTATTCTTCAGCCAGCACGCTGAAGTTCCTGTCTGCCAGTTCAGGTTTAAACTGTTCTGGATGCTTCCCTTCCCCCAGGACAAGGGAGTTTTAGTGGTACAAAGGGTCAGAAAGTTTAGAAACCCCGCTAAGAAATTTACAGTGCCAGTCAAGCAGGACTCCTAACGTGGAAAGGATGTGGGGAGCTGACAGTTTTCTCCTTGCTATCCACCCACCTGCCCCGCCAAGGCAGAGAGGATCCAATATCGTGTGGGTGTGCTTTATGGGAGGGATGCATGGCCACGAAAACAAACACGGTCTAGTGATTAAAGTACACACTGAGGGGATCCACAGAGAGCAGGAGGAAAAGGGGTCTGAGAAGGGAAGTGGGAGCTGGCTTCTGTTCCTGGCCACTGATCTGCTGTGTGACCTGGAGCAAATCCCATCTCCTTTCTGTGCCTGCTTTTTTCTTTCAGTGTCAAGTGGGATGATGTCCCTCACCTAGTTCCCAGGCAGGGGAGAAAGGCAGACTCATTACTATTTCCCATATTACAGTTACCCTTGGCAGCCACGGTAGACACCAGGCCCCTTTTACTGGGACATCTGCATGGTGAGAACCCTTGTCCTGGGCGTGAGGCAGGCGGAGGAAGGAGCCGTGCCACGCTACAGAAGGGGGCAGAGCCTCAGGGGAACTGGATGCTTTACCAAGAGTCTTCACAGATGCCAGTGGCAGAGCTTGGGATGGGACTGGTGTCAGGGGCATCGTCAGCCAGAGTGGTACCATCTGCTGCCAGCTGCGGATTTCTGTTATTCCCGACGTAGTGGTCACTCCAGGCTGCAGGACAAGAAGCTAATCAGCAGAGGGGCTAATCAGCAGAGGGGCTAATCAGCAGAGGGGCCAATCAGCAGAGGGGCAGCAGAAATTCTCACAATGTCATGGCACATGAAATGTATCCGTGTCCTTACATGAGGCCTTTAAAAGGTGTTTGAGAGCACCAGAGAAGTGTTTTAACACAAGTGTGAGGCTATGATGTCTTTGTTCCTCTATGAGCATCTTTGTCCAGCTATGTTCCTCCTTTTTGCTGGATCTAAGGTGCTTCCACGGTGTGCTGGGAAAACCTACCTGAAGTACAGCAGGGTCCCTCTGGAGCCTGCAGATGTTGTCAGGGAGGTGACAGCTTGTACAAAAGTGTCTCTGTTTCTCACTGCAGAGCCTTGTAACAGACAGGGGATCAGGAACAAGCAGATTTGTTCTGAAAGGATGCGGCCACCGCGACAAGGGTGGGAGGAACACATTTTAAACCAAACACTATCAAATAGGAATGGAGGGAATGAAAAATACTTCCTGCTTTGGAGCAAGAAAAAAACGGCAGAGCTTGCATAAGAAGCACAGCTTCCTGACACCAAGATACAGCTCCATGGGGAACGCTGTTGTTTACACAGACACGATGGGATGGGAGGTGTTGGAAATAGTCTCACCTCCACTCTCACCCTGCCTTGCAGGGTCAATCCTGTCAGGCTGTGTGTTTAACTGCTCTTTGCAGCCTCGGATGATGAATTCCTTGCTGTAGGTATTGCAAGGATTAGTCCACTTGCCCAAATCTGCTGGTGCGTTGAAATCCTGCCTGAGTCAGAGCTGAAATGCCATTTCAAGACGGGCAACAGCTGCAGCAACAACGGGGGTGGTACAAAGGTATCTGGGAGCTTTATAATGGCGAGAATAACTCCGTCAGCAAACTAGATGGTTAGAAATTACTATTGCTTTAAACAAACAAAGGAATGCAACTCTTTGTTTACAAGCAAATAAACACTGAAGTAACTAGCAGAGCTGTGTAGATCCCAGAGAAATACGTCCCATCTGTCCCCTCTCAAGAAAAACTTGTTGGACACGTTCCCCAAAGCTAGATATAGACACTAGAAGGGATGTTATTGAACTGGAAGATGCTTACTAGCACCAACCTTCACAAGAAGTAGAAGTAGAAGAAAGATCAACAGAGAAGACAGAGAGGGAGGAGTGCTCAGCCTTGTGTGGATGACCCATTAATCCTCCACACCTTAAACATTTCAAATATTTGGTGAATGACTCCCCACACCTTTTGGGCTCGGGCTTTTCTCGTCTGCACAGAGGCGCTGATTTGATAACGCTTTGTTTTCTAACGTCTGGTGAACAGTTATCCTGGAAAACAATCTACCTGTCATTTGCATGTTGGGATGGGTACAAGCATTTCAAACCCGTGGTGCTGTTAGGTAGTTCTCAGCACTCTGGACACCAGCAGTGCCTACTCTGTGATGTTTAGTGCCTTTGTCAGGATCAGCCTCAGCAAAGAAACTTCAGAGCCACGGTTTCTTCTAGTATGCTGAAGAAACCTCTGGAAGACTCTAGTCCAATCTCTCACAAGGTTGGATGGGGCAAGATTCACGCTGCCCAAGCCAGGGGATAATAACCCTATCACTAAGCAATCTGGGTTCTGTCTTTATGACAATGTGCTGTTGCAGTTCAAGTTGAGAACAGTTTTATGGCAGGGAAGTGATAGACTGGCTAGAACTCCTCTGCATGGACACAGCAGGTCCTTTCCCTGTTTGCATCTGGGAATTATGGTGGTGATAAACACACAGCACTTCAATTGTAATGAAGGGGCATCTACTGACTGAAGTGCCAGGGTCTCCTTGTGGCTTGTGCAACCATAAATTTTCCTTAATCCATCCTCTAGAGTGGATTTATGAAGCAAGCAGTTGAACAAGTGACTCAAAGCCCTGTATCTCTGTCTATATGCTGCACACACGCCATCAGGCAGGCAGAAAGCTGTACCTTACTGTGCTTTAATTTATCTCCATAATACAAGTGAAGTCAGAAGGGACTTGGCAACAACAGTTCATTGCTGTTTCTTTAGTTATTTCACGACGTGCCTTACCATGGAGCTCACAAGTGGAGATCACAGGACACGATTCCCTGCTGTAACAAGAACTGCTGACTGCAGAAGCCCCTTCCTGCCACGTATTTGGAATCCAAACCATTTCAAATTCTATTGAGAAGAGGATTTGGGTAGGAGGCTTCTTCCCAACAATAAATATGAGGGTGGGAGTTACTTTTGGCTTTTTATTCCGAGCTAAAAATAAGCTTTGTAGAGCATCTCTTCCAGTTTGGAAGGGATGTGCTTTAGTATATTGGATAATGTCATCTCAGTGTGCTACTCTCGTATGGGAATTGTGATCTCTGAGAGTCAGCCTTTCCATACCAGTTTGCAGTTGAGGGAGCACATGATACATTCTGTGCATAGCATCTAAACCAACTGCTGTGCCTCACGGACAAACGGACAGAAGTTACTCAGCACTACACCACGGAGACTGCACTGAGACTTGTGAAAGAACTCTCTTTCTGCATATCCTGACTTCAACTAGCTCCTCAAAGCCTTCAGTCCTGTTTTGTCTGTGAACTGTGTTCTCATTTAGGGTGGGGACCGTATCCTTCGTGAAGCTGCAGCGATGTGCCCGTGCGAGGGGACCCAGAGCTCCTTGGCCTCTCGTCCCCAGGGGAGCAGCAGAGGCTACACACCTGATCTTCTGCTCAGCTGTGTCCTACAGGGTGACCACTCGCCCCTTTCCAGCCGTATTTCAATTGCCCATCAACCACACAAAGCTCAGGGAATCCATTCAGGGAGAAAAACAAAGGACTAGCAGTAAAGATGGGAGTTTCTAATGTATTCTTCCTCACAGAGACTCCTGTCTCAGTGCAGGGAACATATGAAAGCATTCAGATCATTCACACCTTATCTGTTGTTCAAGTAATAAACAATACTCATTTGCAATTACTTCTTAGTGTAGTTTAATTTTGAAAGAAAAGCTCAAAGTAACCTTCCATTTTCCTAAAGTGGCTGTGTCAGAGGCCCCGACGGGGAAGGTAAGGATTTAATTGTGGCACTAAGTAATTTAGCTGAAGTAGAACACTAGGAACCGAAGTGGAGCAGGTCAGCAGAATGAGGATCACACTGTCTCAAGACCTGTGCTGACATTCAGCTCTTGGGACAATAATTGTACATCAGGAAGGTGCCATTTTGCCTTTTAGGTCCAACGCTCACTGTTCTGAGCTCTGGACGTTGTGGGAGAGTGTTACCCTTACCGCACCCCTAGCATTAAAGCACAAAGCTTTTGGATTGTCTTGGTGACACAGGCGGATTTAAATGTGCAGGGAGTTAATGAATCACTCCTCAGTAATGATGGAAGTGCTGCAGCAGATTTCCATATTGCCATGCCCTGTGATCCCCGGGGAATGAACCAGAAACTGCTTTGTTACAGAAATGCAACACCTTTAGCGTGAATCAGATGGCAATATTTAAAATATCAGCCACGCTAATTCCCTTAAACTCCGTAGAACAAATAACTCTTTCTGCCCCCGTGGCCTCATAGAAGCTTCTAGCTGCCATCACACGTTGTGATCTGGACGATGCAAGGATTCTGTTCATGTCTGACATTAGATTTTTTTGTATTGATTCTTACAGGACAGAAAGAGAGAAGAGCATGTGATAAACTGGAGGACTAAAAATCAGGGAGGAAACATGAAGGGTAAATTCCACCACCACATCTGTCACGTAAACATTCAGTCCTGTCTTCAGGGGCATCGCAGATCCTGACTGTTGGCCGGCTTGCTACAAATAGAGGCTTTCATTGTTAGAGGGTGATGGCAGAGTTTCGGGGCTGGCCAGGACTCTGCTGCCCCACACCAGCTGAAAATGTGAGCCAGCTGTTAGTGCTGCCTGCCAAGGCTCTCCCCTCTGCTGCCTCAGTCGCTCAGCCCCGTCCCCATCCTTATCAGCTACTCCCTTCCTTTGGTCTTCCCATGATTCTCCTTTAACTGCTTTGTGGCCCAGTTTGCAGAACTATTTTTGTTAGCAAACAGTCTTCCACTCCCACGTTGCAATGGATTAAGAGCTTGTAATTGCCGTTGCTTTAAAGTCCTCGTTAAAGAGCTGGTCCAAGCGGGTTTAATCAAGGCAGCAGCAGCTGCCCGTCTACGGAGAGGCTCCCAGCGTTGGCAACGAGCAGTGGGAGTGTTTGAGGAGGCATCCCTGGTACCTGCGGGGCCGGGGGCCTTTCAGGGCAGACTGGATGTGTGTAAACAAGCCACTGCTCCCCACAGTCCCCGTGGCATCCTGAGGCGTGGGGTTTTTCGTGCAGTTTTGCTCAGGAGTGAAGCCAGCAGCTTGCCAGCACCGTGCCGCGTGCTCGGGCCGGGCTCCATCAGCGCACAGCAGACCCAGGCTCTGCAGATCTGGCCACAAACACGCCTTCAGATTCTTCCAGTTAAAAAAAAAAAAAAAAAAAAAGAGAAAATCTCATCCTAAATATGCAGCTGACGGATTTTTAAATCTCCCGTTTCTCACTCTTGCAGCAAGTTCCTCCTTCACACGGCTGCTTCCTTGGCTGCGCTGCCGGAGCGGGGAGGGCCACGCAAACCTCCCCAGCGCTCTCCCAGCGGCATCCAACAAATTCCTCCGTGGAGAGGCCTCCATAGCAGTCGCCCACAACCCCTCATTGTGCTCCTTCGCTCCTCTCCCAGCTGCTGCCAATGCTGAGCCTGCTGACCCACTTCCTCTGCGAGCCTCTTTCTTCTCGGGTTAATTCCCGAAGCCTGGCAAAAAGCGGGCAGCCGAGCTATCCCCGGCGCTCGCGCGTAGCGGGGAGCAGAGCCACGGCAGCGCGCAGCAGGAGCCGAGATTGACTGTTGATGCAACAGAACTATAAGTGCAATGTAAACACCGAGGCAGCAGATGATTCGATGCTGAAGGAGGCAGGTTGCTCAGTTGTAACGGAACTGCCATTGGTTAGTCGCAGTGCTGGCTGTACTGAGCAGAGAGAGGCAGAGGATGGGAGAAGAGAAGGCAGAGCTCGTCTCTTTGCTCAGTGATTACTGGCAGGGGGATGCACGCTGGGTGTTCTTCAGCTCCTTTCCTTGCTTGCTCCTTTCCCTGCAAGGGCTTTTTGGCAAGTTCTCGTGAGGGGGAAGAGCGGGGCAGCCTCACTCAGGATTTGTAACTTTAATTCTGCACAGTTATCGCTATTGAACGCCTGTCTCCAGAGTAACCCGCGGTTTCCCTGTGGCTCAGAATCAAGGTTGCTTGGCCAGCAGCACAGTGCCTCAGCCTGAGAGTCCCGGGTATCTTTGCCACTTTCCTTTTGGAAGAGAACAGCGAAAGAAATCCAAAAGTCTCGGCTGTAGGCGGAAACATGGTTTTCACACGGGATGCAGATAAACTGTACAGCTCCTCACAGCGGGTTCGGCAAACAGCAGGGCTTGGGGAGGGAGCAGAACCTCCACTTCTCAGAGACAATCCCATATCTGAGGAGGAGAATTTAGTGTCCCGTTTAAAAACCGTTGTCTAACTCCTAGCAGCTGTGAAGAGGCCCGACACGCAGCATCTGCTCTCTCACACCCTTCTAAAATGAGGGTTCTTGTAGCTTTCACTGGGGCTGAGGATGTAGGCTGGACCGGCTTCAGGGGTTCTTTTGTTTGACACCCCACTCCCACCTTTGCCCCCAAACAAAAATGTATCATTGCTTTAAATCATGTTATGTTTTTGTTGGAAAAAACCGCACTGATGGCGTTGGAAGATGAGTGATGAATTCTCTGCACAGCCCTGTGGAAAGCTAATGTTTAGGGATCAATTAACCTGTCACACCAGAAGCACCACCATTTTCAATACAGTCATGCCCGATTTACCCCAGTATGAGAGAAGAATCCCATAGTGGTGGGCATCCCATAGAGGTGGGAAGCTGACACAATCCAGACGTTACAGAGAAAGAGCACCTGAGAAACAGACCAGGACTCTGAAGAAAAGCTGCGTTTCTTCTATCGCTTTCGCACAAACTCGTTGCCATGATTTTAACCACAAAAACATAAACCTGGGATGATGTCATTCAGTGCCTCTCTGAACTGCTTGGGACGGTGTGTGACCTGGGGAATTCTGGCCAGGCTGGAGGAAGCAGTCACAGGGGTACTCCCCCAGGCTTCAACATCTCTCCTCTGATGGTTTGGAGAGCGCAAGGTGCGGACACACTGGAGAGCTCTAACCAGGAGATGAGAAATGCCCCAAGGTTTTACACTGGTGTTTGCTACCATTGATTTTCTTCCACCGCAGCAATGTACACAAATAACAAACGTGCTGAAACGTTGACAATAGCTCAGTAATTGAGACTGGCCTGAAAGACTGGAGGGGGAGGAGGAGGTTTTTTGGAACAATGGATTCTTAACTTTCAGGTTTTTGAAATCAGATGTCTGTAACTGGACAACCTTCATTATTAAATGTTGCACATGAACTTATTTTTCTTCCCTAGCCCCCTTTATTTTTCCCCCTTCTGTCCTTGATCTCATGTGCTGATGCAGATCTCAGATCACATCAGAAACTCCCTTGAGAGTATTTTTCAGGGTCTGAAGATGTCCTGCCAAGCAGTGAGGCCCATCTTAGGCAGGGCAGTAGGGAGCTTCTCACTGATCAAACTGCTTAAGGGAGAAAATGCTCAAGGGCAAAAGAAAGAGGCTTGGAGCTAAGGACACATGCACATAGGCACCCAGGCTGGGTCCAGAACGATCCTACCCACAGACCTTACCTAGACAGACTTTCAAGCTTCTGCGTCCAGGGATGGGAGGGATGTGGCAACCATCGTATGACACCAGCCAGATGTGCTCAGCCAAGTGGGCTGTTTGCTGTACTAACTTGTTCTGTACTGAGTTTAAACACATTGAGCTGGCCTTCTCATACGTTACACCTTAGGCTGTGCCCGTTAGTAGAGCAACAAGGGAGAACTGCTCTCTCCGGCCCGAGCTGCTGCCAGTCAGAGCCTTTCTCACCCAGCAAAACACAGATCAAACTCTTGGTGAATTTCTGGCTAAAATGCTGTTAGCTTCTCCCTGGGAGAAATCCCGTTTTAGCGCAAGTATTGTTTAGATGATGAGCACACTGACTTTGCAGCACTCTACAGTCTTCATATTTGAAAGGATGGGGATCTAAATATTCTCTCATTAATCTATTAGTTCTAATTAGATACCACAGCCACTTATTTTCTAATCTGGAAAATGAGCATTCCAGATGTAAAGGGAAGGATTTCTTTCTTTCTTTTTTTTTTTTTTTTTCTGCTTAGTGAAATGTTTAAATGCCTTGTCAACACAGAAAAAAAAAGTGACACTTGATGAAAGATTAAGGAAAATGGGGAAGATTAACAAAGCTTGATAGGCAGGCAATTAAAATAGAAGTGAAGGATCGTTAGTATTCATTACTAGAAAACACAGGCAGGGAGGACTGTGCAGCTGTTGTAAATCCCCAGTATCAGACTCCAGAGAAGTCATTCCAAAAAATAACTTGCTCTTTTTGCTGGTGAAGTTTCCACTGGCAGCTAAGTGGATTAGCTGCTTTTTGTTGCCTCTTCACCCTTCAAGTCTTATCTGGACTAAAGACTGTTTGAAAGGCCTTTGAAATGTGGCACTACTAGGTTCTTGTCAAGGAAGTGCTTGCTTTCAGGAAGGTGAAATGGCTAATAACTCCCAGCAACAGTGACACGTCCCGATTAAATCAAAGTCCAGTGAGGAGCAAGCTGCAGTAGAGGTGCCAGACAGCAAGCTTCAGAACAGGCAGAAAATCAAGCAACCAGTAGGTAAACACAAGACCTAAGTCTCCCATTGTCCCAGTTTCTCGCTCTGCTTTCTCTAAGGAGAAGACATTGGGAGAAGGAGGAATATACAAGGTGATGAGGCAAAGTCTGCACGTGGGCAGTTATTGCAGGCTTAAAGGCAGACAAGCTTAACGTAGTCTGCAGATGAAAGTTGTCACTTCTTAACCTTTTTTTTTCCTTTCTGGAATAGTCACGGGTATGAAGAGATCAGCAATTTTCACCTAGCATCATCTTCATCCCTAGAACACTAACGCCAGTCTTCCTGTCATCCACTTAACTTCAGCAACCTTGGTAATGAAGACCAAGCCGATCATCACATGCAGCACGGGCTGCTAAGCACACAGATATGAATGTGGGGCAGAAAACGAGCCAGAAAGCAGCGGGAAGCCTCTCCTGCTAGCAGGTAACCTGGAGCCCCGAACAGACAGAAGAACCACAAACAAACTCAAGGAGTTGCGCTGGCTGCACCCAGCCAGACCCTCTGCAGGCAGGGATCAGCTCGGCTGCCCGCAGGGCTGTGGGGTTTGTTACACCTGGAGAGAATTACACCCCATCTGCTTCCCTGGCTGTGCCACTAAGGGCTTGTTTTCTAGTTCCTTTTGCTAGAAAAGAAACAAAGGTGTTTTCTTCAGGAAACCTTTCCTCCAAGAAGAGGGATCTGGAGCACATCTCCAGAAGGAAGGGGTACGTGGGGCTGTGGATGGCAGCTCTGGGCTCTTGCAAGTTATCCCCTCCACTTTGTGGCTGTGCACGTTTCTTCTGTACCAATGACTTGTTAAAGCTCTGGTTCTGGAAATACCTTGGCTAATGCTTTCTGGGTTACTCCAGTGACAGCCACAGTAAACGAGCAGCTTAACCCTGGGTGGCCTCACTGGGCAGTTGCACTCACACCTGCCAAACTCCTTCCTTGAGTGAGGCTCAGGGTTCAGACTTTTTCACCATTTGTGGTCTCATGATTTTGCTGTTGAGAACAGGCACAAATCCTTCTTTCTGTGATGGGGAACAAAACCGTTGCAGGAACTGCCTGCTTGCCCCTTGCTTCCAGTGTTTGAAGTCAGGACCCTTCTGACAAAGCCGTCATTCCCAGCCTAACCCCCAAATGCCTGAGCCTTCCCTGTCTAATTCTCAAGTCTTCCAGCCCAAGCATTGATTTCCTTCCGGGTAGCTTCGGGCTTATCGCTTTCATGTTTCCTAATTGTGATCTGACAGATTAGGGGGATTATTTAGGGCTAGAGCCCAAATTAATGATGTTACTGACAGGCAGAGAAGAGATGAAAACTATCCCTGGCTTTTCATCTTCCTATTGTAAACACCAACTTTGTACTAGAACCTATCTCGTACGTCGTTGGAGTGGAAACGCAGCCAGAGCTTGTTGGACCAACTCCTGGAGCTGATGGCACAAAGCTCAGATCAAAGCATATGTGCACGGGGGGGCCGTGCACGCTGTGTGTGCGCAGCAACAGACGGGACTCGCTGCCTACCCCGCTCTGGGCAGGGCCCAACGCAGGGGCTACAGCAGGCATTCCTTCCCTCTTCCCTCTTCCCCTGCTGAACCGCTCCAGTGCCAGGCAGGAGCTGAAGAGAGCGCGTGTGCTGGCTCAGCCAGGGACGCAGCGCTGCTGGCTCAGGGCAGCTCCACCAGAACCCCTCCTGCAAAGGGCAGGAGTTTCTGCTCAGGCCAGGCCAGAAAGGTGCCTTTTGGCAGGAAGAATTTTGCTCTGTGCTCACCTCCTCTGGCTAACCCAGGGGAGGGTGGATGGACTTCCACAAAGGATGAAACAACCTCCAAGTTCCTTGTGAGCCCTGGAGCTTGCCAGTCACTTCCCTGGCATAAGTACAGTAAGAACCACTAAACATTTTGCCAGACAAACCAGCTATTCTGCTCTCTGTCCTGGAGGGGCGAGGGGTCCAGGGGTCACCACTCCACACTGTGCAATTGTTACCCTGTCAGTAGCTGCTCGGAGTCCCTCCTGATCCGCTCCTGCTGCATCAGATGTCTTTCTGTCAGGGTTCTGGGTCTCTGACAAAGCTGCTGTGGAGATGCAATCTGCGACGGGTGTTAGGAAAGGACATTATCAGAATGTAGCTGCAAGGAAAGATTGGTTGCTCAAGAATCTTCTTTCCTATACCTTGGAACCTTGTAAAGGGCTCCTCTTCCTGAAACAAATCAGCTCGACAGTCTTCTGGCTTGTGTCTGAGCAGGACCGTGTGCTGGTAGCCGAGTCATGTTTTCTCTCTTTACAGCTAGTGAGGCTCGTTTTTAAGGTTCAGTAGCAGTTGCTCTTTTCCCTGATTGAACACAAAGACAGCTATTCCAGCAGATCCAGCTCACATCAGTTCGGTAATCACCTTTGGTCTTTGCTTCACCCTGAAGCATTCACATAACAGATGAACTGGCAAGTGTAAGTAAAGCTTCCCCAGCCTACCCTGTCTGGCAGATTTCTCTGAAATTCCTAAATTGGGGTTGGACCCTTCACTTAACACCCAGCTCTAAAGCAAGGATTTAAGTAGGATCCTGGTTTGGGGTTTTAAGAAAAAAAAAGCTGTTCATGCCCTGGACTTTGCTGCATGACCTCTATCCCACTGCTCAGTCCCCACCGGACCCTTGCTCAAGCCTGAGCTGCCAGTTGGGGAAGAAAAGCCAGGCAGTCTCCACTCCATAAAGCAGCTCGCTGCAGACTCAGGCAGAGTCCCACCAGCTTCATGTCTGCCAGCACACGGAGGGGGCAAAAAAACCTCTCGACTAGAAAGAGAAGCCTGGATAGCCATGTGCAGTTCTGCCTTCCCAAATCTTCCCCTGTGCTTCCTGGGGCAAAGATCCCCTGGAATCGGGCAGAAGGCTCATTCCCCGTTGCCCACTGGTGCTGAAACAAGGCAGCGTTTGGTTTGGTTTTGGTGGGTGGGCCTTTCCATCCTGGGAAAGGAAGCTTGCTTTGCCAAGGGGGTGTGTGCTGCACTTGGCTGGATGCTCTGTTAGGAATAAGCTGAGCTGGTAACTGTCTGCTTTCTAGTCTTTATTTCGTTCCAGTTTGCTGGAGAACTCCCAACACGTTCCCCTTGCAGACTGTGCCTGCTGAATGGACTAAATTAGAGGGCTGCTTCAGGGACATTTTCAGGTATTTTTGGCCAGGGCAAAGCACTGTAGCTCATACACAGAATCCGAGCTTTAAACATGGAAAAAGACAACAACCTAGCTTCAAGAGAGGCTAATAAACCCCCATGATTTATTCCACAGCCCATTGAATCTTCGGAGAAGCACAAACACAGGGCAGCTGGGCATAACTGAACTATGGACTGTATAGGCTCAGGGAAGAAACATGTATTGACTTATTTTCTAATTGTGTTAGTTTTGAAAGCAGGGATAAGGCTTGATTTATCTGTTTCTTTAGGGATACTTCTCTTTTTATGTGTGCCTAGTACCCTAGGGAGCCAGTGTCTGACTTGCAGCCCACAGGCACAAAATAATAATGAGAAATAGATCCTATGAAAGATATAATTCAGACTGAACCAAGAGGCAGGACATCACACAATGCTTCTGGATACTTCCTAACCAATAACAGGAAAGAACTGCCCTCCTAGCAATACAGAAAGAAGGACCTCACATTCAAAATGAAAAACCAGGAATCAAAACCATCACATTTTATTGCTGCAAAGCTGCAGACCTTTGGGTACCTCAAGCCAGAAGGAACAAAGTGCATGCTCCAAAAGGGCGTTGGGAACTATTAAGAGATGCTTATGAAGAATTACACGCAGTATGATAAAAGGCTCTAGAAGAAAAGCAGGTACCACAAAGCGGACACAAAGAGTCAGCGTTGTTTCTGCTCACCATTGATGCTACTCTTCTTCACTGCTGTTCTTTTCCAGGAATGCTGCTTGAAGCAGAGGTGAAGGGGACTAAGACTCACCCATATGAGCATCTCCAGCTTGTCCGTCAGGAAGGCTATAACTAGGGGCAGGGCGTAAGCACAGCTTTTCCAGGTTGGGTATTTCACCTCATTTGAAGCACTTGGGAAGTCATGGGAGAGCTAAGGCAGCGGCAGCTGGCCAGCACCCCAGTCCCCTTGCTAGGGCCTTGCTGGGAGCTGCTCTGCTCCCCAGCCAGGTGGCTTCAGGTGACTCATGCCTCTAATTAATGCCCTGGCCTGTCTAAATGAAGCAGTGCTTTGGAGCTGGAGCCAAACAAATTGGTCCCCAGGGAAGAGGATGGTGTGTGGCAAGGCTGGTTGCATCATCCCAACAGCCAGGCCACTCTGCTTCCCCAGCACCGCTTTTGTGAAAGGAAACTGGAGAGGAAGGAAGCCCCTGGGGACCAGGGACATAACACACCTCTGAGTGCTCATCATTAAAGCACCACTGTGCTGCTGGAGAGGCTTGCAGGGCTCTTCCCTGGGTGTTCTGTGATTTAAAACCCCTTCCTCTCCAAATCAGGTCAGGCTAAAATGAGATTGAATACACGGCAGCCTGAGAGAAGAGTTCAGGCAAGAGGGGAATGGTTTTGCATCACTGAAAGCATTTATACACTGCAAAGCTGCCCGAAAGATTCCTTAAATACTTGAAGGTCAGTATTAAAGCAAATACCCTTCCCCTGCTGACTTTGGTGCCTGGCTGTCAGGCAGCTGGGGACGAGATAAGCTGATGTGCACAGTACAAACCTGCCTGGCATTCCCTAGCCCCAGACCACAGTCTGTTCCTACACCTCTGAGGCCAAGAGAAAAGGCTGTGATCATTGTATTTGTTTGCAGTGGCATCAGCCATTTAGCACATCCCTGCACAGCAGGCTACTCTTACTTTTTTTCCTCCCAGGTTTATCAGAAGGCCAGTTTCTGGCTAAGGTCTTGAGCTGGGCTTTAGGAAAGCAGTGTTGTTTTTGTGTGTCCATCACAATTTTTTTCCATGAGTCAGGATAAGTTATTTCATGTTTCTTATCAGTATAGTTAAGTTCACTCTGGCCAGTTTGAAAATTCTTGAGAACAAGATCATCCTTAAACCTCCATGGGCACGTTCATGGGACAGCACGACTCAACAGAACCACCTGCATCAAGACGAATCACAACTCACACACCAAGACCAAGGTATTCTCCCTTGGGCACCAGTGAGGATATTTCCCAGGAAGCCATCCCTCCACACTGCTCTCTCCTGGGCTCTGCCAGCTTTGCCCGGGTTATCTGCCCGTGCCTCTGCCTCGCTGTGCCCACGGCCCTTGCCTCAGCAGACCGGGCACCCGGCTGGGGAGCTGGGTGGACTTTCTTGTAAGGGCTCCCCGGTGAAGGGCTGGCTGACAGCTCTTCAAAAAACACCAGGGTCCCTGTGAACAAGTTTTTCCTGCCTCTGCACAGGATCCACAGGCAGGAATTTCACTGTCCCTCAAACAGCATCAGCATTCTTCACAGCCACTACCGTGTTGCTAATTAATTTTAATAAATGTATGCTGTGGAAATCACACTTAATTTATGCCCAAATTAAGCCACAAAATTTGTATTCTTTTCCTCAGCCACCTCATGTATAAAGAAAAAGCTTATCAGCAGTAAATACATGAGATCAGCTTGTTTGCAGACTCATCCCCTAAGCCAAGCGTGGGGGCTTCTCAGGTAATTCCTTAGGAAAGGTTATGGTGTTTGAAGTTGGGGAACTGGAGACTTTATTTCTGTGAGGGGCAGTAAATGCCTTGGTATCCAATATCTTTTCTCCACGCGCAGGAATCCTGCGTGCAGCTTCGCTAGGATGTTCCTCGAGGCTTCAACCCGCAGCGCTTTCAGTCTTTCCGCTGATTAGTTATGGACTTTGCCATATGATAAGACCATATGTTTTCCCTTACAGGAAACATATCTACATTATTTATTTTTGCTTTTTTTTTTTTTCCACCCCACTGTCTTATTGTTGAAAAAAACCCATTTCTTTAGTTGACTGTAAAAGGTAATGAATTTCAAGGAGGAAAACCTGGAAATCATCTGTTTTTGGGCTGCAGAAGCTGTGTTTTCCAACATGTCCCTTCTACTCTTTCTGAACAGATGTACCCACGTTCACATACAGTTTCTTCCTTAGATTTGTGGCACGATGCACTGAACCCACCCTTCACTATAGCCACAACACTCTGGAAGTGGCAGAGCACTACAGCCAGGCTGGCTGAGCAAAGCAGGCAGATGACATTCAGAGATGTCTGAAGGAAAAACACAGATGCCTTGCTAGTCACAACCTAGTCAAAACCAGCCATGTTTCACATCTGATGAACCTCAGGTAACAGAATAACTCTGTGTATATACGTACAACTTAACCTATGTAATAGGCAGCTTGAATTGTCAGTGGGAAGCAAATTACCATTAAGAATTTTTGTCTTTGCTGTAGCACCTGGCACTTAATTTATAGAGCTTTCGTCAGGGGAAGTGAACAAGGTGAAACCCCTGAATTGGTGTCAAGATGGTATTTACCATTCCTTTTTAAGAGGGAAAAAGGGGGGAAATGGTCCATTATGATCAGAAGTCATATTTTCCTTGAAGGCAATAATAATTTCTGAGCCCCTTTTTCTTCCATGCATTTAGGAAATCACACGAAAAACATAGTTTTTTTTTTTATGGTTTTGTTAGCAACAGGAGTTTCTAGGACAGGATTCAAGCTTTGATTTCACAATGGAGATCGTATTTGAAATCAGCTAGGGCTTTTTTCTAGACACAATGCTTTTAAAGTCACCTCTAATGATCATCTGTTTCGTTTCATTTCGAGTGTAATGATGCCACTTCAATTAAAAGTGACTACCCAGAGATTCCTTTAGCAGGGCAGCTATTCCAAACACTGCACCAATGCCACCTGATTAGTGATATAACAATTAAGGCAAATGAATTGATTTATTTGACGGAGCTTGCTGGAATTTGCTGCAACTGTCTGTACAGATGCTTCTGATTCTACAGCATGGGGCTATCTTCAGCAATGAACACGACTGATTAAAAGGGTCACCTCTCCCACAACAGATGCATTTTGTTTTTTACCAAAGTGCAGCTCAGAAAATGTAATCATTTATGCCTCAATGTTTGTGTTACTTCTCACACTGCAAGTCTTGCAAAGCATGGGAAGCAGAGTCCCATCATCCCGAGGAGACAGCTTGATTTTGCTTGAATGGCAGGCTGCTGCGTGTTGATAAAGTGCAGATGAAGAGATGAAATTCTCTAACAGCTGCTGTTCAGTGAAATCCCAAACACAGTTGAAACGAGAGGCCTGGTTACTGGGACAGCTCTGTGCTGTGCTCTGCCTGCACACCATTCACAGCCCTACGAGCACGCACTCAGACACAGTTCCTGCACTCAGACACAGTTCCTGCCTCCCACTCATTCCTGGCCCAGCAGAGCCTCCCTCACGACTCAGTCCTGCAAGCTTTCCCTGGGTAGTGCTCCTCTCTGACACGTGGGAATGCTGCCCTGCCCTTCTCACTGAGGAAGAATCCAAAGGCACCTGCCACTTTCACTGCAGGGAAATGAAGACATTGTCCTTTCTGCTCACCGTTTCCAGTCCTTACACGGGCTCTGGTCTGGTGCTTGATGGGGAAAGATGCACTCTCCTTGGCACGGACAAAGCTAAACTGAGCCCAAACTGCCACCTGTAACTCCTCCAGTTTGGAAATACTTTGACTCTCTAGACAAGCTGCAGAGACCTGGAGAGGAGCCTGTTCGGATGCCTCCCACCCCCTGCCCGGACGGCACTCACGCTGAGCTCTGCTCCAAGCCCTCTCCCTGGTGTCACAGGTACCTTCTGTCTCAGTGCACACCAACACCACTCACATTCACTCTCCCTAATTAATAAGACCATAAACAGCCATTGCTTTTCTCATCCTTTCCTTGGCAGACAGTTTTTGGCTTAGACTCCCAGCACAGTGTCCCTGTGCCAAGGAGGGATATCACTTACAAACCTCTGCCCCCAGTGAATCACATACCTGACAGAACCTCTGTTCCCCTAAGGCTGCTCTCATGAAATTAATGGGTTATGTTGATTCTTGCACACCACAGTGCCTTGTCTCCCAGCGGGTCTTAGCAGCCAAACAGCACCAGGTGGCAACTTGTACTCTTCCTCAAGACTTCAGAAAAGCTCTGAACTACTGGCAGCACCTCGGTGCTAGCCGCTGATGACATCTCTCTTGTCATTCCTTCGTGGAATGACTTACTAATGTTTTCTTTTTTCCCCATCTGCAGTTCTAGATGGCACAGAGGTTTTTCTGCGCCAGGAACCAAGCTTTTTCAGAGTAGCTGTTGATGTAAATGTCCTACAATACCTGTTTCAGTTCTCACCCTTTAGTTTTAACTTAAACATCTCTGCCTCAGAGTAATCCTTTTTATTGTAGTCCTGTCTCAGCTGCTTTTTTTTCCTCTGTGATTCCATAATGTCATGTTTATCTAATGAAACTGGGATGGATTTTCAGCTGATGTAGGTTGGGTGAACTGTGGCAGTATCAGCAGAGCTGTGATGATTTACACTGTCTCGGTTCTGACCAAACACAAGTAGCTACAATAACTTACTGTTTCATGTCTGCTGGAGTGTTTTTTGGCCATCACTTTGCATCCATTGCTTTTGAAAGGAAAAGAAGGTGCTTTCAGCTAGCGTGGTTCACTTTCTGACAGCGTGACTGCTGTGTAATGGAGACATGCAGGGCTGAATCACACCACGGCTATTTTAGCCTGAAACTTGATTCGTGTGGTAAGACACTCCCTGACACGGGGGGAGTCATCACTGGGGCAGGTGGTTTGGGTCTCTTCAGGACCAGGCTGGTAGGATTCAAGAGAGACTACTATCTTTATCCTAGCAACCACTTCCATCACGTGTCAGAGGAAACAGTCCTCTTCTCTCTAGCTTCAAGTTTCGCCCACAGAGAAGGTGCAGCTCAAGCCTCTTCGAGGAGATTTGGGAGGGAGCTATAGGTCTGGAAAAGGGGGAACTCTGACCCTGACCTCCTGCTGTCCCCATAATTTGCCACTCCCATTTCTTTGACCTTGAGATACAGCCATTTCAAAGACAAGCTTAGTCTCTTTGCCAAGTCATCTGTTAAACACCGGGGAAGCGTTCAAAGCGAACAACATATTTAGCCTTTCAAAGCTAATGATGGGTTTGTTTCAAACCAGGCCCTGTTCTGATGCGATTTATTCTTGTAGTCTGTATCTCTCTTTCCTTTTTTAAAAAACTTACTGAATGCAGGTGATGTATTTTTGACATGATTGATTTTGACCTGAATGTGCCTGAGCTAAATGAATCATTGCCAATTTCCCTGGGACTCAAGAGCAGCCAAGCTGATAAGGGCATCCTTCTTTCCATTGAAATGTTCTAGCAGCAGCCCTTGTTTTCCAGCTGAGGAGTCTCCTGCATCGTATCAAACTGCACTCTGCGAAACGGTGGAGCTTTCACAGAGCAAAACTAGGGGTGTTGCATTGCCTTTGGATTCAGCTTTCACCCGTTCCAGGCTAAGGAAAACCAAACCAAGTCAGGCAGACTGATACCGGTGATTCCCAGCTCTTGCGGCTGTTGCTCTGAGTTTCTAGGCAACAGGCTGCTAATTAATATTTCCATCTGCCTTTGAAGGCACTGGACTTTTGGGGAGAAAGTCTGTTGTCTCGCAACACTTTCACCTTTGTTTGGCAGCCTACAGAGGCTCAATTAAACAGCTTGACTTACTGTTGCTTCTCCGAGCCCGCATCCGCAGGGATTTTGTTCCCTGGCACAGACAGCCGCACCTTGGGAATGCAAGGTCCCTGGGTCAGAGCAGGCATCTAGGGCACACTCCCTGCTGCTCGCTCCGATTTTCAGCAGAAGGAAGGAAATGCTCTGGGATCCATACTGGTATTGAGCAACACGAGGAGTGTAAGCGCTCCCCTACCTACGGCCCAAATCTTTGCCAAGAGGGGGAAGAGGTGTTTGGAGCCTGTGCCTCGGGGTAATGCAGAAGTGAAGACCACCTTCCTCCCTTGGCTGGGGGCTGGCCGCCTCTTCCCATGACTTGTTTTACTGCTGTGCAATTTTTCCGTGTCAGCCCCCAGCAGCCCTTCATCCCGTCGATTCTGCTCTGCAGAGCGAGCGTTGAGCTGCCTGCCCCTGTCCTGCGCCCCGAGTGCAGGGAGGAAAGCAGCAGCACATTTCTAGAGAGAAGGCTATGGAGCAACTGCAAACCCAGGTTCCCAAAGGAAGGCTTTTGCAGGAAACCAGTGTCTGGAGCCAGCCACTGGAGGGAGCCACTGGGAGGAGGCTGGGCTTGGGCAACACCAGTTAAACCACCCTGCAACCTCCAGCAGCTCCCTCCTGCAAGAGGGCAGGTCCATGAGCTGATGAGAGCCTTAAACCCTGCAGGTTTCTCACAGAGAAAGCCCAGGTGACGAAAATCATCTCGTCAGAGACCCAAGGATGAAAAGTAACTCGGGTGTAGGTGAATCTCAGCATCTCCTCTTCGTACGGAAACACAGAGTGGCTTCCATAAAGCCAAGGGGAAGGAAGAGCTGGGGAGGATCCAGGCAAAGAAGCAGTTTAAAGCAAGTGCAGACCGAGTGTCAGTGGCAAGGGGAAACCGTCTGGAGAAACTGTGTCAGCAAGGTGCCAGGCGTGCCCCTGCACGGTCTGCCCGTTCTAGAGTAAGGTAATTTTATCACAGGCTAAAAACCGCTCTGTGATCAGAAGCGAGTATCCGAATATGCTACTCGCCAAGTAAGTGCTTCTTTCAGAGAGACGTGTCCATGGAGGCTTTGGTTTATTAGGAATACTCACTGGAAAAATCAAGGATACTGCACGGTCATTGGCATTTTCCTTTTTTTCTGAGGTACCTATTCTGACAGAAAGGCAGAACGGAGGGGACAGCGTTAGGGAAAAGAAAGAGACCTGGGGACTGGGTTTTAGATTTCTCTGTGCCTTTCCTGTTCAAAGAGCAGGTGAGGAATTTGTGACAAGACACATCTTCTGCACTGCACCTTCAACAAAAACAGTTAAGAGGGAGTGTGAGGAAAGAAAAAACCACCAGCTGGATCTGTGGCAATTTTCTTACGACATTTACAAGCTGACCATACACATCCAATTCATCTGTGCTGCTGAAGGGCTTGGGAGAGGCCGTGAGCTACCACTGGTCCTCGTTTGGGACTTTTATTTTGAGCTGCACTTTTAAATCTTAAAAAGCTGAGCAGCACATCCACAGTCCCCTTGACCTTCATCCATGTCCCCCACCTACCACGTTCTCCCAGAGGGTACTTTTGCCTTTGCCTGGGATCCTGCAGATGCATTTCTATCACCAGCAGTAACAACAGTGCCCCAAGTTACTCACATCTACCTTGTTCTGCGGAAACACGCAACCGAGGCAGTACGACTGTGTTTTCTACTCTGTTGTTTCTCAGTCAAGGTATTCTCTATTTCTGGACAGTTTCCAGCTTACTAGTTCAGACACTGCTACTGACACCCAGTCAGATGAATTTACGTGGAGCGAGACAGAGATGTTAAAGTGTAAACGCAGGTCAGAACGCTTAAACGCTCCCCTAGCATCCCTTCCCTTCTGCACTGCACTCTGGTGCCTGGACATTGACCCAGGCCTAGGTTTTATTTTGCCAGCTCAAACCCTAGAAGGCACGGCTTCACAGGGGTTTTAAAAGGCAGCGCTCATTTTTGTCTCTTCTGCCCGTATCCACTGCCGACAGATGGAAATTTCTCTTTGTCCCTTTCCACATAACCCCCGTCCTCCCGCTGGAGAGGAGCCCCTGCAGGGGCCGAACCTCACTTCAGCACCAGCCATAAATAAACCCTGCTTTCAAGGAGAACAAAGGCAGGCGTGTGGGGTGGAAGAGCAGCCCCGGCGAGGCCGAGCGGCGGGGCTGGACCACGGGGCAGACGCGGCTGCATCTGGCGAGGGGCTGGAGAGCCCAGGGTGGCCCCAGGGGCTTGGCAGAGGGGCACCTGGCCCCGAGCGGGGCTGCCCGCCCTCGCCTTCACGCCGGGGACGCGCAGATGCACAGTGGCTTAAACGAATTAAGCAGGGGAGAAGCTGCCTCCCCATCCGGCTCTGCTGACGGCTGGCACAGGCTCGTTTTTGTATCGGTTTATTAGCTCCGGTAGCTGATATTATCTAATTGAGTTATCTCCTCGTGATGCAGCCTTGCCCTGTGAATGTTTTTTGTTCTCACAGAGGTGGAACTTGTCTGTATTGCCAGACGTATGACGGGCGGCCTTTGGTGCAGGGCAAGAGCAGGCGAGGGTACTATTCAGTACACCTTTTTCTTCCATGTGTCACACACATGGGATACGGCTGGCATCTTCCTCCGTTGCTCATATTAATCAACTTGTCCAGTGCTTGCCCCGGAGCACTGCTTGCAACCCCCTGGGAAAAGCAGCCAGAAGGAAGGAGGGTCCTTCCAACATCAGCGAACTTCCCCTGTACAATCATCTAAAGTGCCTGGTGTTTACAAGCAAATGAAACAGAAAAGCAGTGCTGAAAGGGAAATGAAAAGGGGAATCAGCTGGGAGCGGCACATAATGCTATGTTTTGCTTTGCTAGGCATGGAAAAATATTTATTCCAAGCCTCAGGGATATAACAGGGGGCATGTAATTAACCAGCATCAGCAGTGAGGGCCACTGTTTTCCTGCCTTTCTGACCCCTGGGACCAGCTGCAGCAAGCGAGCGGGCTGGAAACACCAGCGCTGCCTGGTCTGAGCCCAGCGCTGAGCCTGGGGCACAGCAACCACCACGACTCGGGATTTCCTGAGGACTTGCTCTGTGTGGAGCCACAGGGCTAGGAGGAGACTACTCTGAAACCAGAGTGACCAGTCTGGTGGTGAATGTTCATCTAAGTCACACCTTCAGATACATTTCTCTTTGATGCCTACGGTGCTTGGGTGTGTGGCTATGTTTGGAGTTAAAGGCTGAACTGGTGAGACGTGACGAAACATCAAGTGACAGGAGGGAGAGGAGGAGACACAGCAAGGGGGTAAGAAAGCCATGCGAGAACAGTCTGCAGTGTGGGCAGGCTGGGAAAACAGTGCCCGTTCCCGTACGGAATGGGAACTAACTGGCAGGACCAGAAAAAGAAGGAAACCCACCCCACCAAACAACATAAGCAAATCCTCCACCTGCCTTCCAGCCCTGAGTTGTTCACAGATTCCCGGCGTGGAGCAGCTCACAGCAGGGCAGCACTGCCTGAGCTCTCAGCCTTTGGGGAAGGGAACGTGGCCATCCTAACGAAGAACAGAGCCGGGGGGACTGCAGTTTGCCAGGAGGCAGCTCCGGGGGGCTGGAGGGGGTTGGACACCCATCAACCTGGGGGCCCCATTGCCCTGCTTCTGGGGTTGGGGGTCTGTGCTCTCGGGGGTTAGATGGCATTCCTGTGGCATGCGTTGGTCCCTGTGCATCTCAGCTCCTCAGCAGCACTTTTCACCCAGGCTTGCTTGCTTTTCCTAATTGCATGCTATGTTCTTCTAGGAGCAGAGACTGTCTTTCATCAGCTAAAAAGCACAGCACCCAGCACAGTTTGAATCCTCTCTGGTAACAGAACAGACCTTTTAGTCTGTACCTATCTAAGGAAATGTCAAGTTTCCCGATTTCTTTTAAAGTTTCCCAAGTGATGCTAGGGTGCTAATATACTCTGCAGTTGCTGAGTCACTCCAGAAAACAAACAAAAAAAGGGAAAGGGGAGGAGAAAACAAAGACATTTCCTGGGGGTGTCGTAGCTGCTTTTCTATTGGCCATTTGGACCATCCTATCAAATTATTCAGAGAATTAAATCCTCAGCATCAAATTCATCAATATATTTAAAAAAAAAAAAAAAAATCAGAAGAGATTGTATTATTTCTAGTTAACATTTTTGTTTTCATTCTGGGACCCAGAATTAATTTAATTCTGGTTTCAATTCCTGCCTTCTATTCATATTATAACATTTTTTCTGTAATGTGGTAGGAAGGTGAGTGAAGAATTTTTCTTTCCTTAGCACGGCTCTCTGAATCAAGCATTTCGCATGGAGTGTGCAGCGTCTTCCCAAGACCTTCCTGCACCCTAGGACAGGTACTCTGGAGTGGCAATACTCTTATTTGTATGGGGCTCTATTTGAATTTGCTGGCTGAGTCCCTGCGCAGCCCAGCCCCAGCATTGCTATAGAAACAAGGCAGTGGCAAAAGATGTGCTGGAATCTCTGTATCTGACTGAAAATAGCTCCTACCTACCCAGTGTGCTGGAGCCTTTAACAGCCTGACCTTTCTGCTGCAGCCTCCTGTGCTTTGTAGCAGAGACACAATTAGCTTTCATTTGGCCCCGTTAAAACTTGCTCCTGCAGCCAGGCATTGTGCTGCCAGCTGGATTCCCAAGAACTCTGCTTGGAGGGGTGGCAAGTGAGGAAAGGGTGCTGGCCCATACCCCACCGTCCTCCCTCCCACTTGCTGAACACCTCCAGCCTCAACCCAGGCATGGCAAAGATACACCTCAGCCAGAGGATGTCAGAGGACAGAGAAAGGGACCCATTCCAAGCAAGAGCTGCTCTCTGCACCCTGCCACAGCAATCCCACCTCTTCAGGTGCCTGGGTATGCCTGTGCATCTGACTGGTAGCACTGCAGACCTTTCTGCAGAGAACTGTCCCTTCTCAGGGCCTTAGGCTTGTTGACCGAAAGCAGCTGGGCTCACACTGCCCACCACAGTGGCATCAGGCATTGTCCAACTGTAACAGCAGCACCCCTGCTGCACACTCTGCAGCCAACAGGAAAGATGTCCATCATACAACCACTGAGGAAACAGCCCTTCCAAAGAAGCCTGTGACTCACAGGTCTTGGCAGGAGTCAGTTCTCCAAGGCTTTGGATTGTGGATTGCTGGGAATTGCAGCACTGCACTGCTGGTAAAAAATACCTTCATATTTCTGAGGCACATGTCAGACAGCTGTGGGATCTGAGAGAGCCCAGTGTTAGCTTCTATTCCTAGGACTGCCTGAGTCACAGAACCTGTGAGACAGAGCCACATCACACGACCAACCAGGGGCTTTCCTTTGGTCTAAATCAGGATGACAAGCTCAGACTCTCTAAGAAAAGAGACAGAACTTCATCGCAGCCTCTTGCCCATTCACCAGCTGCTGCCTTCTGTGATGGACAGGACTGGTACCATGAGTGCCAGCCCTTTTGCTCCCACAGCCCCCTGGAGAAAGAGCACTCTAAAGTGCACTCTCCAACCCCGCATTCTCCTCTGTCACCTCAGAGATTCCACTCAGTGCTGGCTCCTCTCAAACTCCTTCAGCTTCCCCAAGGAGTATCTGGACCTCTGCCTTTGCAGCAGATGCTCTCCTCACTTCTCCATCCCCCAGCACCCCCAGAGTCCGCAGGCACAGCCCTGCAGTGAAACCTGCTCCTCTGCAGGGCCCAGGCCAGCAGCACGGCCAGTGCCTCAGCACCAGCACGGCCAGTCTGGGCTTCAGCATCCCCCCAAAGCCCAGAACTAGAGGAGATCTGGAGAAATTCTTCATAAATAGCCACCAGCTTAAACCCTGATACCCCATAAAGCTAGGTTTTCTTTTCCTCTGGCTTTCTGAATCGGATGGATTTCTTCATCCATCAGCTAGGAGAGGAATATTCCTGCCTTCCTCCAGCACCATCTCTTTAGGGACAGTAATGTCAGCTCTTGCTGGCCTGCTTCCCCCTCCCTGCCTTGCAAAGGCACCCAGAGCAGGCAGCGTGTTTAAAGAAACCTTGCTGCTTGAAGAACACAGGTTGAACATTTCATTAAAAGATGACCTCTGTTTTGACATAATTTTGCCTGTTAAATTAGTCAATTCTTCTCATTGACAAGTCAATCTTTCATTGGGCTGTAGGGATGACTTTTTTTTTTCCCCTCAATGAAAGAACAGGGAAACTACTGCTATTTTTTTTTTTTCTGAAAAGACAGTTAATTTAAAAGCTTCTCAGCAATGGACATAATAAAATACTTTCCCTCTCTTGCCCAGTTTGCTCTGCAATAGTCTGCCAGTGGACAATGCTCAGGGAGCCCCAGCAAACGGTCACAGCAATCAGACTTCATCAGTGGCTGGCAGTAAGAACAGGCCAGTGTTTAAGATGGGCTTCATTCTGTGGGAATAGAACTCTGACTTGTTATCTCCTGAAAACCCTCCCTGCCAAATCCTGCCCCGGGTACTGTGAGTGCTACCTTCTTTCTGAGCCACTCACTGGACACGTTAGAGCAAGCTGATGAGAGCTAATGAGGCTGGGCTGATTTATTGGAACCAGCTTGCTTGGTTTTTTCCTCTCCCTGGTGCTGCTGCGAACAAGGGGTGAGTGCACCGACGTCACTGGCGCGAGGCTGATGTAAAGCCAGGGAAAGGAGTGGCAAGCGCACGCTGCTTAATCGGATGCTCTGGCTGCAGATCTGCTTGGCATCCTCTATTTGTTTCGCTTGTCTCAAAACAGGAATTGCCAGCATTTTGCTAAATGCAGTGGAAATTCCTTTTCTTCCAGTGCTGGGGCTGTAAAGTCTCCTGGAGCTTCCTCTGTCACACTGCTTCTGAAACATCCCTAGAAATGCTCCTGGAGAAAAGTGCCCCTGCGAGCTCTCCCCCTCCCCAGCAGCAACAGCGTGCCAGAGGGACCGCTCCTCTTCCTTCCCTCTGCCCTGGAGAGCTCCCAGGCTGCTCCCCAGAGCTCTCTGCCTCCCCACTCTGTCGCTGCTCTACCCAAGATCTGTGAGCACTTCCAGTCGGAGCAGGGGCTGAACCCACCACTTCACAGTTCCTCTCTTAGACTTCCAGCCAAAATTCTAAGGAAGGGAGAATGGGGTTTGCAGCTACAGCTGTTGGAAGCAGCTCCAAGTTGGCTGGCTGGTGGCTTCTGTAATTTATATTGCATATGCAGCAGTAGCTCTCCTGGGAATCTTAAGACTTTAAGCCCCTGATGGAGCCATTCTATGCGTAGGTGTTTCCTTTCACCACTCAATCTGCAAATAGTTGATGTCTTGTTCGTATTTCAGCCCAAGTGTGATACAGTTGGACCTAGACAGACAGGGGCATCTTGGTGATTCGATCCAGCAGAAAGAGAAATGCATTATAAATTCTCCACCGCTTGGCACTGCAGCCATCCCTACGCTGTGCATGTTTGGCACACTGCAGAACAGGAATCCATCTCTGTTTTGGCTTTCAAGGTCTTTGGTAATATAAATAAATCATCTCATAAAATAGAAAAAGGGCAGAGAAAGAAAAAGAGTTTTCCTATAACTAAGACTCCAGTGGAATACCTCATCCTGAAACCTGCTCACTGCCAGCCTGTGGCAGCCATCACGGAATTTCAATGGGAAAACAAATGATTTCTGTTGGATCTGTGTGTCTCTTGTTAAAAAAGTGTCAGTAAAAAGCTGGATTTCCAAAGTAGTTGCTTAAAGAGCCTTACAAAGCACTTAGATTAGCAGCAAATCACAGGAGGCAACGGCTCGTTTCGTATGTCTCTGAAGCACCATGCGCATTCCTGGTGGCATCTAAATAATAACGCTGTATATGCAGAGATACAGAGCCTTAGTCACAAAACACACACGAGTTCTTGCAGCACGATACAGAGAGTCCGTTCTTCCAAACCTGCCCCGAAGCAGAAGCATTAAAACTGAGTGTCAGGGGGTTTATAGACATTGTTCCTCTGCGGGATTTTAAACACTGACTCGTCTCCCATCTCCTTTCCATCCGAGCCAGGACCCGATTCTGGTGGCTCGTGATGCAACAGCATCAATTGTCAAACAGCAAGCACTGCACCTCATGTGCCTGTGTCCCACAGATAGTTTAACATAGAGCCCTTTCCATAGAAGCAATACCAGTATCTGTCCTGCTGGGGTCATAAACCTGCAGCACAGACCTTCACCAAACCTTCAGCTCCAGTGCTGGTAACTCTTCTGCCAGTCTGGGTGAGGAGAGGCAGTACAGCTGCCTGCAGGGGTACTTTGCTATGACCCGTGTACCGCCCATGAGAGGGATGAAGCATCCCCACAGTCTTCAGGAAAGGGTAGTCGTCTGCTTGCTTCCTCTACTTCATACATATTCTTCTTCTCAAAGCTGCCATTACCTCTCCTTCCAACATTATTGTCCCCAATTGTTGGTAAAAAAATGTTTTAATAAATGATCCATTGTCCACAACCTCATTTTTGTGCTTTGCAAAATAATAGAGATCGGAACTCAAAACCCCAAGTTTTCAATGCCTCTTACATTCTTTCTTCACAGGAATTAGGCTCTTACTTAAATGGGGTTTTATTTGCCAATTACAAACAGCGCATTCATGCACTGAAAGGAGTTATGCCTCGATTCTCAGCAGGCATGAATCAACATGTGTTCCCTGACTGAAGAAAGCTGCACTGGTTCAGCCCTGCTGAAGATAGCCTTGTCCCCCATGCAGCTCTACCTTCCTCTATGCAGCTTACAAACTGTGACTCTGCTGAGAGATAAAGCAGCAGATACATTTCGTGATTAACAAGTCACTTTTGACTTGCGAAGGTCCTTTAATTCCCTTGACTTGATGACTAGCTCATAAAGGTTCCTCCTGTCTGAGAATGAAACTTGAGTAAAAAACAAGCCAAAATCCAGCACACTGAGCTCCAACAGGGGCATGGAAGTAAGAAGGTGACACCCTGTTGTCCAGGTTAAGTTCTGGGATAGCTGAGCACGAACCCAGCCAGGATCCTCAAGACCTCAGTACGTTTCATATAAAACACTGGGAAAAGGGAAGGAGAGAAGCCTACAGTGACCTCTCATCAGCACCAGCTCTAATACTAAACCCACCCTATTTCCTGGGACACCTCCCATACCCAAGGGTTGTGGAGGTGGCTCCTAAGAGAGAGGAAGATTCCCCATGACCTCCAGGACTCTCAACTCCCCTCGACTTTAGTGGCTGCAGGAAAACACAACTGAGAGACAGAACTGCCAATAATGGAGACTGTACAGCCCTTGCTGTACATCATGCAAAGATGTTTTAGGTGGAAAACACACAATCAAGATATGGTACTGAGTAGGCTTTTTTTATTTATTTCACAGCAGCAACTGAGTCATAGGCTAATTAATAAAGGCCCTTAGATGCGGCAGCTTTGTTTTTAGCAACCTCATCTGCGTTTCTTTTTGCCACTCTGCATCAAAGCCAAGTGACCCCTGGGGCTGTTCCACAGCCAGTTTCTTCTATCTGCATCCAAAAATCTGATCCTTTGAAGAAGGGCTTCTTAAGAGGGCTCCCTTATCTTACAAGGGACCCGGCTCCACGCGGTGCTCCTCCTAGCCCAGTGTGCTGATGTTAACTTTGGTGTGCAGAAATTTCTGGCGTTGGATTACCTGCGTGCTTATTCTAAAGGAGATCTGGGTTCTTTGGGTTTTTTTAGCACCTTTCACCATTGTGTGGTGGTTCACGCTTCACGGGCGTTGTTCCTATTTGTCGTTTTACATTCCACTGTCCCTCCTCTCTTGGCTTTAAAATGCCCTTGGGAGAGTTCAGCTGGTGTTCAACTTCCTTTATTTTCTACAACTGCAAAACCTACATTTGAAGCCAGGCTGGAATACTTCCACTTCACGGTCCAGCAACAAGCTCTATCCAAACGATGCTGCCTTGAGAGTGTTCTTAAGGAAAGACAGACAGCCCCTGGACTCACCAGGTGTTTCAAAGTTCGGAAGCTGAGATTTAAATCCATCACAGATTTCATCTGCTGTTAAACTCCCTCCTTTTATTTAGCCCTGTAGTGTCACATACTCGAGGGTGATTTCTCATTTCCTAGTAAATATGCAGCAGAATTTATTCCTTTCCTACTCTTCTGACCTCTGCTGGGATTAAACATCAAAGATTTGGGCACATGTCTGGGAACAACTTGTATTCCAGGCCTCACCAGCAGTGCTGGTTGATGTTTTGATCAGCACAGCCAGTCCACTCTGACTTCAGCCGTGCCAGAAAGCGGAGCTGCCAATTGCAGTTTTTGGCCGGGGCAATCAGGCAGCTTTCAGACATATGTTAAATTAAATTTGAAAATTAGCACTATTGGTCCCGATATAAACAAGTGCAGCGAGAACAGGGTTTGTATTTTCTGTTTCACGGGGTTTGAGGTAGCAGAAAAATACTCCAGCATATGATTGTTTACCAGACTAACAGTCCCAACATCTAATACACTCCAGATTTTTTAGGGCATCTGTAGTAACAAGGGTCCAGATCTGTATCTTAAAGCCAAAGAGACTCTTTCAGGCGAGTTCTACTGAGCCATATCCTTAGCAGACAAAGTGGCCCAGCTCCAAAAAAATGAGCAGAGCTGCAAGCACTGACACCAACTATGGATCTGGCCATATGTGGACTGGGATTAATATTTTGATTTTATGTTTTCCAGGCATCATGCAAAACATTGGCTAATTGGCAACATTTGTATTTAAAAGGCAGTTAAAATAGTAACTGTATTTATATATCCATGTATAGAAAAATAGATGCAGAGTGGGAAGAGAGAGCCTAATGGATCTGATCCAAATGAAGCAGCAAAAAAATCAGTTTTAGGGCAGCGACAGATTCCCTTTGCAACTTCCTGTACTTAAATTCCAGCCCGTTTCTTTGCAGACCTTCGATTCCTCTGGGGTCTTGTTTTTTTTCATGTTGAACAAGTAATACAGCCATCCTTAAAGAAAGTCCGATATATTATCTTTTCTCTTCCATTACATTTTCTCTCCCCTGTCCAGCTGAGGAGGGGGTCACAGAGCTGCTGCGGCGGGCACCTGGCAAATATTTACTCTAAGGTTTGTTGGTATGGAGCTTGATCTGAACCCCCACACAAACCCAGTTATTTATCAAGGGAAAAAACCAACAACAAACTATCCCATTTTAAGTGTTGACTCCAGAACCAATATTTGATTTTAATATCATGCGGGCAGGCACTTGTAAAATAAACAGGTCTGTTTGCATTGGTATTTAGGCTGTTGGAGACGGCAAATCAGATACACTGAAGTGCTCACTCCTCCCTTTCCACAGCGACATCCTAAAAACTTCTGGGAATAGAGCAAGAGTTGAACCAACAAATGTTTATTGCAAGGCTTGTGAAAGGTACAAAGCTGAACGTTTATGAAAAGGCCTCTGGCTTTTATGACTGACACGCGGGAAGTGGTTGCCATTGCTTCCAGCAGAGAAGCCCATCAGTTTAACCCCAGCTGTCACCCCAACATGAGGAGTGCTTGTTTCAACAACATTTCCTCTTCCAGGACTGTGGTGCCTTTACCCAAAAATATGAGCATGGGGTATTTCAGTTGGGAGGGCCCTACAGCAATCATCCGACTGTCTGACCGATTCAGGGCTGACCAAAAATTGAAGTATGGTGTTAAGCCAAGCCCTGCACATCCTCCTGCATCCCACCTGGGGTGTCCCTGCCCTGCTCTGGCATCTGCTGCAGCCAACGCCAACCACCAACACCAACACCCACCAACACCACCAGCCAATGTGGATGCTGGAAAGCTGCTAGCAGAGGGATTTTCCTAGGTTCTCACAATATTTGGTGAGAATCCTGCCTTTCTCACACGTGTTATGAGAAACAGTAGGACGGTTTTGTAAACTAGACTAACACCTGGTGTTTTGCTAAGTTCTGTTTATGGTACACTGGAAAAATATTTTGAAATAGGAGCTGTAGGACTTTAGCCAATCACCCTAGGAGATGGGTGATCACTGACCAATCGCCCTATGGGGCTAGGGGATAGAAAATGGGGTTGTAAATTAATAAAGTTGCTTCTTTTGCCTGCTCTTGCTGAATTTATATGTTGCTGCATCTCTCTGCTCCCGGCATAAACAGCGACAAGGCAACACCCACCAACAACAGCAACCAAAAAGGACAACCAACGCCGACAACCAACACCAACCAACACCAGCAACCAGCAATGCCAACCAACAATGCCAACCAACGCCAACCTCAAACTTGCTTTTCACAGCAACTGCACCTCCATTCTACAGAGCTGGACCCAGCTGCCCTCGGCTGCTCGCAGCTCTCGGTGCACTCCTTCCCCCACCACAGCAACGAGAGAGGATTTTCACTCCATCTCCCTCCCTCGTGTTGCTTCCTGCGTGGCCAAGGCAATGCCTTCCGCTCTGGACTGTGCTGCTGTGCATCGTCAGTGCTAAAGCTTTAAAGGCCACATCATATATGTTATATACACAACATAACGCGTGCGTTTCCAGAACGCTTCTCCAAGCTGGGCAGCTCTGACATGGCAAGCTTTTGCCTCTGTAAATGACCACAATCCAGGATAATTTTGCTCCTAAGGTTTTCTTCTGAGTTATTTCACAGCTTCCTGACCCTGAAATAACCCTTTCAAGCTGGTGGGTTTGCTCTCACGCAGACCAGGATCCCAGGGAGAATCTAACTTGTAATTTTCATTTCTTCCCCAGACTTCCCTCGCTGTTTACCATTTGCATCTCGAGGCTACAAGGCTCGCTGCAGCCTGGACAGATGTTTGAAAAGATACGAGGGGTATGAGAGGAATAATCCAGCCGTGTCCTCCCGGACTCGGTGTCTCTTCGGTGTCATTCCCATTTCACTCCCTGGGTCCCTCAGGGAAACTAATCAAATTCTGTTTGCTTTGACCAGACAAATGTTTCTTTCCCAGCAGTTTGAACTGCGCTATTAGAAAGCCTATTTAGAGGCCTAATTAAGGTTTCTGCCACTTAAATCAACTCAAACACCATGCAGAGTACTGAGTAATAGGACTGTGTTCTCTACAGCAGCTTTTTTTTCTACATAAAGGAAAATAAATTATATTCATGCAACTCTCCAATCTGCTGTGTGTTTTCCAGCAGTGGTCTCTGATGCAAATTCTCAGGGTTTGAGCTCTTGCCTTTGCCAGGGGACAGAAAAGGGGAGGCAGTGGGACACACAGCCTCCTGCACGCAGAGATGAGACACTTGAAAGTCCTCATTTACACACCAAAAAAGCTGTAGGAAGTGTGACCTGGTAAAGTCCTCCTTGCTCTCTGAAACTCTCGTTCAACCTGCAAAACGTAACCTGCCATTGGTATTCCAGACCCTGTGGTGGATGCTCCTGGGGCAGGGTTGTCCTTGCCATCTTCTGGCTGATATTCAAGGTGGGCTTCAGAATATGACCAAAGTCATTCTGCTCTTACCATGATGGAGGTTTATTCTTCAGCTGACTTCTTCGTAGTTTCTTTTCTTCTTTTGGTGGCTTGGGAGAATTATCTTCTCTTGGCTGTTATTTTTCTGGAAAGCAGCAGGTATTTTCAGTGTCTCTAATTCTTCAGGATAAATATATTTGTTGCTTCACTTGTAGCTACTGCTTAGTAGCAGTCCTGTTTATATTATGGCTGGGATGTGCTGCTCTCCATCTGTTTTTATTTCCAGATTTCATTCTACTTCCGTATGTAAAGAAGAACCAGTAAATCTCATTTCATTAGAGTGTATTTATAACGAATCCACTTCCAAACCTCTTTACAGACTTTTGCCTTTAGTTATTCTGTTTACACATCCAAAAAAGGTAACATTTTTTTCCTCTTGCACAAGAATAATGCTGCTTTCTAAGGCTGTTAGAGCTCGGTATGGTAACTGCAATCGTGCCAAGGACAACTGTATGGTGAACCAAAGCTGGGCTGTAGATTCCATCTGTGTCTGTCCTCTGCTTGCACATGAAACCACTCCACTTCTTCTGTGCGCCTGTATTTCTCTAGTGTCATGGTATTGTAACCAAAATACTGCTTCTTCCCATGCTCTATTAAGCAAGCCTTTTTTCGTGAAGCATTTCCCAGGTCACCAGCATTCAGCTCGTGGGCTGCAGCTGGTACTGACTTTTCCTTTTTCCTATTGATTTATTTGCAAACTTCAGTACCTCTTCAGGCCTCCTCTGAACAATGTAAGTGGGTCGACGAGAACTAAACTCTCCAAACGCCAGCGCCCTAATTAATGTTCAAAATTAAAGTGCTAATTGTGAAATGGCGTGTGATTCATCTGCCTCCGCTCAAAAGCCCTTTATCAGGCTGCTCGAGGCACGGCTTTGCTTTGTCTTCAGGCTGCAGAGGGGGATTGCACGAACCAAATAAAACACAGAACCATGGCAGGGGTACCAAGGATGAGGGATGAGGGGTGGTTCTGCCCTTCCCCAGCTCAGCCGCAGGCCACGCAGCGCCTCTGCTCCAGCCTCATCCCAAAAGCACCAGCCCAGGGTGCCCCGGGTGCCGATTTCTGGAGCTAGGCTCTGAAATCCAAGCACCCAGCAGGGAAGCAGCAGCTGCTCAGCTGCGGGCTTTGGGAATGGCAGGAGGGCGACTCCCCCGGCGTTCGCTGCCGGAAAGCAAAGCAATCGCTTCCACGTCTTGGAAACGCTGGGGAATTTATGGCCTGTCCTCCTCGCACCGGCTAGACGTGAACGCTGTTCCTCCCAATGACTCGAGTGCTTTGTATCATTTAATGCTTTCAGAGATAAATAATCCATGACATCATCTAACAAAGAAAGCAACTGCAAATGAAAATCAATTGTGCTTGGCACCTACTGGGAGCAGAAAACCTTTGGTGGTGTGTATTGAGTTACAGTCACTGCTTCAGACCTTTTTTGGCTGATTCCTGGTGCCAGAGAATTCCAGAACGTGAAATAATTTCTTCACGTGGCGTGTCAGTCAGGGGTATCAGAGAGTTGTGCATCAGCAGGACAATATACTGCACTTCCCTGTGAGTCATCTAGCCTATTCCCAGCTTTGTGCTGTGACTTGTGTGACCTTGAGGAAATCATTCTGCCTTTCTCTGCTACCCTATCCTGCACCAGCTATTTTGCCCTTCTGGCTGTTTGTGGCAGAGCCTTTTCTTACACTTTACCCATAAATCATCTAGCGACACAGGAGTAACCTTTGTTTGGCTCTAGACCTCCTTTTAAAGCTTCTAGAGAATACCAACAATAACATCAAGGTATCAAGTATCAGCGCAGACACCATAACAATGAGATCTGCTTGAAAACAGAGATACCTCCTCAGCAAAACCCTGCTTTGTGAGGTGTTAAATTAGATTAGGCTTTGGAGAATAATGAAGGAAATCCAAAGTATTGTGGGTCCTTCCCAGCCTTACAGTGGTCCCACTATGCTGCTATCTCGTCACAAAGAAGCTGATCTTTGGATCATCCTGGTTCAGAAAACCCCCTCCCCGTCACAACTGCCAGGAAGTCAGAGAGAGACCTTGCTGCTTACAAATCAGAACTACGTGGTATGAAAGTACCTCCCTAAAGGCTAAGGACCAAAACCTCAGCTCTGAAATAAGTGAACAGTTCAGCCCCGGGCTCCAGAGTGCCTCTCTGCCCCAGCCCATCGCTTATCCCTCTGAACAAAGCAACAGCCGCTTCCTAGGAGCTTTGGCACCAGCCTGCCTTGTCCTGGCACTGTAGGACTTTGCTTACATTCATTAGTGCTGTACTGCATTTGCATAAGCAATGTCTCAACAAGCATGGCCCTTTATCACTGTGATTCATGGAAATGACACAGAGGATGGTTGTGCTAACTTTGCCTTGAAATTAGGATGATTTATTCATTAGGGGGGCTCGCTATGAAGTCATTGCCATTGCTGTTGTGCCTGCACACAATTAGAAACAAGGGTCATATAAGAGAGGTACAGAGAAGGATGAAAGGCTCCCGGGGTCCTCCCTTGTCTGTACTCTTCAGAGTGTGCAAGCAGAGGGCAGGAGAAGAGCAAAGCACAGGTCAGATGCACTGACAAAAATGTGGGGGCACAGAGTAGATCATTACGTATTCTTGTGGTATTTGCTCTAATCTCATTAGCTGTGATGGATTCTCATGATGTCCATGCTGTAATTTCCATTGCTCTTTAGCATCAGTCCACTTAACGTCCACTTTCTGTGGAGCAATTCCAAGCAATTAGCATTCTCATCTTTTGTCCGAGGGTCACGGGTTACAGTGCATTACCGAGAAGGACGGGCTGGAAGGGGACAGAAGAGGGCCAGCTTCTCTTCTGCACAGAAAGAGAATAAAACACAACTCAGCTTGCTACAGAGGAGATAGCGTGCTGATGTCCCACCTGATGAGCTCTACACGTGTGACCTGTAGATTCCTACCCTATCTTTTTCAGATTGAATCCTAGCTCCATCTTCTAGTTTCTCTGGAAGACTGCTGTGGGAGAAAGACCTCAAAGCAATACGGTGCAAGAAGCTTATTTCCTTTTCTTCAGCCAAAAGTCTCGTTGTGCCATCTGGGATCGGGCTTTGAAGATCCAGGCCAGTATGGCAGTGCCTTAGGTGGTCCCAAAACACAGGAAACTGTGTTTAATAGAGACACGGCTCACTTAATGCACTCCCTGAGCTACCTGTGCTCTGGTCTTCCTGCCCTTGGACACCTTGGAGCTTGGGGAAGGGATGAGCAGAGAAGCCCGTGTTCTGATCAGCGGCGTGTGCGCAGCAGCAGCGCGTCGCTGGCAGGGCTCAGGGCAGGGCTGGGCAGGGGGGCACTGCGAGTGCCCAGCCCGCAGCTCACCCAGTGTTTCTGCAGCGTGCGTAACCACGCTGCGGGCTGGGACAGCACCAGTGCCTCCCAGCAAGGGACCCCTCTGCTCTCACCGACTGCGGTGGCTAGGTCCTGGGAAGAGCAGCGTGCCACCGACGTCAGAGTATTTTGCTATGGGAGAGGAACAGCTTGCCAGGAGTATTTTAAAGCATCTGTTGGTGGAGAGGTTAAACCTGAACGTTCTTCACGTCCTCTCATTCAGCAATAAATTCCGTTGCTCTTCCAAATGCTCAGTTTGTTTCAGGGACAAAGCGTGAACAGTGCCATCAAAACACGACCTGACCTCTCCGTGTGCCAAAACACATCTATTTGTCTCCCGAAACACGGTTACAATTTGACGGGAGAAAGTAAACCACTTCTTTCTCTCTCCCAGAGAAGACTGGCACCAGATGCTCAGAATCCCTTTTTGCTCAGCGTGCAAAGCAGCGGAGCCTGGGAGGCTGCCCGGATCCGGCAGCGCGCGGAGCGGTGGAAGCCTCTCCCTGCGCTCGTGAAAACACGGATGGAAAATCATTTCCGTGCTCTCCCCTCTGTCTTTGGCAAGACAGTTTGCTTGTTTCTCCCTCACGCGAATCCTCCTGGCACCGAAGAGGGAGGCACGCTGCCTCCTTGAGCTGTGAAGGGTGAGGGGATTGAGCTTGCCAGAGAAACAGCTTCGGGGAGCGCCTGCTGATCTCCGCTCCGGCTGCGCTGGGGCAGCACCAGCGATCGCTGGCCACACGGGCCAGGCTGGCAGTGAAGACATCAGGCTGCACATGCCACCTACATCCCAGCAGATCATGGTCACGCGGTGGAGTTTCCTTGGGAACTCATCTTTCGACCTGAGGAAACCCTCACAGCTTGCCTTGTATTAACTCCTCTCTCATTGCCAGACTCCTTCACCTCTCTGGCAGAGTACAGCCCACTTTCCTGAGCAGCTCAGGGGGACAGTGAACGGAGCCGACTCTTCTCTCTTCTAGGCATCTACCAGGTGATGTTGCTGGCAGGTACTCAAAATATTTCAGACATAAAGCAACCGCACGCGGAACAAGGTTACCTAAAATCACCTTCACATCACAAGTGAGCAAACGCAGCCCTGGAAATTATGTGTAAAGCCCAGAACAGCCAGCTAATCAATGCCACTCCAATGTGACCAAACTGCATGAATCCCTTCGTCACATCTGGTTTGTGTGCAGGACGGTAATGAAAATCGATTCAATTTTTTTTCACACAAACAGTCTTTCTATATTTTAATAAGATGGATTTTTTTTTTCTTTTAAATAAATTGGGGGAGGGATATTAAGAGATTAAAGCATAGATGTGAAAGACATTTTTCTCAGTAAACTCCTTCAGTAATCCCATGGACAGGAAAAACCAGGGTTTGCACATGACA
This sequence comes from Todiramphus chloris collaris, assembly GCA_025345505.1. Taxonomy (NCBI): domain Eukaryota; kingdom Metazoa; phylum Chordata; class Aves; order Coraciiformes; family Alcedinidae; genus Todiramphus; species Todiramphus chloris. The sequence continues at coordinate 5,797,495 of JANVCC010000064.1, read as the reverse complement.
GTGCAAATTCTGCAGGCTGGCTGCAGGATTCAAGGCTTTGGAATGGTGACTTAAAACTACTTAAGCACCTAAGGATTCAGATAAGCCTTAGGTGAGCTTTTCACAGGCAACTCTGGCAATTAGATATCTAACTGCACCTAAGCGTGTTTACCAAAACCTGACCCCTCAGGCCCAATTAGTTCTGACTGAGCTCACCACAGGATGGGAAGTCTCCTTCCCAGCAGTCAGCGCAGGCCAGCGCTGTGTCTCCAGACTGCCTTTGAGGGTTTGTCACTGGGGTAATCAGACACCGTGCCAGGAAATTATTTTTCTGGCAGAGGATGATGTAGTGAGAAGGCTTAATACTGACACCTTATGATGAAGCCTACAATAGCTAGGAGACTCTGCTGTCCACTGGCTCCCCATCCAAAAATGTATTGATAGCCTGGATAGAAACATCTGGCTCCGAGCCTGAGCTTGTGAGTGAAGTTACCATGTGCCTGGATGGAGTGGTTTGCTTGAAGTGATGCAGGCACACAGTAAATTACTATTTTTTTTTTTTTTCCTCTTTCTTTTCAAGAAGAATGGATTTGTGCCCCCGACGCAGCAGATAGCACGCCTGCCCTCTGTGAGCTGCTGAGATGCTGGCTGGTGATATGCTCTCTTTCCTGTCATTTCTGGGGTGCTGTGCCAAGGCATCCCGTGAAGAATTGCACCTTAAGAAGACTGCATCCAGATCTTCTCCTGGCCTCTTTACACTGCTCTAATGTACAAGGAAGCTTTGGAGATAACCAGGGCCAGGATAATCCAAGTGGTTCGCTCCCCAGAGGTGGGAAATCCCAGGAGGGTATTTTACACAGTGCCTCTGGAAGGAGGAGTTGTGGGTTTTTTTTCCAATCTACTTCCCCTCCCTCTTCTGCCCTTCATGGGCAGCACAGCCTGATCCGCACTTCCAGGCCATGAAGAAATTACTGTTGAGGGAAACCCATGAACTTCTTATTTCCCAGGCCCAGGAAGGCTGCTCACCCAAAGATGCGAGCAGCGTGGGTGACCCGATTTTTTGCAGGTCTGCCAGGGCTGTCTGAGAGCTCCTACCGCCTCTGCTGACACAGATCTGGAGATGAAGCAGCTCTTTTCCTACCTCTGGGGAGCATGCGGGGAAAAAGCAGCATTTACCTTCTAGGTAGACAGGCCAGCTTGATTCCTGCTTACAGATGGGTCTCTAAAGCACTGCTGCCGGGGTGAGGCAAATAAGACAACCCTCATGTTCTAAGAGGAAACCTTCACCCCTCGGGTCCCATCCTTTCTTTGGTGTCACTCAGAAACGACACCAGCAGCAGATGCTGTCCGGTGGCCTGAGTCAGGCAGATGCTTTTCTCATCGCACTGAGCGTGGCTCATTCATCCAGATCGGAAGCTGCCTCCAACTCCAGCACAGCTGATGATAAGGGAAGGGAGGGCACAAGTCTCCTGCCTGAAGCCTACAGTTTTCTCTGTGCTTTGTTTCCTCCTAGTGAGCCAGAAATCCTGGAGCATTAACCCAAGCTCGCCACACGGTACAGTCCCAGCATCGCTCCTTCATTAGCAGGGATGTGGCCACGGGGACCAGCAGCAGCTCCAGCGTGTGCTCAACTCATCAGCGATTCCTGATGAGTTTGGGAAGTAACCCCTGGTGAAGCACCTTAATTGTATCTTCTTGGCAGCTGTCGAATCTGTAGATGTCAGAAAAGATGAAATAAACTTGCTTACTACAGATTGGCCTGTCTCTCTTTGCTGTATCTCCAAGTGATGGATGAGTGCTACCTGTGCTCTTTGAGGAGCAGCCCTATCTTTCAGAGGTCTCCCTACAGCCAGGCACTGTAACTGCTGCATTGCTTCACAGAAAGAGCAACAGAGCAGCAAGAATTTTTGCCTCCTGCAAAGGTTAACTCCTTTGTATCTTCACAGCACAAGAGAGAGTCAGGAACACAGCAGCTCCCAGGTCCATCAGCTGGTTTGCTTTGTGAGTGTAAAAAGGGGTGATGCCTTCAGAGCTAGAACAGGCAGGCTGATGCTCCATTCCAGAACTGGGTCTAATCCTCTTGCACAATGCCTCTCTAAGGCAGCAGAACCTGCAGCTCTCCTGCCAACTGGCTTCTTTCCCTGGAGATCTCATGCTGATGGGCCACTGAGTAGGGGTAAGAAAGCATTTGTCTTCATCATTGCTGGTGACAGGGCTGTTGCAATGCAAGAAGAGTTGGACTGAGGAGCCAGCAGAGCTTGCAAGGCAATCCTGGAGGGCTAGCAGAGGGTTCTGGGGAGCGAGGGGGGATTCAGTGGCATGTTAGGTGGGCTCAAGCTGGGAGAAACACCAAGACAAACACAGAGCCTTTAGAAGATACACTCCTGTGCACACCCAGGCTGATCGCGTGTCTGACGGGTGATGGCTGTAAGGGGGGTGTCTGGGGACGTGTGGGAAATGTCATTTTGCAGAATGGTGGCATTAAGGGTAAAAATAGCTCAGCAGTCACTATTAATCCTTATGAAGGGTTATTATGAAGCACCACGAGATTGCTCGGATCCAAACTGCCCTGAACGCATGTGGCTGCAGGGTCACAATTTGAACTGCTGGCCTGACATAATGACTCCTTTCTTGACAGCTTCCTCAACACCACTCTAATGAAAATAATGCATTCATCCACCCAGACCAGAACAGGCAGGGACCGCGACCAGGCAACTAATGAAAGAGGTATTCTTCTTGGTTTCAAAAACCATTTGAGTCAGGTACCCGAATGGTTGTGCACTGCTGATTCCCACAGCCACAGGTAGCAAAACAGAAGGAAAGCAAAGCACGAGTAATTGAAATTCTGGTTTTGGCATCAAAGACGACATCAAGATCAAACCTATACCAAAAATAGGGGAAAAGGCAAAGAAAATAGAGCAGAAAAACTAGAAGAATAAGAAAACACTGGCCTTTCCTTTCTCTTCATTGAACTTACGGTTTTTTGATTGTGAAAACCACCAGTACGAGGTGGGAATCACAGCCTATCAGATGTACTTTTCATATTTCCTAATGCTACAAAGGGAAATGAGGGCTTTGTGTACTGCAGGCTTTGCATATGCATGAAGCCAGACAGTTGCTGCGCTCTCAAGACACAGGACAAATGCATGATTGTAGGCTGCACTGTTCTCACCATGGCAGTTTTAGCTTCACTCCAGCCTGTTGATGCTCAAGAACCGCACCAAGAATTCATTTGCTTCTCTCCAGCTTCCCTATAGGAGCCTCTGCCTCTCTATAGCTGCTTATAGGCCTCCATATCTTCACATTACCGAACCAGAAAGCAGAAGCAATACCCTGTTTGATTCTAGACCCTGTTTGATTCTAGACCTGAGTGTGGTAACAGCCTGAACGACACCAGCAGCAGTGGTTGTAACTTCTATGCCACCTTCCAGGTCTGCTCGCAGGAACTTGGTTTCTCTGGAGACACCAGAGCACTGGTTCTGTATTTCATCTCTGTACTAAAGGAAAGGAATATTAACCTCGTTACCTTGAAATCTCTGATCCAGACCCTCACTCCCATAGATCAGTGTCACTCCATTGATTTTCAGCTACACCGTGGTGATTTATACCCTTGAGTTGTGGCCCCTTTTTTTTGCAATGACTAAAAGTTGTTTTGATTGTTCTGTTTTCCTGCTGACAACTAGTCACACCCAAGTGATCCAAAAGGAGCTGACGAGTTGGCTGCCAGCTCTGCTAGCTGCTGCTCCACAGCCTACCTCTTCTGCTCAGACCCTCAGCGTCAGCTTGCATCACTAGGAGTACTACACAGACTGCAATTGAAAATCTATTAACTCTGAACACCAGTACAGCACATAAACTTAACTGGGCCTTGCAATACTACAGTAAGTTCCTGTCCCTAGTTATTCCTATAAATCATCCCCGATAGGCTGGGACCCGATCGATGGGAAGAAATGCTGCCACAACATTAGATTTCATCATACATGACTTGAACGATTACCTTTCTGTCTTGTGGAATGAAGAATCATGAAAATTAATAGTGCCTCTGTGCCCAAACGAAGTGTTTATGGGGCAGTATTACCTATCTTGTATTTCTTACTTAAAACCATACATTAATTTCCTTGCACTTACAAGTCAATCGTTTCTCAAATTTGCTGCTGTATTAAAAAAAAATAAAAATCCCATAAAGTTGTGGTATTTAATTGGCTTACAGTCTCCTTCTCCAGAAAACTTTTAATTCCCCTTCCATAAAAATGGGACTTTACCTTATGCTTCTGCATGAAGATGGTCAAGACTTAGCTCTGGCTAACAGCTCTCCCTTGATGCACAGTCAGCCTCATGCAAACAGGTAGATGCTCGGAGGCAGGATGGCCATAGGTGTCTGTTCCTGGGACAAATTACTGTCCCCACGCTTCAGAGCTGTCAGTTTAGCATGACCCGATGTGGGCCATCCAGAGAATAGAGGGTGCTAGCCTCAAAGAGGTGACTGGGAGCAAGTAGGTTTTACTAAATATTCAATCGTCTCAGCTTTGGTGATAAAGCAAGTTAAGGATTCAAGTCGTGGGCTTATATTACAAATACTTATCTCTGTCACAAAATGCCTTTGACAATTCCAGCCAGGTAACTGGGTATGTGAACCACAGAATGGTAGGGGGTGGAAAGGACCTCAGCTAATCCAACCTCCCTGCTAAAGCAGGGTCACCCAGAGCAGAACACACAGGCACTTTGCCTGGATGGTGTTTCTGTGAAATGGCAGAACTGACACAGATTTCTACAGCGTGTCTATTTAGGCAAAGGGAGTTTTTTTGTTTTAGTACATAGTAAAATGGACAAAAGAAAAATAAATTGAAAAAAAAAATCCTGGTTTCTTCACCCAGCCCATGTCAGAAGGAAGAGCATCCGAGGACACAGCAGCAGATGATCTACACTGTGCCACCCAAACTATTGCAGGAGGAGCCCCCGCCCCCTCACTCGCCAGCATTAAACTCCACATCAGCCCCTCCTGAAACACCATCAGAAACCTTCAGTACGAGGCCTCTGCCAGAGAGGTGACACTACGGGCATGGCCACCTCGGCCAGGGAGGTCGTGATAACCAGTTCAACACAGGCTAAAGAAGGCAAATTGCAAAACTCACATGCAGCCACCAGTGAGTTCGAGCAGTCCGGAGGGGCTGGGTGCGAGCAGTGCCACAGCAGCCAGGCAGCCTCCCTGCTGATGGGCAAACCGAATCAATTTGCAGCTAATGACGACCCCAAAGCAAAGCATCTGTGGCCAGTGAAAATCAATCGAGGGATACGTGAATGGAAAATACTGTACTGCATCCAGAATATTGCCTTGGGGTAAAGGCTGCCCCGGCTCCCAGGCTCTGTGAGCAGAGAGGACCACTTCTCTGTTCATGTTTTCATCCTGCACAGTCACACCGGGACTGATGACTCTTAAACCTAATGTGGGAGCCCACGGACTACCGGGAGAAGTGAGAGTTTCAGGATCCAGGACAGCAACGTGTCAGGAGGCCCAGCCCTGGGCAAGGGCTGCTGCAGAGCCCAAGGGGCAGGCTCACTCCTTCGGAGATGCTGCAGCTTGTGGGTGGCCGCTCTGCAAGGCATCACCCTTCCCTTGCTGCATGCTTGCTCCGACAGCATCGTTATCGGCACGCTTTCCGTTTCTTGTCTCTCCAATACCTGTCCAAAGCAGCTCAGTGCCTGCCTATTACGTACGCGGGGGGATTGTATGCAGGACACAAGGAAAACGACCCATTTCTCACCATTAAAGACAGGATCCTTTCAGCTGTTTGTAAGACATCCCTTTTCTGCTGTTTGGAAACCGACAAAAATAGCGATAATTCTATAAATAGCTGTGACAAGAGTTCCCAAGATGGTCTGCAGAAAAAGAACTGCATGCGAGGAATATCAGTGTGAGCTCAGCACCTTTGAATGCAGCTGCTTAATTTGTGTGTTTCTAGGCTCCTAACGTGGAACACGAGCAGCATGAGCTCACGTCTGACCGCAAAGCAGCGTGTAAATGTGCTTGGTATATTTAGAAACTTGGCATACTGGGAGAACTTTGACCTGAAATAGCCCCTTGCCTCAGTCTGTGACACCCTGTATTATTTTATCATGGCATCTTATTATTACTTACTGTTGGTAACAGCAGTGCCAAGCACATCTGTGCTGCACAACTGGCCCACTTTTCCGAACATCCCATCTCAACCTCCCTTGGTGCAACTTGAGGGCAAAAAAGACCACCCAGGGAGCTGGCTGCTGACACAAAAGGTGGGCTAGAAGCCCACCCAGGACAGGCTGAGAGCCCTGGAGGAGGAAGACTTTTCTACAAAAGAGATGCAGAAAGAGAGCACAGAGAAATAGCCAGGGCGCGCTAAGAGCAGGGAGAATCGGGCAGAAGAAGTAGAGGGAGATGGAGAAGAATAAGGCAACAAGACAGAAACACCAGGGAAGAAGGAAAGACAGACCTAGGGCACTGCCGAGCACGCGGGTACCACATCTGCATGGCAATGCCACCAGGGAGCTCACGGGGCTCTGGGAGTAGCTCTCACGAGGGTCACGCAGCCGGCACTTGCCTTCCCACGGGTATTTGCTGACTCTCCTTCAATTCACTGGAACAATTAACCTTTATGAAAATGTAATTAGCTACAGTTGGAAACAAAACCACCGGGCAGTGCAGTAAAGGTGACTCAGGATCAGTTAAGGCAGAAGGCCACTCTCCCTGTCAAGGGAAGGGATATGCATGTGTGGTGTGATACCTGGCAAAGCAGCAACAAAAACAAACTAAAAACAACCACTAACCAGCAGAGAAACCCTCAAAGAAACAAAACTACAACCAGAAAAAAGACAGTTTAAAACTTGTTCTTGGCATCTTTATGACTTGCAGCTCAGCTACATAATAGTTAGGTTAGTCCTCCAGTTTTCAAAGACAGGAGCTGATCTACGTGCTGCACTTTGAGTTAACGACTCGTGTTGGCTGAGGGAAGGGGGAGGAAGCAGGTTGCCTGCAGATGACCTGCTAACCTCCATTTTAATTAGGTTTCCCAAGATAACAAACAGAGCAGGTTTCATTTCCGAATGCTGAGCAATCCCCAGAAGCAGTGCTGGAGACGACAGCTCCCTGGGACCAGGAGGAACAAACGGGGTTCTGACGATGAACCTTCAAGAAAATCTTTTGCAGGAGACAATAATTTTCCTCCAATGGGTGGTACTGGGAATAGACTGGTCAATAGCCTCCCTCGGTGTCATTTGGGAAGGACAATGCAGTACATCATGTATGAGCATCTCCAGCTGAGCAGTCCTGGCCACATCTCCTCTGCCATTGCCTTTATCAAATGCCCCAGCAATACTGTTAGCACTTACCTAACGCAAATTAAACTGCCACCTCTCAGTTATAAACAGTCAATAAAGAGCATTAAAAAGATACTGCAGGCAGGGTTTGACCATTCTCTTGATGTCTAGTCAAGGAGGGTTTTAGACACTGTCCAGTCATTTTGGACCAAATACACGCACAGAAAAATTCTGCAAAGAGCTAATCTCACTTGATGCAATTTCAGCTCATTCACACTGATACAATGCAAACTGCTATCAAACAAGTTTAAAACAACAGCAAATACTGCCAAGCAGATACTCACTCTGTAGACCAGTTGAAAAACTTCACTGCCTCTGCATTTTCCCAGCAGCACTCTGCTGAAGGTAGCAGCCTGTTAGTCGGGCAGCAGGGCAGTTTATGTAACTCTGCCTATAGGGCTACAGGCAAAATCAGCTGGTGTAGCTTAAACTGATTAAATTGGTGACCTGAGCTCACACAGCTGATTTCCTCTGAAGCAGGTTAGGAAGTGCTTGCATAGACCTTGTCTGCAGGAAGGACTTAGCTTCTGATACAGGGTTGGCACTGGGTACCTGCTGTGGCAACACGCTCACTGGCAGAGATGCATCTCCCCGAAGAGCTTTGGTCGTAGCCTTCTTTGGTGAAACAACATAAGTCAAATTTAAACCAACATAAACGCTGTACACAGCTTCAGCTTGTTTAGCTGAACTAGTGCAATAGTTTACGTTCAGTTAAGTCAGACCCCCCCCATCCCACAACATCTCAGGGAAGTGGATTCAGTGGATGAAATTGTCTTTGAAACGGAAAAACAGTGCACGGATTTATGTGAGAGCTTGAAGAGGTCTTCAGCTTATGCTAGCCCCACCCTCAAAGAACTGAGGTGCATCCAGAATCCCTGCCCCTTTTTAGTGAAGGTGGAAACAGGGAAAGAGACTGTGCTACCTTAATCTGTCAGAGGCAAAAATGGACCCGAGACCCCCCCAGTCTCTCTGATCCGACCACACATCCCTCCTCGCCACACTTCCCCTGAGTTGGCTGAAGCAAACATCTCTGTGACCAGTGTATCACCTTTGACTCGGTGACCATCCGATCCACAAGGAACAGTGAATGCTGCTGTGTATTGATCCCAAAAATGAGCAGGAAGTGCTCCAGGTCTCATCAGCAAGCGTGGGATAATAAAAGAAGATTATGGCAAAGTCCTTAAGGGATCATGCTGAAGATTATTTCTCTGAACCAATTAAGCATACAAATTAGTTTCCTGAGGGGATAACGTTTTATTAGAAAACAGCTTTTGTAGAGACCCTGGAGTTTGCTTTGCTTGCGAGTTTTGTTTTTATTTTCAAATTTGTCGCGGATGCTGCCATCACACCAGGGAGAACACTTGCTTAGTCAGACTGGTTTTCTGGAGTAGCTAGAAATAGAGGAAATCTCAGTTACCTGGAAGGAGGATTCACAACCAAAATTAACAACCAGCCCCTAATGCAAGGATGATAACCGTAGTTGTATCTCAGTTCTGTACTAATTCCTGGCTCTGTTACAGCACATTTCACCAGCACATCTGAAGTGTTTTGCAAAGGGCATTAATGATGTTTTCATTTTACAGATTAAAAAATACAGGCACGGAGAAGAAAAAAAAAAAAAACCCAACACACAACTCCTTGGCCAACATAACTTAGTTGTCTCAGAGTAGGCAGGATGTCCAGTGCTCTCCTGCTGTCACCTAACACAGGATTCTCTGGCTTTTAAGCCTGACATCAGGGCTGGGTGAGTTCATGGCCATGAAAATGTTGAGAGTTATGGAACGCAGTAATTGCAGGGAGACAGGCCATGGAGAATCAGGTTGAGGCCTCAGCTACATCCTACCTACCACAAAGATACGCAGAGTATCAGGAGCAACGCTAGTGGTCCTGCTTCTCGCATCCTCTCTGGCACTCATGCAAAGTTTGGGGAACATATTCACATTGGACACCTCCTGGTCCTCAAAAAAACTGTCAGGAATTGCAGGATGGTGGTGAACTCAACCTGGAGGATCAGGGTGCAGGTATTTAAAAGTACTCATGTGCTTGCAATAAATGCTTTGCAGATTTAAGCTAAGAGCAGTAGAATCAGGGGAAGCGTGCCCAAAGACTCACAGGTCCTACTATTTATTTCTGCTTGACTTGGCTCACCTTTTAACGGTAGCAGAGAAAAAAAGGTTAAAATATGTTATGTACAATGTCAAGTGTCAGTGCACCTCAAACTCACGAGCACTTTCCTTCCTTCTGATTTCCGAGACGCCCGCTTCTCTCTGGAAGCGCTGAGCTGACCAGCCCACCACTGGACCCAGCACGCCCTTCCTCACCGGGAAGAGCCAACACAGTGGGAAAAATTAAAAAGGACAAAACTGAAAACCGTGACACGAATGTGTAACGTGGTACGGTGGAATTGGAGTCGCCGTGAGGCTCCCTGTTAGCACCTAAATCTAGAAGTTGCCCAGAAAGAACGAAAGAAATGCCCTGTCTGGGGAATATAAACCAATCCTTACAGCTTCTGGCCAGGGCTCTTTCAACTGCACTCCTTGGCTCCCTGTGCTGCTGGATGCAAGCCACAGTTTTCTAGACCTAAACCTCAGCTAGATGCCTTGTTTCCTCTGCTGCTAAATGCAGAAACCATCCACACTTCTTCAAGGGACAATAACAGGAGTTGCAAGGGCTTCGTCTTTTCATAAGAGGAATCTGTCTGCCTCAGATCCACTGGTTCCTACCTTTCAGAACCTCCTAGCCTCGGGAGAAATTTACTTTTTACGCGTCTGAGCTTCAGCCCAGGTCAAATCAGTAGGACAACTGATCTGCAGACGGTGAGAGGTACACGGAGACAAGCTGAGCTTCCTGTGAACCAGGTAGGAAACTCCCGAGCTGGCAACAGTGGCATGCTGAAGCAAAGCTGTACTCTTTAGACAGTAACACTTGTCTTAGCAGATTATCTCCTGTAAATGCAGCAAGAGGTGAGAATGTTAATAAGCCTAACCTGTTATGTTTGTTTTTTCTTTTTTTTTTTTCCCTCTATCCTACACCTCAAGTAGAGAATTAACCTTTGCCTGTGTTCACACATCGGGCTTTTCCAAGATGATTTGAACTATCGTAAGGTTCCCTGAAAAGCTGCTAGCTACTGAACTCTGAACTCAGGCCAAACCCACAAAAAAAGGGGAAAGCTATCTCCTTGCTTCGTGGCAGCTGGGTCCCTAGGACCATGCATGGCAGCAGTGTCAGCTGACTGCAGTTTTTGTTTATGATGTGGTATTCAGCCCAAGCGACCCTTCTGAGTAATTTCTATGAATGCCTGTTTCCAGCAGGGCCTTTCTGGGAAGCTCTTTCCCCAGTGGGGACATGCTCATCAGCAGCCAGATCTGTTACAGATGAACAAGCACTCAGTGGAACAGCTTGAGCGGAACTGTGAACTCTACTTGGAAAGCTACCAGCAGAAAGAACAGAGGAAAAAGTTCTTGATTTTAGCCTAACTGATGTTTTGCTGTGAATTGCACTAAATGAGGAATTGACAACGAGATTCTGCAAACTTAATGACGTTAGGAGCAATCCATAGATGTGTCTCCGAGCATGACAGCCAAGGTCTGCTCTGCAGCGGAGAAAGAAGGTGACCTGGCACACTTTCAGACCTGAAGTTTATTTTTATGAAATGGGACAGCAGCACGCATCCAGACTACAATAACAACAGGAATAACAGGAAAAGATGCTTCTATTTTGAAGGAGAACTTCTGGATAAATGTGTCCTTATCTCCAGTATTGTTTCCTGCACACCGGTCTGTGTATGCAGTGAGGATAGACAGCTCAATAAAACTTTGCCATTCTACTAACCTTCTATAAGCCATGATATAGGCAGAGGCACTATTTCTGCAATTTGTAGCTTCAACAGCATAAAAGACAAGCTATAGCAAAAAGGCAGGAGAGAAAGAACCTGGCGTTTAACGTACTAGAGTAGCTTTGTTGTCTCAACTGTGAGATACACCAGGAGTGTTGATGCAAGCGGGCTCGCGAGCCCTATCTTCCATGCTCAGCAGCTCTCAGACTGTAGCCTGAGGCCGCCTGCTGCAGACAACCTCAGAATGAATTCAGGAGATGTAGAGGTGGTGGGCTTTGTTCTAAAGGTCACTGACTTCTCCTTCCACCATTTATTACTGGATTCAGTCAGTTACTGTAAAATCGCTATGAGGTCTGCGTTTGCACGAGTCTTACCTATCTGGGATCCAGTAATGATTTATTAATAGCTTTATGAAACAAATGTTTTCTAGAAAAGGCAAAAAGCTCCGTGACTTTCCATAACACTGGCCACGGTAAACGCAACCCTAGTGAAGAGAGTGCCTTCTATCATATTAGGCATTCTCAGTCGCTGGGCAGGATGGGGTCCCTGTGCGAATACGACAGGATGAACTGCGATGTGCCTGATAAACACACAGCTCCAGGATGCTGCTGGGGAGGTTTTTTTAAAAAATGCAAACGTGTTCATGCTGTCAGACACGTTGTGACAGATGCTTGCTTTAACCTTTCGACTTCAGACACATGGCAGCCTCTGTACCAGCGTTTATGAGGCTTTTTTAAGTAGCCCTCTGTGCTGCTGGCATTGTACGAGCATTAAGCCCTGCAACTAGTGCTCAGTTTGCTGAATTGTCCCGATTTCTAGAAAAACTGAACCAGACCACAGGAGCAGAAATTATACCAACAACAAAACCCAGCCCTGTTTTGCAGCAAGACCGAGGAACAAAATTCCCTGGCTGAAGCTTTGTTTATAGGGCTGCTTTTAATTTTGATCCCGGAGAATGCTGAAACCTGCAACTGAAAAGCAAGAGGGACCAAGGCGTGTGCAGGGAGCTGCCAGCATCAGTGCAGCCGGACGAGCTGGGAGCTGGGGGTGGCTGCTTCTCCTGGCAGCTTGGCAGCGTGGAGGGAAACGGCAGAGTCGGAACGGTCACGGCGCATACACACACTACACTCAAACGCTCCAGGAAAACACAGCCCTTGTTTATTGTTGTAGTTATAATGGTTTGCCATTTAGACGGCCCTGTATGAAATTTATATCCACTTTAATATCTTTTTTTACTATGCAGTTAATCACAAGGAAAAATAAAAAGGGAGGGAGCCTGAAGGCCTCTCTTTAATTTGTATTAATAGAGTGCTTGTAGCGGGGGAGCAAGAGACAGTTTGCTGATCACTTCTAAGATGGATTATATTGGAGGATTTCTGATAGCCAGGATTCCTGAAGAACAGCACTCTTCATGAATGAATTCCATTGACAGGGAAATACAGCTCATCTGAACTGCTGGGTGGGGAAAGGGGGCTTCTCGGTTATCCCTAGGACCAGAGCTTTCCTTCCTCTGTGATCTGCTCCTGCTCCTTGACACCGGTTTCATACCTCAGATAACAGTTCAGATTTTTCATACATTGTTCCCTCATTTGTTGCCACCCACCTCAAGTCAGCTTCCACTGTCCATAACATAAACTGAAAACAGTTAATGTTTGTAGCACAGCCCCATTATCGTCCCCGAGCCTTGCTATCCTGAGCTCTCCCTCATCAATCTCCTCCGGGCTGGCACGAAGACACATTTCTTACCTTGGCTCGTAAGTTAGAGAGTAACCCAGCAAAACATCCTTCCTCCTGAGCTGCAGTTCTCCTTTTCACTGTTTCCAAGGCGTGGGGAATTGCTGCACTGTCTGGGGACACCGTTCCCTTTAGGACAGGGCTGGTACATCATTATGGGCCACTTGTGAAGAAATATCATGGCTTTTCTTAGATCCATCATTTACCAGGCAGCCCAATTAAGGGCACTGATCTCAGTGGCATTGTGTCTGGACTGTCTAGCTGAACGGTTCCTGAGCTGTGATCCACAGATGCTACACAGAGTTCTCAAATCCAGATCACTTTCATTCCATTACTGCATTAATATTTTAGTAATAAAAACTTGTGGTAGCCTGGAAGACAGGGCAAAAATTGTCTTTTAAGTAAAGTAAAATCATGAGACCGTAGCATTTTACTTTGTCTGCCTCACTGCAGCAAGACAACGCTGAGATTAAAAGGCAGGAGGATTTATTTTGACCTCGTCTTGGTCCTAGAGAGACCTCAAAATACCAACTTGGTTGGGGAACTTCCAACACCATGCAAATAAGGTCTGAGAAGGAGAAAGCATCAGCTTGGCTTTTTTGGGTAGCGAGAAGTCAGTCATGACTGAGGCTTTACACTCACACCTGTGATAAACACGGCAATAATTTTTTATTATCTTCTTTCTTTCAGCAAGGAGCTCTGCACAAGTGTCAATAAAAATAAAAGACATATAAATCATGGAAATGGTGTCTTTGAGCAGATGTGCATGGTAGGAAATAAGGAAGCATTTGGGATAGAAAGTGAAAAATGCAGCCTTCAATGCACTTGGCTTTTTAATAGTATTTCTGGATTCTTGGAGCACAGCTTTGCCCATCTCATTTTAATTTGGTTCTGTGCCCAAATTCTCAATGCTGGCGTGGCCTCCAGCACAGAACGAGTGAGTGTGAATCGCACCCACAACAGCCCCGCGTCGCAGCGACGCGTTAACCACTTCAGGGGTCAAACAAACACACCCCGAGATCCGAATCTCATCTAATTTAAAAATCCCTCTCTGTGCCACGTTTAGCACCAGCGCTGCAGAAACAAACACTTTCAGCTTGCTCTGCAGATCCTCACAGATGCACGGTTTGTAACCGCAGACTCCGGGTCTGCACTGCAAAATAGAATCACGTCCCCAGTCTTGCACACTGTTCCATCTACTGGATTAATGTTCCTCCTTTCGACAACAACTAGGATTTGCTTTCTTACTTTTTTTGCTAGTGCTGCTGGCGTGGGGCTGGTCAAGTGTCTCGACTCCTGCTTGCCACAGAACTTCCATCTACGATGGAAATTGCTACAGGCAGGTGGGAAGGGCAAGGAGGGTCACCTAAGAAGTACCTGTGTGCCCAGCATAGCTGCGAGTACAATCCTAGCATCAACACTGACAGGCAGCAGGCTGTGGGAATTGCTGGTGCTTCCGTTTGAGAAAAATGATGTTTAGATTTAGGAGTGGGCAGGACTTGATGGAATAAAAGGCCCCTTCTTGTTCTCTGTTCCTGTGATAAGAAAGTACATGATGTGAAGGAGGAACCTATAAATTAGACGCCAAAGACTTTCTGTTTGGTGCTGGTCAGTGTTTGTTGTGTGAGTACGGGGACTGGATATCTCTGTGGAGTGCAAACCAATCTGGAAGAAAGCTACAGCAATGATTTGCACTTTAGTCATTCCCACCCTCTGCTTTTTATATCAGACATCTTTTTAATGAGAATTAAATACGAATTCAATGAAGTTTTGCTTAGAGAAAATTGATTTTGCTATAAAAAAAATTTACTCTAAAGTGACTAGGATGTGAAACAGTATCAGGTGTGAAAGACCAAAGCAGAAAGTAAAATGGATCTGAACATAATTATATAACAGTTTTATATTAAAACTTGAATTATATGTTGAATAAAAATTGTTATGTTAAATAACAAATAACAATATGTTAAATTAAAATGTTGAATATAGCATCTTTCAAAGGTGTACCTCCCCATCCTTGACCTGAAAAGGACCATTGTCTTGGAGCATGGCACTTAATGGACTACCTCAAGAACTTAGGGCTTCTGTCCTCACAAGGTGAGGTCCAAAGGCCAGGACAGCATCTCCCCAGCACCAGCTCCCAGTGAGTGCTCGTGCAGCACTGCGGGGTGCGAGCCCTGCCCGGGAAGGCACAGCCTGGCTGCTGCGATACCTGCCGTGTGACGGAGAGCAGGACACCTCACCAGACCAACCCTGCCTTTTCCTTTTTCTTTTTGTAGAAGATTCATGGACTAAATATTTGCTTGCCTCACCCCATTAACTTCCTAACTGCCCAGCAAACCAGAAGGAGAATAACATCACTTACTCTTGCTGATGTTAACAAGAAAGATGTACTGTTGGCAAATAATAAACGCTTTACATTTGCGAGTTTACTTTTGCATGTAGATGAATAGGTTGGGAGGGTAAATTATGTATTTCTAACGTACCTTTCACCGAGGGCATAGAAATGTTGTAAGGGATTGTTTAGTGATCCCCTCACTGTGTTAAGAAAGCAACGGGCAGCCCTTTGCTAAATGCTTTACTCAGGCAGGGCTTTTTCTAGTGTTCAGATTCCACTCATCAAGTCACAGACGGTTACAGCTTGCCTTGCAAAGCCACTGCCTTTAAAACCGTTGGCATTTCATGAAGGGGTGAGTACTTGGCTCTCTTCCTACCCCCCCAGACAGAAGGTGCAACTCAGCTGGCCTCTCTGTTCCACCCAGCAGTACTCTTCTGAAGCACAGCAGCACACAGCCTGCAGAAAAGCCACCCAAGCCTGTCAGATGGATACGGGCTCCTCCTCACAGCCAGCTGCTCCATGCTACAGAGCTTCTGCTGTCAGGCTGCACTCCTTGCTACGGCAGACACAGACACGGTCTCTTCCTCAGCTCAGCTTTCTCTAAACACACTGCTTTAATGTTTCTCAGGCTGACAACAATCAGCTAGGGATGGGTCCCAGGGTCTTTAAACTCCAAGTGAGCATAGTGAGGCAGTTTCCTGTTACCTATAATTTCTCTCTGATGGGCAGTCAAGTGAATCTTCCATATGTACACCCTAAATATAACCACTGTGAATAAAACAGTCTGCCTATGGTCAGTGACGTGTATTGTGGCTCCTCCCAACTCATCCTGAGCATTTTCATTTAGCCCTTTTGATGTATATTCCTATCCCACCCACGAGTACATACCTTGATTCTGGAAATCGATGCTTTAAACTGGAAAGATGACATTTATCTCAACAGCATTGTGGCATATCCCTTGTAAAGGGTCCAATAGATCTGCAAGCTCCAGAGTTTATTGGTATAGATGGCCCCATAACTGAAGTATTATCTTAGCAGAAACTGCTTCTGGAATATAGATGGATTTTTGCGCAACGAAATTGTATGATCAATCATAGGATTCGGCTGCAGAAAGCAAAGCCTTGTTGGTACAGCCCTGCCATTAGAAAGGCACTTTAAACAGTTGCTTTCTATGACTCTGGAAATCCTGATGCAAGTGCTGCCCCAGTTCAGCCCCATGAGGATTTATTCTGATGAGGGCACTGCTTTCTTGGGTGGTGCAGGGCTCCCTGTGCAACTGTGCACAACAGAGAAAGGGATATTTTCTGTTCGTTAGGAACCTGCTGCTTCTGGGTAGAAAACTTGGGGCCAGAAATCGGTGCACAGGGAACAAAGCGCTTCAAGTCTGAGTTCCCTCATTACGCTGCAGCTCCAATGGGAGACACTGGTGTTCTACACTCAGTCCTGGCCTTGGGAACAGTAAGATGAGAGAAGTCATCACTTATTTCTGCTTGAGAGAGGCAAGGAACTAGAGTGCCTCAGAGTGGCTGATTTTCTCCTGTTCTTTTCATTCTCAAATGCTCAACGGCTGCTGAAGCCTTCAGAAGGTATGGTTTTTATTGATCACGGCAAGAACAGTTTTGTCTAAAGCTCTTCAACTCCTTTTGTGCACCAGTGACAAAAACTTAGCCTATACAAACCTGCCCTGACTTGTGGGATGAAAACATGACCCTATGTTCCTGAACAGGTTGGGTTTGATCCCTCTACTCTTAACCTTGCTGTCTTTCCACCTCTCGTAAACGTCAGTCTGAATTGCCCTGGCAGGGTGGAATCCCACAAGAGATCATGTTTTTAATCAGAGAAATGTGAAAGATGTCAGGACTCAGTACCTGAGTAACTCCCCCCTTCCTCAGGCCAAAATTCCCACATAAGGAGTAGAGAGCTGGGAGAGAAGGGAAGGATCTGTAAATGAAGGGAGAGCTGGTGGAATTCTGTAAGGCAGCATCTCCTTGAGAAAGCATGTGAAAAATGTGTTAAAAGCACTTCATTTTGATGACATATCCAGAGCACACAGGTTAGAAGCAATCTGAAAGAGAATACCCTCACATCTTCCACTAAAACTGCAGAAAAAAAACCCAGCTCTTCTTCTCAATGGCTGGCACTTGATTTTAATAGGCCCAGGACACATAAAAGCTCCCACAGAGATGAGGCAGACATATTTAAATCAGTCAGACAGAACACTTTCCAATTCCTTCCCCTGACTCTATAGGAGTGTATTTATGGTCTAATATATTATTGATGAGGCTGACTTTTATAAAAGTGCTCTGGCATAAGTGGTTATAAATGTGTATCGTCTGCTCTGTATAATCCATTAACTCATTAAAATAATTGTCTTAATTTGATTGTTAAAGTGATTAATAGGGCAAGTGTTAAAGGAAATTAATACTCCAAATTGAAGCATATCTGCAACTGAAAAATAACTCCACTGAACTGATGTAGTAACAAGGTACAGGCCTGTGGTTAATGAACCTTGGGAAGTTAGATAGAGAATGGTGTGGGGAAGACGGGAAGAAGACAATTCTGTGAAGCAAGCCTGGGAACAGCTTCGTGCCCTGGAGTCCTCCATCCAGCTCAAATGGTTGCCCAAGCACAATCAGACCATGGGCTCTGCTGCCCGTGCCGTAAGTCATGCTAGCTGGGGAGGAAAAACCAAGACTGATTTTATGTGCTCTGAGAGATAAACAAGCTCAAAACTATTTAGAGAAACTGGGAGGCTCCAAAGGTGCTGAGAAAAGAGGCCAACACAACAGTAAGGCTAGAGGAAGAGAAGAAATTCCTACTTAGTAAAGCTTTTTATGCTGTCTCCTGTAGCACTTTTGTTTAGTAGCTAAGGATGGACCTCATGAATGGGCTATTAGGTGGGTCAAAAGTGTGCTGGCTCACCAGGCTTCAAGGGTAACGATCAAGAACCAATGTCTGGGAATCCTCATTGGGGGCCACCTTGTTCCACATTGTCATCTGTCACCTGGATGACAGCACGGATCATTTATCTGCAGGAAACGTGAAGATGACGAGAGACTAAGGATGTGGCTGAGCATCAGCCCAGCGGGACTACCCCTGCAGCACAGATCCTGGAGCCAAACACTGAAGACTGCAAGAGATTGTTTATAAAACCCCACACGTTTACTAATCACAGAAGATTTCCATCGCTTACATATCACCTTCTGTTCGCACGGGGTCTTCTATTCTGTGAAATGCCACATCCAATGCAAAGCACAGTATTTTATCAAGAAATGGGCACTTTCCCATGCATCTGCTAATACAGCACTTCTCAATCCTGCCTCTCAGTTCTGGTTTTTAGTACACGTTTAGATGGAAAAGAAAGTAAAATAAGGAGTACACTTGAAAAGCAATTCTTTCCCAGCAAAGCATCCACTTCGTTTAATTCAGGATCCAACACACTCTTCCAGTAAATTCTGCTCATTTTCACAGCCTAACAATAGCACTGACTTTATACTTGGCATTCTATTTGATCCATGTAAAATGATAAAATATTAAATGCATACTCTTTTAACAACCCCCCCTAGATAACTGGCTGCAAATAAGTTTCTTCAGCAAATCCATGACAGCGACAGAGCTGAGTTCCTTGCAGAAATTACTCATTCACATATATTAGATTCTGGAAGGATGCCACAGCCTCTTGCATTGAGTAACTGAGTTATACAGTGCGTATTGTAATATCAGACCACATATAGTAACACTGAAGAATGTCAAACAGCCATTTATTACTCAGATAATGCAAATCAGAGCTGCTTTCTCCCTGTGTGAGATACCCGTTTACCGCTCGCTCTCCTCCATTGCCATTACACTCACACTTCTCTTTCCAGCTAAGCAATCATTCATATTAAGGCTTATTATGCACCATCTTTAATTGGAAGTAGTTTACATTCAAGTGCAGAAATTAAGGGAACTATTCAGCCACTGATGTAGCAGGAACCAGAAACGTCTCTTTCAGTGGCTGAAGCACAACTGCGGTATGGAGGGAACTGGCAACACAAGAGGCTGGGTTTTTGAGCTTAAGCGAGCAGATGGGAATCATCTTCTCGGAAGAGAGTTTCCCTTCAGGAGGTGCTTTGCCAGCCCCCGGGTGCCGTGTAGACTGGTACAGTACCCACGTCTGGGAGAACAGACTCCTCACGGGGCCGAGGTCCCAGCAGGGCAGGGAGGAGGAGGAGGGGGCACCCATTTGGACGAACGAGGCCAAGGCTCAGTCTGTTTGCAGCTCGAAGGAGCCAGGAAGGGAGAGTGAAGCTGGATCAGAGAGTTTAGAAACATTTGCAGCCAAACCTGTGCCAGGTTTGGCACCAACCCCAGAGAGGACGTGTTTGTCCCTGCAAAACCATTGACAGTCTCCTCTTGCAAACTGTGAAGCATCTTCCTCCAAAGCAGCTGGTCCTGGCTGCTGCTGGCGAGGGGCTGCTGCACCAGGCGCTGTTCCTGTCTCCCCCACCCTGGTAACTGCCTGGTCCTGATGGATACAGAGGTGATTTTCTATGCCACTGGCTGAAAACCAGGTGATCTTATCCTGGAAAAGCTTGGGCCCTGTGCCCCTCGCTGCGACGCTGGAGCGGTGGCATCGCTAGCGCTGCTGCACAGCGCCGGGAGCTACCCCCGGCTGCGGCTCCGGGACGTTCACATGTGCGAGTATTTTGCACTGTTTGTTTATTTGATTCTGAGCTAAATTTGCCGTTTCCTTTCTGCCTTTCTCCAAGCTCTGGAAGAGAGCGCTTTCCCCCTCGGCAACCCTGCCAATTAGCATTGAAAAGTCACTTCTCATTTTTCATAGCGGAGCCAACTTCTACGCGGTAGCAGCGTCCTTGCCTTCATGTGAACTCCAGGATTGGTGCCCGTGAGGAGAAAACTCATGGCTGGAATGCAAATCATCCCACCTTTTCTGTCTTCAGAGAAGGGTTTTTTTCTCCCTTACCTGTTCTGCTCATCTGATACCACTTCCCACTTTTCAAAACTTAGGCAATCTAGAAATTGTCTGTGTGTGCATTCCAGCACTGATAGATCCGTTAGTGAGAAGAGGAAAGATTAATGCCCGCTCTTGGTTAATTTTTAGGAGATAAGGAACTGCACAGACAGACGCCTGGCATTGAAGGACCACTGGATATTACCATAAGCAGGAAATTCTTCGGAGAGCAGGTACGGATACCGACCGTGTTGCAGCTGCGAGAGGTAAAGTTCCTGGAATAGAAAGGAAAGGCTCACTCTGGAGCTTTACGCAGTTTGCTTTCAGTTCCATTTACAGTTATTTCTTGGGTTTATATCCTGGTTTATTGAAATCCATTTTTTACTTCAATGATTTTTGACTTGGGGATAGATTTTTTTTGCCTTTAGCACATGAATGAAATGCCACATAGTAAAGCGCCGGCTGAAATTATCAACACAAATACTGCAGTGATGGTTTTAGGAATCTCTTGGCATTTTTGCCCCTGAGTGTTTCTGGGTTAAGAGTATTTATTTTGGTTAGCAAACAGAAACTCATGCCTCATAATTTGATCAGTATGTCCAAAAGCAGTTGCTGGTTTTGCACCTGCCTTGGTGCCATTCTGCTGTTTACTTGCTCCTCGGATTCCCTCTCGTTAGCATATTTCAGGGAGTCTTGTGATGGATCAAGCATTTTTAGAAATTAAAACTCTCTGCTTGACCCCTGGATAAGAGGAATGAAGGCAAATATTTCTCCTGGGCATGTAGACCATGACAGCTATCTGGCAGCCCTGCTGCGATGGCAGGTTTTGCCTTTGGCAGAGGAAGCTTTCAACGGCTTGTCCATTTTTTGGTGTCTGCTGAACACTGGTGGGCACATATAGCCATGCAGTGGGTGAAGAATAAAGTAAAAATAACCCACCCCATGGATCAGAAGAGACTCCTTTGGTATACAAGGGACTGGAATGGTTGGCAGCAAGCACCCTGTAACAGGGTTAAGGTCTGTAATAATAAACAGACATGTACAGATATAATGCAGGAAGAGAGAGTGAGAGATGTCTTGAAAGGAATTGAAAAAAACCTCAGGATCAATAGACCATTCACTTTGGAATGCAGCTTCGCATGTTGCAGATATAATTCCCTGTGGCTTATGATATGGCTGCAATGTTTCATTACTATCTTTTTTCCATCCAGCTGTAATAGAGAGCAGGAAGTACACATTTCTCGTTAGCCATCTTGCCATCTAAGGTTTAAGAGAGCAGAACGATAGGGGCATGGAAATAAATATTGGATTAATTTAATATTTTGAGATATTGTTCCACACAGCTACGTCCTAACAGTGGACCGTGGGTTTGCAGCCCTTGGCAAATGGAGCAGAAAGTATTGCACAGCTCATAACACTTGTGACCCCTAAAGCAATTGAAGATTTTATAACTCAGTTTGGACAAGCCCATTTGAACAAATATAATGGATCTGAAAGGAAAGAACTGAGAATAAGAGAAGAGCAGCAAAGCATGGGCTTGCATGAAAGATGGCAAAAAGAGAGAGTAACATTTTTTACTACCTAGTGATGTAGCATCCCAACCAGACACCAAGATCCCCTTGCTATAGGCTTTATGCAAACACACGGACAGGGCATGACTGAGTGACAGTATTGTGATGTGTTCAGGCCTTTTCTCCAGTTAATCACAACGCTACCTTGATGGAACACCCCTGGGAAAAGTGGAACGGTGCACAGAAAGACATGAAGGAGGAAACAGTTCTGAGCTCTTCAGTGTCCAATTCTTTTCATGAGGGTCTCACAGAAAATCCATTCCGTTCAGCAGGAGTTGCCTGTTTAACAGCACAAGCGAAACAGAGGAGTTCTTGGCCAAAATTCAAAGTGTAGGCAAGAAGAGCAGTCTGTTTCTTCTCTTTGGTTTTTGTTGTTTGGTTTTTCCCTCCTCTCTAGCCTTTCAGTCCAGATATTATTGTGACACTGGGCAGGCAGGACTGGCTCCAGCAAACTCTGCGAGGGGTCACTAAATGCATGTTAGCTCCCGCGGAACATTCAGATGAAGATTAACATTCATCTTTTTTCCTTTTTGCAAATTTGGCTCGCTCAAAGAAAACATCCTATGATGAAATCAAAGCAGATTTTGACTAACAAAAATAATGTAAGTTTATATGTGGTGGGGACAAAGGCCGTTTTCCCTCTTGGATAGACCTAATTACCCATCAGCATCGCTGGGCAAGGGCCAACGTTCCATCCTCGCTTGCTCCCTCACTTTCATTCATGTTCTGCAGCTCGTTTCTCTTGATGTATTCCAGGCTCTCTTTGGCTCACTGGGGCTTCCTGAGGATGTCTGCACTCTTCTTCCAGAGCACGCTGGGAGATACCTTACAGCAACATAGCTGCAATATCTGTTGCAGGTACGGGTGAAGTGGCCAGCCCACAGTGCTCTGGTGAAGAAAGCCTCTCACCAGCAGTGATAACCCAAGAACACACCTTGGAAAGGAAGTCACTGGCTAATATACTTCCCTGGGTACTGCAGCATCTCCATGAGCTAAAGTGAGGCCAAGTGCTCCTCCTTGTGACCGAGACAGATGTAACGAGTGATGGAAGGCTGCAGGACAAGCAGGGTCACTTCCCATGCCTGTTACACTGCTGGCTGGCACTGGCATTGCCCCAGAGCACTGCAGCTTTCTGAGGTGGAGAGCAGAGCTGGCTGAAGAGGGTAGCTATGTACTCCTAATCCCATAGAACAACAGCAACCCAGACCCTTCCAGGGTTACCTTGGGTGATGCCAGCCTGCCCACAAGGCATGTTACTTGCCCTTGCTGCAAAATGAGGGTTTGGGCTCTTCCCAGAACATCCCGATAACGTTGACAAGAAAACTGTGCGTGTGTGTGTGTGTGTTCACTATCTGCTCACCCTCCTCTCCAGCTTCAGCTCTTTTTCTTGGAGGCAACTCTGTAAATCAGACTGCAGAGCAACAAATTGCAATCTGTATTGTTTTTAATTCCTTAATCTTAAAGGATTGCTTCTGGCACAAAAGAAAAGGGCAGTACAATATTGTTTCCTAAACAAACTCAGCTTTCCCAGCTCGGAGAAGCTTTTTAAATGCCCGCCCGTGACAGAGAATGGGAGACTATGGGAGACTAGCAGCTGGATGTGGTTTTGTTGCAGCCTGATATAGCAAGAACTTCATTTCCCAAAAGGTACTTCATTACACCCAGAGTGATGGCAGCTCGGAGGAGACGGAACAACCCAAACACATTAAGTGACAGCAGACAGACACTGAGTGGAGGGGAGGAATGGCTCAGTCTGTACCAGCTTGACCTCCTGGCTCCTATGATGCTGACACTGCAGCACGAGCATCTGGCTCTGTGCTCCACTGGAAGTATATTCCCTGCTCTAGCAGCCCAATTCTGCTGGGCTTCAGCACCTGGGCTTCAACCAGAGCCACTTCCATGCATGCTTCCCCAAATGCAACCAGGCCGTTCACAGGGAAAACGTAAGGAAAACGCCGGGCCCTGACAGCCCTAGCGCACAAAAAGGCAGTGTTCGGTGCTCTAAGAGGTGCAGCTGTGAAGTGCGAACATCAAAGGCGACAAAGCCTCTTCCCTTCATCTCCAAGGAGCTGAGCCGCTGGCTGGGGGCGGCACTGGGGGGCGAGAGGAGCTGAGCCACGGAGCCGGGGTGAGAGAGCGAGGCCATGGTTAATTAGGAGGCTCTCTGGGGGATCCAGGATTCCTGGGTGATGAAAATACACATGGTTGCTTTGCACAGATCCTCAAGCGGCATTTTTTTTCCCACTGAACATAAAAAGAGAAGGGAGATAAATGTTGACCTCAAAAAAGATCAAGTATTAAAGATTCCCTAGCATCGATGACAGAAGTGGAAGAAAACAGGGATGTGCTTTGAGTCTGGCTTCAAGAATGACACAAACACTGTGCATGAAGCAATCTTCGTAAGGAACCCCAGCCTGAGAAGCAAAATGCTGCGGGGGAGATGCGATCGCCCTGGCCCGGCCAGGCAATGCAATTCCAGACTGACACGACGACTGCAAGTGTTTTAATCTTGATTATGCTGCAGAGGCTCAGTGCAGCCCAGAGGGAGTCCCTGAAAGGTCTCATTCTATCCTACCCATCTGCAAAACAGAGATAAATGGGAGGTGTCTTGAGCCTTCATTAATATTTGCAGGCGAAGAGCGCGCTGCACTGCCCTGCAGAGCGGGGAACGCTCCGGCAAAGCCACTCCTGGTCCCCGATGCCACCAGCAAACCTCTCACTGCACAGCCCACAGTCCTGGCTGTGGCCCAGCTCTCTGTCTGCTGCCTGGGGGCCTGTCATCCTCCTGGAAAGAGGGTTCAGTCTCTCCCTTAAACATTCATTTTACACTTTCACTAGGCAACCAGAACTCATTCTACAGAAAGGCTTTTAATCCACTGCAGCGCTGCTGGCTTTTGCTGCTCTTGGACACTCAGCTGGAGCACCAGAGATTCCTTGGTGATGGGAATAAGACCAACAGCAAAAAAAAAAACCCCAAAACAAACCAAAACAGGAAAGGCTGAGGCAGGTGCCAGGGCTGCAGTGCTCTGCTACACCCCTAAGCAGTGTCTCTTGCACAGAACTGAAAGCAGCCAGACAGGTAAAGGGCCAAAGCACTGAGAGGCATCAGGAGACACGGGCAGTTCCCAGGTATGTGATGAAAAACAAGAGCCAGGGAATAAAGGCTACGAGCAAAACTGCAAATTCGAATGGTAGCTTAGACTGAGACTTTAAACAGACTGCAGACTTCGAGAGAACCGCATGAAATAGGTGCAGGCACAGCACAAATCTGTCCAAAATCTCTGCGAGAGCAGAACTTGGCTCTGCCTGCTGCTGGGGTACTGGAACGAGGGGAGTGGAAGAGTTTGCAGTGCCTCTTTTCAAACTGATTGTGATTTATCTACTTTTATTTTCCTGACAAACATTTGTTGAAGGTTTAAGTTGAATTATAGTAGGTATTTATGGACTACATGCGTGTGCTACACTGGCCTTCTGCTGGGCCTGTGAACGGGCACGGCTCCCGTGCGGAGTGAGCTGCTTTGCTGAAGAGTATAATGGTGAAATGTGAAGGGAGAAAGCAAACTTCACAGGTCGATATTCAGTCAGCAGCCAGAATAACAAAATTAATCAGTAAATAGTGTGTTTATTGCCCTAGTGGAAAGGGAATGCAAACTGAGGTTTAGAGCAAGAATAACTTGTCTAGTTTTTAAGCCAGAGCGAGGCTTCCCAAGTTTTACTTGTTTCCTTTGTAGGAAATATCTCCGGCTGCATCAAAAAGATACACACCAAGTGTCTACTCAGCAGAACAAATCAATGCTTGCAAAAACCACCAGTAACTCCTGCAGGTAAAACCTCCCCCTTCCTAAAAGCAGGCAATTGTGAAAGGAGAGCTCAGCAAACACAATGCTGCACTGGGGCCGTGCACTCTATTTATGGCTTTAGCTTGGCTACGCTGCATTGCTGTTGATGGGCTGTCTGATGCCCATGTACTTCAGGTTTCAAAGCTACTCATAAAGCTTTTGGGTTTATTTGTCTCAGAGAAAACTGCCTGAGCTCAGGAGAGCTAGTCCTGCGTTACTGGGGTCACTCTGCCAGTCACTGATGAATATGCAGCTCTAAAGATATTCTAGAGTGTTTTTAAACGCAGTTGAAAAAGAACAGAGCTGAAATTAAACAAAGCAATTATTTCCAAACTTGAGCTTTCACAATAGAGACAAATTGTAATCACACCCTTTGAAACCTGCAATTACAGGCAGTTCCTACTAACCCTTTGCCCTCCTCTTCTGCGACAGATGGAAAATGAGCTACAAGGCGTTAGGCAGGGCTTCTTGATACTCAGCAGAACTTCCCTGAAACTGCCAGGAGATTCTCCATCTCCGGGAGCCTGCACATCAAGGCTGGGATGTCTTTAAGACAGATATCAAGACAACTTCAGTAAGAAGCTATTTGTCTAGCTTTAGGGACCACGGAGTGAAATTAAACGGCCTGTATTATACTGGAGTTTAGACGTTGTGACTGTAATAGTCCTTATGAGCTTTTAAAACTTCTGAACCTCCAAATCTTTGCCAGGAGCTCCGTAAGGACAGCTTTATGAGTAGGATTAGATGGACCAGACTTCTGGATGGCACTTACTAACCTGTTAATGGCATGTGTAGCAAGCCCTCAAAAGTTCTTCTTCGTTACTAGAAAGAAGAGCAGCACAGGATGAGACTTTGCAAACAGTACTTCTGACTGTGCACGTTCCCTTCTCAGAGCCAATACTTAAGCTGTCAGGTTGGCAGAACCCGAGTTCACGCCTTGAGCAGTCTCAGCTTGTACATTTATTACATAGGATAGCCCTGCTTCGGAGACACCTGGCTGTATCTAAGCTGATGTGCTAAGACAGAACTGTCACTTCCTCAGCAAGGAGAAAGAAAAGGCCTTCCTGAAGTGAGTGATGTTTGGGGTGAGCACCTGTGGCACGTACTGGCTCTCAGTTCAGGGAAGGAGGCTAGCATTTGCCTTGCCATTTGGACGTGGCTGTAACCATCTGCTGCTGCAGGGACAAGCACGGTGTCACCGACTCCTCGCGATGCCCCGTGGATCGGTTCCGATGGCACCAGTAACTCACATCCAGGCAACCAAGACTGGCAGGAGGTGTGGAGCTGGCAGGCAGCAGGCTGGCCGTAGATTACACTCTTGCCAGGAACGAGCTGCATTATCGAGGGCTGAGCAGAACTGCAGTTCCAACTCTCTGCCTGGGAAACAGCTATCAGCTGCTTCACATTCACTCCAGCTATAATAAACTCTTACGTTGGTTTCTGCACATAAATTATGCCTTAACAGTCTTGTATAGTGCAATTTTGCTTCTGTCTCTGTAGTGAATTTCCTCTGGTTGACAGCTGACTGTGTAACTTCGGGGGAAACATTTTTGAATGACAATGACAGAAAAGCTGTAAAAATGGTTCAGCCAGTTTCTAATTTCTATCATTTGTTAATTGGACTGCCATAATCTGCAGCTATCAGATCTGCTACAACACGCCTGAATACATGTGACAGAGGAGGAACCAAATCACGGACCAAGACTCAGAGAGAGGGAGCTTGAGAGCAGTGAACGCGTGCTAATTACAACCCAAAAACGTTCTCATTTGGTGTTTGAAAGCCTGTGCAAGGTGAGTGCTTTTTGAAAACCCCAGAAGAAAGAGGAGAGGAAAAATTGTCTCTCTCTTTAAGAAGCAATGTTACATCAGTAATTACATCATGTAGCTTTCATGCATAACTTGGTTAGACTCATTTTCCCTGTAACGACTACAGTAACAGACTGCATCGTGGAGAGAATTGATTAAGGGCTGATGTCAGCCCATTTTCTAGGAACAACATGTATCCAGGGTGCAGACAAAAGGTTTCAGACTATGTGTGCTTGGCTGGAAGAATTAGATTTGCCCAAGTACGATTGCGTCTGCGTGTCTGAGTTTCCAGTAAATCTCACCGTTCTCCCACCCTGCCTCCTTCCCCTCCCTCCCTCTTCTACGTGGGTGACGCTTTGAGAGTTGTGCATTTAACATCTGACAGCTCCCGCTGCTGCAGCTTCCCCTGTTCAGGGCTGGGCTGGGTGATGAAGAGCTGCCTCAGCATCCTCCAGCAGCAGCTTGGCCAGCAGTAGCCAAGCAGGGTGCTAGCCAAGGGCTGCGGGGCAGGACAAGTAAGCTGCCATCCCTATCGGTCAGTGCCGCTCTTGCTGCACCTACCCAAGCCAGCAGGCTGAGGTGGTGGAGTGATAAAATCTAAACCTCTTTAAAAACTTCCAGTTTCAGGATTAATACTGAAGTTTTAATCCAAACCCATTCTCTTGCGTATCCCTCTCATGGTCCAGTTTCCCCTCTGCACAGACGGCAGGAAAGGAAAGGAGAGCAGAAATCCAGCTTGCAGAAGGATGTTAAGAAATGGTGGATTATCCCCCAAAGATACTTCTAGCTCTACTTAAGGTAAAATGCAGGCTTCTCAGGAAACCTGTCAGGCAGACTTCAGTGTTACACAGGCTCCAGGGAGAAGTCTTAATGTTCTCATGCACGTGTTTATGCTTGAGAGAGGGTTGGTGTTTTGTCCTTGCGTGCCCAGTGTCATCTCTGAAGGCTTCATCTCAACCACAGCTGCAAAGCAGATGTTTTCAGTATGAGAACACGTTGAAGATGCCACCTGGTGCACACTTCTGAAGGATTCATAAAGGCACTGGACTGGGACTTGGCCATTCTGTGGCCATCTTGATCAAATCCTTCCACCTTTCTCACTTTCCTGATCTTTTCTTTCTATTGCAAGTCATCTGTTACGTGTATGAACAGAACCTCAAGAGAGAAGACATTCCCCTCACCCCAGTAAAGGCACACAGATACAGCAAATACGCATCAGCAAGAGAGCGTTTTGGTCTTTGCAGGATGGTGTGCCCTGGGTGTTTACTTTTACAGTCAGAGTGAGCACTGCACTTACAGCTTAGGCACTCCAGTGCTGCCTTGTTAAAACACAAACGTCCGCGTGCTTTGCACTAGGTAGGTAGATCATCTCCAAGCAATTGCCAAAAGCAACTCCATTCCAAAGCAGCAGCTCAGCTTTGCCACAGCTCCTCTTCTTTTCCTCAACAGAAAGAAACCCAACCCACGCACAACCTTCCTCCATAGGCTTGTCATTACCCCAGAAGAGCAGCCACAGTCGTTAGAAAACAGTCTTCCTGAAAAATCACCCTAACGCTCCATGCTTGTCAACTGATGATAAAAATGGAACTCTTCCTACATTTGCTCTCCAGCAATTAACTAACAAACCATTGCCCCAAGCAATAAATTTCTTAGGGATTACTGTTTAATAAAAACATAACACAGTGGGGAAATGATCCGCTGCAAGAGATATAAATTGCAGAAGATGCTGTGTTACACTCTCTGTGTGCAGCTAAAGCAGAGATAAGGAAATGAGGGAAGCTGGAATTTATTTTGTCTTTGTTGAAAAAGGTGTTGAAAAGAAAACAAAATAAAAAGTTGCTTAACCACAACTTCTGAGCACCAGATTAGCGCCTTCAAACACAAAAGCATTGCCTTGCTCCACCTAGAACGAGCCTGGATTTCCAGACAGCTGCACGTTATTCCGAGGAGTTTACCCCTAGCATCACCCTCCAGGGTGACACTGCTGCCTAGCTTACAGACACACCCAGGGAGATGGGGATGCCATGCTGGGTCAAAACCAAGTTTCCTCTTGTCTCAACTGTCTGGAAAGCAACCTCAAAAATCTTCCTGTCTAAATTTCAAATGGAAAATCTTGTTTTTCAGATATTTGGGAAATATCTCTTGGCCACTGGCGGCATTCTTTTCTTTTTTTCTTTAAAGTCAACGTCTGGGAGAAAGAAACCTAGGAGAGCTGAAATTCAGGGGTAGTATGATTTGTGATGCTCTCCTGATGTGATACAGAAATGTGCCATCAAAACTGTGCCTTCTCTATTTGCAGGCAAGACATACTTTTTGACTTCTTTAAATACCACTTCAAGAGCATTAGCTGTGTGCCATCCTCCACCACCAAAAGCCCTGAAAACATGCCTGCCTCAGGAGAAAGCTGCTATTGGGCATGAAGAGAGAAGAATCTTTCACTTATTTTTGTTTCTGCCTTCATATGTTATTTATTATCTGTTGCTTCCAGGTATATTTGCAGCCTCCCTAGGGGCTGTTGCTGAAGTGACATTAAATGAGTTTACTTAGATGCTGCTGTCTCTGATGCACTCTAATTTTAGACTTTGTCTCCCTGGATTCTGTATTTGGATGCAGAGAAGTGACAAGCGTTTCTCTTCCTTTTCTGTATAATTTACATTTGGAGAGTGGGAGCAGCTCGGGTTTTTGACAGAAAGGGGAGGAAGACAGAAGAAAAAAAATGTGGCCTAGGGTCACAGTTGCCAGTTTAATCAAGGGCATCAGCAGGGGCTGCTCTGGGCTGGGCTGCTCCTGACTTGGGCTTTCAGCCAGACCCTATTTCCAGGTTGAGCCAGGAAGCCAGCACGGCTACTCCCGTCCAGTCTCCGGCAACCGAGCCACCACCAGACTGCTCCCACGGGAGAGAATCATAACAAACAGAGAGATTACAGAAAGACTAAGCACAGGAGGAGGGTAAAATCATGCTGGTGAGGAAAGATAAGTGGAAGAGAACGGTGAATTGCTGGCGAGGGAAGGGTGTGCTTGGTAGGGGGAAGCCACAGAGGTGCGTTCAGGTGGCATCGCACGGAGACACTGAGGCTCACTGACATTTCACCCCCACCAACTACCAACGTGCCTTGACTTCCCTCGACCTGTCCGGGCCCAAATCACACCCCTGAGGAACCCATCAGAGCCTGAAGCAAGCGCAGTCCTCAGAGATGCACTGATGGAGGGCATGAGCTGGGGAGGGAGCAGGGGGGCAGGGGTAGATGGGCACATTCTGACCGACAAGACAAGCTGGTGGCAGGCTTTGCTCTTTGCCGCTGGCCTTCCCTACACTTGGGCTGAACAAGGAGCTGATTCTGCACTGAATCAGAGGCATTTTAACTTCACAGCAATTTTTCACTTAGGGAAAAGCCAGGCTCACCAGGCTCCTGGGGGAGCGATCACAGGGCTGAGATGGCCAAGCAGTCCACGCGGGGCGGCAGCTACGGCGGATGCTGCCGAGAGAACTGTCTATTTGCTCCACGTCCTTCTGGCAACGGCTGACGCCGTGTCTTCAGGAGACTGCTGCTGTGGTAAGTGCCCGGCCGTGATGAGAAACAGCCCAGCTGACAGGGATAGTCCTAAGAGCTGGTTTGCAGTAGAGACCTACCCCTCCCCACCACCACCCTTCTGCTTACTGCGGCTCAGAATAATCCTGAATCACCCGTTAGTTTGTCACTATATACAGTCTTTAGCCCCATTTCCTTCCAGAAGGCTGCAGAAAGCCTGGGAAATAGCTAATAGCACTGGGAACAATTACACCAGGTACAAATTCCTATTAGCTGTATTGCAAAATAACGGGGTGGAACCCTATGAGAAGTGCAGCTGGGAAGCTGAGCCCCCTCCCCACGTTTGTCTGTTCCACTTAATGTGTGTTTCCAATAATATTATTCCATTACAGGAAATGAGAGTTAGAAGCCCTTTTGTTTACTGTGTTATACAAATTCGATTTGTCATAGAGCTGGGTGTATAAATTAGAAATGAGGGATGTTAGCAAAATGAAATGATAAGGTCTTTGCCAGTTTCCGCTGCAGCTAAGATTGGTCTGATGAATCGGAGCCACTGAGCAATATTGAGTAAACTAAAATAAAGCCACAGTGTAAATACACAAATAAGTCAGTAATAGTGTGCAGACAGACATAAATACCTTGGATCTCCTTCTTTCCTGCCCTTATGTTACAGAAAACTGGGTGGAAAGCATTAAAAAAGTCAGGATTTTCTCCTTTGGTGCACGCTGCTCCCAGCCAGATCAGCTGCAGCAGAAGGCAGGAAAGCAAGCTCAGCTGAGTAGCCTCCTGCTCAGCCAGGTCTTCCAGGCAGAAAGAATTCCTCATAATGTGTGGGGAAGAACCTGCAAGCAAGACCTGGGTCCTGAAGCTCTCAGTCATGTAGGCTAATGATTCCCAGACACGCTCCACAATGCCAAGCAGCAGCTGCCTCTGTACGTTGCAGTTCTGTTCCAGGATAAAAGTTGAACTCAAAATCCCAGTGGCAGGACTATAATCTCTTTTTCCATAAAAAGATTTAAGCGCTTCCTTACCAAGCTCTCAGACTGTAGGTAAATACAGACAGAGAAGAGCAACGTTCTGTTCCGCTTTCTCTGACATATGAGTGGAAGTTACAGAAGCATTTACGTGTCTCTGCCTATCGTATCCTGGATGGACTTGATCTTTCACATGTCAGTGCTTTGCTGACCCAGAAATTTATGATGCTGGCTCTTGAAGAATTGTTCCTTGTGTGAGCAAAATTTCATGTTTTACATGGTTTGTCCTTCCTTGGAAAAAACTGAATTTTTTCTCGGTTTAACTCTGTTCCCAAATATTTTCATCACAAAAAGGAACAAAACTTGCCCTCAGTACTGGGTCAGTAAGAAAGGAGAAAAAAAACCTAGAGAAATAATTGTTAGAAAAGACACAGTAGATTATTCAGCTGTAACATGTCCAGAGGGGAAAGTGGAAGGTTCCTTGCCTCACTGCGACTGAAAACTTCATTTATGTCATTCTGCAGAGAAAACTATCAGATCATTTATATTAACTGTTACTTGGGAAAAATTCATACTTTCTAAAAGGAAAGTAGCCCTGCAAATGCCTCCTGCTTCCTTATGCTGACTTAGTAAAATTTGACATTTACTAAGAATACCTGACACCCAAACAAAGCCCTAGTCCATAGGTGTCGTGAGGTTAAGATAAATAACTTTCTCCTCTTCCTCTTATCTTCTCATTTATAAATCTCCAAAAGCTCAAGAGCTCTTACAGAGATTCTGGCAGACAGATGTTAAGCAGGGAGGAAGGAAAGAATCAACTCTACCTGGCAGGTCAAATTTAACTGTGCTGGTTCCAAAGGAGCTAGGAGCAGTTGCAGAAGTTTGCTATGTACTGATCTATGACCTTATGAACTGCACTTTGCATATAACCAGCATCTCAGGGCAAGGAAAAGATTTGAGGAAACACTGGGGTCACGCAGAGGAAAACATTAAGTAGCATTTGCTTAAGATAGCTTGCTGGGAAAGCGAACGCAAGGTAGGCATGTGGCAGGAGGAGAGTCTGGGGCTGCGTCAGAGCTCTGGCTGCAAGGACTAGAAAGGTTTTAATCAAAATAACGAGGCAAAGGCAAGAGGCTGAAGCTACGCAGGTGAGAGATGAGCTTCTCTTTGGCCTCTCCAAAGCACAGCTTTGTGCTGTAACTTAGAAATTGTTGTGGTTGCTTAACATGAAAATGGTCTCACACTTGAAACTGTGAAAAATAAATAAATGGGGTATTTTTTTAAAAATCACACCAGGATCCTGTGTTCTTTATCATAGAGGGCTGGAAAAAAAACCAATCAATGGGTTTGTTCTGGTCCTAAGAATCTACCAGTGAACTACCACCATTTCTACTCCTGGCAGTGAAGAATAAAGGGAGTAGTATAGGCTTCTTAGGGATGAAACAGTTGTGCCCTCCAAACAAAGGCTGTGACAATGTTTTCAGTTAGTGGCATAAATCCATTTCTCCGGGAAAAAAAATATCTGCCTATTTCGCTGTTAGTTGGTTGGGCTTTGTTTTTGTTTTTTTAATAGTAACCTACACCACTGTCAGCAGCAAAGAATAAAAGATCTTTGGGTATTCTGTGCAGTTCATTTACAGTTCCTTTATTACATCCTTTTTTTTTTAAAGCAATCTCTTCAAATCTCAAAGTCAGACCCATGTTAAACACCTTTGCTGAGCTGAGACCCTAATCACCTCAGGTTCTTTCAGTTCTCACAAGAGAAGTGATGTAAATTTTAGCTTGCTTGGGTGATGTTGGAATAGCTCGTTAAATTAATAGTTACAAAGTGCCCTCTATCTTCCTGTAAATCATGGTTGTGCTTCAGAGGAGAAACTCCTCTAGATGAGCTGGTGGAGCAGCTCTCCTCGAAAGGAATAAAGCACTTCTCTGCTTAATAGGCTGTCTGTGCCAGCTGCATAGCAAACAGGGTTAGCCGAGCACGGGGACTTGTGACTAGCTGGAGCTGACCTGGAGAGGGCAGGGCTCTGCTGCGTGGGTATGGTAGTTGATCTGGCAGATCTGAAGGTGTTATTAATCAGTCTGTTTCAAAAGTGATTGCCTTTTACCCCTCTCCCTGCCCTTGGAGTTAAACGTGATTCACCTGGCACTGTGTTGCGAGGTTAATATACTGGAACCCAAGACAGAAGCAGAGTTCCTTATCCTGTCTGCTTGTGGTACTAATGAGTTAGCAACTCCTTCACAATACTCAGATGTTCCAGCCCAAGTTCTCGAGGACAAGAAACACAGTATTTTGATAGGTGCTTCTCCTTCATGCATCTAAAACAGCCTGGCAGTTTTGCCCCTGTTGCAGCTGTACCACAGCCATGCTTTCTAGGGAACAGAGTAGCTCTGCACTTTGTGTGTGCAAATTGAGAAGCAGCTGTGTTCAGCAGTCCAGCATTTGTGTAACGTGTGTTATCCACAGGGATACAAAGGCTGAGGGATTACATCCATCCAGTGCAGCAACCCTGCAGGGTTTGGTCTCGCCTGGTACGTGACAATGGTGTCAGGAGGCTATGGAGCCACCAGCAATGGCACAGGCCCTCAGGGAACTGCAGTTATATACGGGCCCTCTGCAGTTTTTACAATAAACGTGCAGATTATATTTATTATTCAGCATCTGCAGCCAGCAGTGGCCAGATGGCCAGGAAGCTGAGTGTACGCTGCTTCCAAAGGGGCCCCGTAAGGAGTGGTAGTTCATAAAAAAATCAGAACTCCCTGTGGTGACATGAAGTGTGTCGCATTTAATTCTGGGTGTTGCTGCTGACCCGGCCTGAACTCCACTAGGGACCGTAAAACAAATGAAGTACAGCACAGAACTTGGAGAGCTTGGCCCATTGAATCACGGAGTGACTCAGACAGCAGGCAGACAAGCATGGAGCCTGATGTTTCAGACAGCGTGGTTGGGGAGAGAGATAAGGCCAGGACTGAAAACAGGCAAGAGATTTAAGAATCGGAGAACAACATGATGAGAAGATGGCAGATCTTTCTTGGCCATCAGCTATACCACCTACCTCCTCTGCTTGCCTCCATATGCACAGCGATGGATGCCAGTTTAGCATCCTGGCTCAGTCCACATCACTGTGGACAAAAAAAGGGAAGAGAGAGTCCTTTGCACCTCCTTAAAAGCTGCCTCTGGAATGGCATTAGCAATCTACCGTGACAGCCTTCCCTTCCTTGGCTCTCGCCTTTCTGCTGGTGTCTAATCCACCTGCAGATTCGGATCACTTCAAAGCAGCTTTCTCTGCCAATAACCTCTGAGGTCTCTGTCAACACATCTAGGCAAACAAACAAGAAGCCTGCCAGGCAGCTTTCCACGGAGGTATCTCTGCCTGTACCTGCAATGTCTGTGCCTTGCTACGGTTTAGTCTCTGTTCGGAGCTGGGAACTGGGTGCGTTTTCCTTCTGTGCTCCCGCAGCTCCTCGTACCGCGCGCTCTGGGGTCAGAGGTGCTGGTGGGAGGTCCTAATAAAAAGCCTACTAAAAAAAATTAAATGTCTTCAAGCGCTTTAAAAATAAAAATCCCTCCTCTAAAATGGAATAAAGTGCAGTGATGTTCAGGATAGAAGAGTTGTTTTCATTTAGAAACTGACATCAAACAACCTTCACAATGCAGTTCCAGACACATAATTAAAACCAAGGAACATGCAGATCTTATTTTTTATTTTCTTTTAACAGAACGACGTTGGGAGAAAGGCAGAAAATAAATGATTCTCATTTTTACGGTGATGACTCCACAGTTCACACAGAGATATCCCCTAAGGATTCCTGAATCACTTCATATTCTGCTTTTTTTCTCCCAAGGCTTTTTTCTATGATGTTTTCTCTGTAGAGGGGTATATGTGTAAGAGAGAAGAGGATAGCAGATCTTGGACAAAACATCAAGGAAAATAACATTAAATATCTGTGTAATTCCTGAATTACTTCCTATAATAAAGAAACCATGTTATCTTCAGAAAACCAGGACAGGCATTGCCTCCCTGTCCTCACACAGCCCTATTTGAATGGCTGTAAAGATGACACTTGCTTATCTTTTCTCTGTAGGAAGAGGACATCCCTTTCTCAAGCAATCCTATGTTCAAGTGGGGGATTTTGATATGGTAGACAGAGGAACAAGGGTTAGCCTAAAAGTTACAAAAGCAGCTGATAAGGGGGGAGTGATACTGAATAGAAATGGGGTTAAAACAAGTCTTATCAGGACTGGAACCTGGCTAACTGGGAGGAAACACAGCATCTGCTCCTGTCGCCGCTCGCTGAACCATTTGAGGGAAGGATAGACTCCAAAAGCAAAGAAACTTCTTTTGGGAGTTAAAGCAGAGTGGGAATATAATTCCAGATGTTTTAACCCAGCCGAGGCCAAACCCGTGGCACTGGTGAAGCTGAAATAAGTAGATTTCTGTCTAAGGGCAAGGTCTGTTTGTCACATGTAAGTTGCCACCTTTGCTTATATTTGTCACCAGAG
The DNA here is from genome assembly GCA_025345505.1 of Todiramphus chloris collaris. NCBI lineage: Eukaryota > Metazoa > Chordata > Aves > Coraciiformes > Alcedinidae > Todiramphus > Todiramphus chloris. The sequence goes on along the minus strand of JANVCC010000064.1, from coordinate 5,761,084 downwards.
CTGCTACGCTGTTCTGTGAACAGCTTTGCCAGGCATGTTTCGCTGGAATAAAAAAAAATACCAATGCTTCTTCTGGTTATCTTTATACAAATCAGGTATTTTGAAGGTTGATCTACAAATTCAACGTATTGCTCTCCTGTGAGCCTCACATGGGCAACAACAGATCAAGCAACTTGCTTCGTTATGAGGAACAAAGGGGGAAAAGAATGGCTGCAAATTTTCTATTCCAGACTCTGCTCTCAGACTTCTAACTCCATAATAACTCTGGGTCACCTCTCCCACTGCTCGAGTAGCCACTAGCTTCCTGATGTCCAGAGCAGAAAGGTGTTCTGTCTTTGGTTCAAAACCACAGTGCATGAACCCGTGATCTCCAGCGACACAGAACGAGAATCGTTTCAGGTACTGCTGGACACAAAACTGAAGGCATTTACCCAAAAAGCAGGAACAAAAGGAATCGAGTGAATTTTTCAGAGGAAAGTCCTCCCTCAGTGCTTACTGAGTGACCCAGCATGGCAAGCAACATTCCGTTTTGTCTCCTTTGTTTATGACTGTTAATTCTGGCTTGCCACGGACTGCCCGAGCGGTGACTATTGCCAGCAGAGAGATGTATTTTATCCCGAGAGCACGTTGCAAGCTGCTTCCCTACTTGGTGCCGTATTTCTCTGGGACGGGAAGGATCTGTATTCTTGTATTTGTCTCACCCTCTGTTTAGCATTCCCATGCATGGATTTCTGTCTCGGAGACCGACGAGCAGGTCAGAGCGGAGCTGCGAAGGGGCCTTTTTGCGCCAGCCAGTGCAGGAAACGCTTCAAGTCAGCTGCTCTTTATTTTTTCACCCTGAGCATTCAGAAGCTCTGGAGACACATCCCTAAGAGAATTCAGTGCTGTGAAGGTGGCTTTGGCACATTTTGCAGTGGTTTTCTCAGAAAAAAAGCAGCGCTTTTGGAATCTCAACAAGCCATCATTACAGTGCAAAGCGAAGGAAACAGCCTGGGCTCCAGAAGCTGCTGCCAGGTGCCTCTGCTGGAAGATCAGATCAGCTGCTGGCACTGCACCAGGCTCTGCTGCCCCAGCAGCACCTCGCAGCACTGGCTCTGCAGGGACACCTTCCCAGGGGCACAGCACGAGGTCCTCAGCGGTGGCTGCCTCTTTAGTGCAGGTACGCGTCTACCAGGAGCACAGCTTCCTGCACAAAGCCAGGCAACCTGGCACAGAAGATGCTACCTAATTTTCTAAGCCTAGTGTAGGAGGCTTAATATACTCGCTGGGGAGAAACAAGCACTTGGAATTGCCCTTAAATTATCTGACAGTGTGGGTGCTCCAATTCCCTCCCTCCAGCCTTGGTACCTGCTGAGCACAGCAGAAGGAACCGGCCCGGCCCTTCCCACCTCTCCAGCCCCAGCACTGACCACTGCTGCAGACCTGGACCAGGCGTGTGCCGAAGGAGGCAGCTGGTAACTGGTACAGGAGATCACCTATGCACCGAGAGCACCAAGGAGACGTTAAGGCCAGAAGGGAGGTCTTAAGAAATTAAATGCTTGTTAATTTTTTTTTTCCCTGTGTGAAAAAACAAGGCTGGAATTCAATTCCAGAGAAGGGAGGACTGCCATGCTTCAGCAGGCACTCCTGCAACTCTCTGCAGTTGTGGGGACTCTTTCCCTTTTCGCAGCCTATCCCACCTAGGACGAGAGGATCAGCACTCTGTTTCTGAGCCCCCTGGTAGAGCTCAACACGGGCAGTGCCTGAGCTGCCAGGCAGAGCAGTGTGAGGAGCGAGACTTGCTGTATCTTGGCAGCCTTGTCCACGATATCAAACAAATAAATGCTGTCTGCAAACCACCTATGCCTGAGCAAGGGTTCCCTAGACCTGTGCGTGCAGCAGGCAAGGTAGGCGGCCGTGTTGCAGAGGAGCTGCCTGCTCGGATGCCTGCACCCAGAGCAGCGAGCCCGAGGGGTCGCGCACAGCGGCAGGTTGGCAGGCAGCAGATAAATCTGCCCTGTGCGTGTCTGTGCATAATGAACGTCCTCTTTATGTATTGCCTCTGCTGTGCAATCATCTATTAGTGCTAATTGCTAGAGCCTAGGGCTGAAGTGGCCTTTCACATTAAGTAATATGATAATAAATAATATAGATAAAAAGATCTTCCAAAAGGACAGCTGTAAAAGAAAGCTCCTCCCTAGCTTAAAAGATTGCTCCTTCTCCCCAGAGGAGAACTCTCCTTGAGAGCAGGCATCTGGTGGGAGGAGGAAGAGGCTTCCCACAGAGGGTGGAGGTCAGGAGGGCCACCCTACAGACAGCACAGCCTGACACTTCACCATTTACCTCTCTTCCCTGCTCTGATGTCATCTGTGGCTGACTCTAGCTCAGGGTTTGCCAGATGAAGCCCCTCCTGGTTCTCATGGTGGAACAGTGCACCGGTGCCCATGGCACAAGGCTGGCTGGTCCCCCTGCAGCCAGGGTGACAGATATGAAAGATGGGAATTAACCATAAACAGCTCTTAAATGTACCTTGCACTGCATTAAACGAGTACCACTCCGAGCTGTTTTATGAGGCATTGATGAAGAAGGAGGGACCTTATCCAATACATTCATCACCAAGTGCTTAACCATGGTAATGCAGCTGAAACACATCCAGGTCCTTTCTGCTGAGGGTAACAGCTCTGATGGGTCATGGTGTATTTCAGAAGCCATATCTGGCCAGGGCATATTTGCAAGATTCTAACAATGACACCAAAACAACAGTTGCTTATGCCTCCTGTTAGCCCAGCAACCCGGCTGCTCAAAACGGATGGCCACAGGGTGCCAGGGAGCAAACCACAGGGATGGGACCTTTGGATTGCAGCTCTTCAAGCTATTTTCTACCCACAGATTCTGCATACCTGAGAGATGATTGCAGTCGAGTGTTATTATAAGAATGAGGCCATCTTAGACCCTGCTCAGCATTATAAAATAAAAGCACTGTGGTTTGGGGCACTCCATTCTCTGGAGAGGTGTCTCATGACAGCTTGAGAAATCCTGACCCTCCTATCCCTTAGTGGAAGTGCTGAACCTTCTGCACTGACTGCAGGCCACTCCACAGCACAGCAGGGACACAGAAAGCAGCCGGTCTGCTACCCAGTCTCTCTCCTCTCATAAGAGACCTCTCACGAGCAGGGCAAAAGGGGATGAGCTCTGTGAGCTGGCTTTCTGTGAAAGCAATCGAGATAGAAATGAAAGATATGCTGAATTCTGGCCAGGAGAGGCAAGGGAAGATGCTGCTCTCGGGTTTCATCTCATTCATTTCTCCTCTGTACGCTTTATATTTCACACACACACTTGGTTTTTTGGCCTTTTGTCAAGACAAAGAGAGAAAGCGTTCTGTGCCTCATAGAGGATTACTTTGCTCACCTCCAATTAAAAGCTCCAGAACCAAAGATGTAGAAAGCTGGAGAAAAAGCAGCTTCTGCAGTCAAGACACTGTCAAGCTAGCACAACACAGAAACCACTGACACCATCCTTGGACTCAGTCCCGATATGAAAACGCGCCGATTCCAATTTAAGATGTTCAGAAAAGCCAATAGGAGCAGGAAAAGGAAAAGCCCTGTGTAGATTTGTCTGGGGTGTCAGGATTCATCCGAATTCTTCCCGTGAAGAGATCCTTCAGGGCACTACCACCGCAGAAGCATCTGCCGCTGTACAGGATATTGTAGTTCTGCGCTAGCCTTCATGATTAAACCATGAGGTACTTGATTTATGCTTTTAATTTGACTTTTTCATTATCTCAATACTTTGCATGCAAATTGTGGAGTTTCTGCCTACCCTTCAGCACCTTGTTAAAGAAGTTGTCACTCGCGGGGCGTTGCTGGGCACCTGCTGCAGCCGAGGATGCTGCAGAGGATGCGGACAGCGCTCTGGCTCGCCCTCGCAGCGGACGTCGGATGCTGTCTTGCAGCTTTCCCTAAGGGACTTCAGCTCGACAGGGCAACTAAAACCATTTTATTCTGATCTCTTGACCTGCAGTAGCTCAGACCAGAAGACTCTACCCAATGATTTTTCCAGATGGAGTTCAGCAACATGTGGTTAAAGGAAGCGATGAAGTCACTCCTCAGCGGGGACTCTCTCCTAAGCCAGAGGTGTGCAGAATCTCCCCCGCCTTCTGCTCTCTTTCTCTTGCAAAGATTTGTCTTGTCAGATTTCTTTTTTTTTTTTTTTACCCCTAAGTGCAAGAGTTTAAGGAAGTATCAAGGGCACCTTGCGACACAGAACAGCCTGAAGAATAGTGATGCCAAGGCTGCACCCAGGGCTCTCTCCCTCTCGGCATGTACTTAAAGCATTTACCACCAGGGCTTTGCCAACTCAGCCTGTTTAAACCAGCGTGGCTTGGGGAGCCCTCACACTGCTGATCCCCTGCCAGAGAGACAGGAGAGAAGATAAGCAACGAGCCAGTGCTCTGGAAAACATTTAATTGCTGCAGTTGTTTGCAGATGCCTCGTCACTTATGTCCTGAACTACACTCACGTGAAGTACGAGCACACGCTTCCAGTTTGCACTGGCTTAGCTGTGCTGCCACAAAGCCCACCTGCAGATCATACCTGGGACTTTGAGACCAAGTCAGAAAAGCTCCTGGTTCAGTGGCAGAGCTGTGAGGCACAGGCACTACTCTGACAATTAAGAGCTACCCTAATAGACATGACAAAAGTACTAGAGATATAAAAAATGACTCTGTTCTCTTTTTGCTCTTGGCTGCGGTGTTCGAGAGCTCCTCCTCTGCCTGTTGCTAGCTTGATATGTCATTACAGATTAGAACAAGGCTTTTTGAGCTGTGCTTCTGTCTTGTCCTTCCTTGTTAAGCACTTGATGGGGAAGGGAATGTTATTTACCAGGCTGATTCCCCCCCCCCCCCTTTTTTTTTTGTCTGTGTGCACAGTTTCAGAAAACTTTAAACCCTATAGGCTGCCCCAGAGCAACAAGGTATACACTAGAACTGAGAGGTCTCTTATCCCCTGGGTCATCCCCTCCATCCACTGACAGAGGAAATTAAATGGCTCTGAAAGGGCTTTTCATTGAGACTCTGGGAAAGGCCAGCATCTTGCTGCCCTGCACTAATTCCTCTCTACATTGTTTTCTTAACCCACCAAAGCCTCTGTTGAGTTTAGCCTCAGCGTTGTCCCATCTATGAGCCAGTTCCCATTCATATTAGTATCCCAGGAACAGCAAGAGAGGTGGCACTGCAGCTAATAAGAGTTGACCTAAAGATAAGGGAGCCAAAACCAGATTAAAGTTGATGGCCCAAGTGACAGAGAAGTTAAGGGGATAAGGAAACTGTGTAAAAGGCAGTAGGAGAGAGATGCTGGCCACAGAGGATGCTTCAACAGCTGTGACTAGCATCATGTGAAACCAAAAGGGTTAAAATCCAGGTTGGCTCTTCACATGACAGTGCTTCACACCTCTGCTGTCAGACTCCCAGTTTTATGGGCTCTGTTTTATGGATGTTTATCACCTTTACATATACAGCTTCTCCTGTAAATTTAAAAACAAGGGTATTTTTCACAGCAGCCAGACTCCCATTTCTTGATTTTTTGCAGGAGTCACTAGGAAGGAGAACCTCTAAATCACTAGGAAGCTCTGACAAAGCAGACCCTACTGTGCAAAATTGCTTTTAAAAAGCACTTACTTTTTATGGTCTAATTCAGGGCGACATTGAATGTTCTCAAGAAAACCTTCCAGTTCCTCCAAGTGTCCTGCCCTGTTAAAAGTGTCTGAAAGTCCTTTCCTGCATTAATTCCAAGCCAAATGTACTGTGTGCCTCTTGGAACTATACCAAATGGCCAAACTTTAAGTCATCATTTCTAGGATAAATCACCTCTCCATCAGGCTGGGTACGAAATGAGTTCTGTAGGGATGGAGGGACCGGGATTGCTTTTATTTCACATGCATTAATGCTGCACTTACTGTTTGACCTGTAACTGCTACAGGAAGAGTTGTTGTGGCAGGGGAATGGGGGGGAACTAAATGCTTTTAAGATCCAAAATTCAGCCACCAAGCCCCAAGGCACAGTGTCACTGACTGGCAGTGTTTTGGGCAGCAGGTTTACAGACGCTCACATGAACAGATTTTCATGGAATCACTGAGGTCGGACCCCCAGCTAGAAACCTAACACTGCCAAGTCCACCACTGTTTTCGAGCCACTCAGTTCTGAGGTACGCTTGTTTGCCAGAGGAACTGCAGATTTGCATGGCCCTGGAAGCAGAACTTCTCCCTTGTGCTTGGGCTCTCTCCTGAAACGTACTGGTGTTACTGGTAGCTGCAATGCCCTCAGTATAGCGACTGGGGAGCCAGCTCTTGGGTCGCTATCACATTCCTGTTTGCAGAGGAAAGATTTCTCACCCACCAGCCTGGCAGAGCAACCCATGTATCACCTGCAAGGCAGTGCAGCAGCCGACAGGGTCCGAAGAGCAGACTGTGCCTAGGCTTTCCTCCAGCAGCCATTCCTCACAGCACTACTTCTCCACTATTTTTCTGCAATAGTTCAAGTACATTAAATCCTCCTTTTTCTTTCTCAAGGAATTTCCCTTCCTCTGATTTATTTCTCTGGCAATCCACTTAGCAGCAGAGACCAACTGGGGATTCGGGAGCTGACAGCCCCTGTTTACCCGCTGGCCAAAGCGCCACATCCTCGACATCTCGCCAGCAACACTTCTCAGCTGCTGCTGGGAGAGCTGCCCCTGCAGGACAGCCGCTGGAAGATCCCACGTCTGCTCGAGGACAAGAAACCTTTCAGTCGTGTAGCAGGATTCCTTTCTTTTTAGCAATTCCTTTTTCGTTTCCCGCGAGTGCCGTCCCGTCACCCAGGAATAATCACACGCCAGACAGGAAACAGTTGTCCCCCTCCCTTCCTCACAGCACACACAGAGCTGCTGCTTAGCAGAAGTTCCCAACAAATAAAAAGTCTCCAAACTGTCATACTTTTAAATAAAGATTCCCAGAGACATTCAAAGGAGGCTGTGATGTTTCAGGTGCGAGGACAGTTCTGTGTCTGCTATTTAATTTACTTTGTTTTGGATGGTAAGGAAATCCATCCTCGAAGCCTGAACAGGAACACTGAAAACCCGGATTCATTTCAAGGGGCAGAGGGAACAGAAATGAGGCGTTAACCAGTTTGCCACACCGTGCTTCATTACCCATTGGAAACAAGCTCCTCATCTCCTACGCAAAGTGCTTCGAAATCTGCGACATCAGAGATGAGGTCTGTGACAACATCACCCTGGAGTTTGCAGGAAGAAGGGAAGTTCCATTTGGGGGAAAGTTAAACTGAGGCATCGTGCAAGACAAAAACACTTAGCTGAGAAAGCAACCTCTCAAATTCTTTTGTGAAAAATTCCGAGTTCCAGAGAACATTAAAAACAACAGGGAGCAGAGCTGATAAATAAATCTCCTTGAAGCACCAGAGCCAAGGCACGGTTAACCCCCACGGTCCTCAGCAGAGCAAAAGAAAGCAGGTGTTGCCCTGGGGAGAGCAGAGACAGCAGCACAGCCCCTGCCCTTCCCAGCAGCAGCTTCCAGCAAAGGCAGCGGTCCCGTTCTCAGCGAGCCAGAGCATTTCCAGAGCAGCAACATGGCAAACTTCAGATAGCATCAGTCACAACAGAGCAAATGGATCGAAGCCTCGACAACAAAAAAGCAGGTCCTAAAGCTAACAGAGCTTCAAAATTGAGGCCAAAATGTGCTATGCTCTAAGCCATGCTTCCCTGGCCCTCCTACCATGAGGAAAAAGCAAAAGTAGCGACGCACATCCCACAGCGAGCCGAAGAACCTAAAAGCAGACAGTTCTCTCCTGAAGGCAAACCACAGCCTCATCTGGCTACCCCTGGTGATTTGCAGTTCCTTCAAAATCAACAAAATTTCAAATACAAGATAGATTCTCTCCTTACCTGATGCTTCTGCTGTCCCAGCATCAAACTCCCGCCGTGTCTGAGCATCGCTGGTGGTTCGCAGTCCCTTCAAAATAAACAAAAGCACAAATGTAAGACAGATTTTCTCTTATCCACACAAAAGTCACTTGTGCTGATGTCAAGAACACAAGGTCCCGTGTCAGTTGTTCTACAACAAGCTCATCACTGAAGTTTCTTCCTAGAATATATCTAATTGCACATTCACCCCAATTAACTGTTATAATCCTCTCCCTGAGTACCTCAGCCAGTGATGTAAGATGGGACACCTGACAATAATATTTATAATGAGCATCCTCTTTGCCACTACAGTGCCTTATCAAACAGCAGCTCACCTGCTCTTTCAGAGAAGGGCTCTTTTCCTCCGGGAGGAATAAGGAGAGCCCATCCATTCTGGGTCTCCAGCAAAGGGAGGGCTGTGAGCAGTGAAAGGGAATGTTGAAGGCAGAAAGATCAGCAAGTACTTGAGGGGGTTGCATATCTGATAACATTTTCCTAACTACCACCCATCTTGCTGCCTCTGTTTCTTCCTCCCCAGTAGCTGAGCTGCCCTTTCTACCAGGCACAGCACTTCAACGTGAACGAGGTACTGCTGCAAGAATTCTGAGAGGTGAAATTAAACCCAGAAAGCCTGAACTTCCACCCTGAAATGAGTATATCCCCCAGCTAACAAAAGCAGCTCAAAGGTATTTGTAGGCTGCTGAAGACTGACACTAAGCAAAAGAGAGAAACAGAAAGCTTTGGCTTGCCTTTGTGAAAACAGGCTACCTCTGGGAAGGAAGAAAGGAGAACTTGCTACTGCTCAAGAGCTGAGCTATGATAACACCTGCATCACAGGGACTGCTCCATTGTCCTGGCGGCTGTACGAATGCAGAGCAGAAAGGTTCACAGGGAAAAGAAAACAAAAATAGCAGAAGGATAAAATCCCAGCCAGCTCCTTCTGAGATAAAGCCCCTGGGACCTCCTCTGGGGGCATTATCAGGGGCTGGCTGCAGAAGGGCATGCTGGGAGAAAACCTTCATTAGGGTAATGCCTGATAATAGAACTAATTACCAGGGCCTGGGCAGGAGTACAGTAAGGTGATCAGGAGCACTGGTAACATTGAAGTTGTCTTGCTTGTGCTAGAACTGTAAGGGCAAGTGATGAAAGCAGCAGCGTGCCTTAATGCTCTCTCTAATCAGCAGGAGGATAGCTTCTTGGGAGGAGCCTCTGGCACCGGGCAAGCTGGGTTCCCAGCTGTGTCTCCTTTCACAGCTCAGCGAGACACCAAGCTTGCTCAGATGGCTCTGTGGGCTCTGCCTTCCACGCACAAGCAGAGCAGCTACATCATCTCCCGGAGCAGAGGTTTCTGCCATGGTAGCTTCATGGCGAAACCAGCCAGGTTTCTGCAGGCCCTCTTCTCTCTGGCTCAGGTTCCTGGCAGGTGACCAGTTTCAGCCTAACTATTTGGTATGGCAACATGTAGGGAGGGTAGCTGAGGTGTCTTGGTGAGGGTTTAAAGAAGGGTCTGTACTGATAGCCAAGGACATGGTTTCCATGCTGTTCCTTTCTCACACTGGCCCCCTGTGAAGACAGACTATAGCAACAGGGCATAAAACACATCCAAAAATCAGGCTGCATCGCCAGGCCAGCTGCACACAGAAGACAGAGTGTGGTCTTAGCAGCCTGCATCCCAGCCCGGGTGCCGCGTACAAACGGCCCTGCCCAGAGCACACGGACGCTTTACAAGTACGGGGTTGTGAAAGCGGGTGGATCAACCTGCTTAGAAATATTGCATGAGAATTAAATCACCTGCCCATTCCGTAAGATCTGAGTTTTCTTACACTGCTTTCCAACACACGGTGCCACGCTGTCGGCACGCTCAGCCTCTTGGCTCTGCTCTGGGAGCTGAGGACTCGAACACCTCAACGCAGCCGGGGATGGAAGGTAATCCATCAGGCAGGCAAGGGCACCTTCAGAGACTCAGCGGCATGGGTGTGAGCCAGTGCCCTCTCTGAAGCCACTGCCTGCTCGGTTAGATCAGTTTCTAGTAGCAACTGGCAGAGTCTCCTTCTGTTCGGAGCTATATTCAGCTATTTTTAGGCACCAGGCAAAGAGAAGGGAAGTTCCTGGCATATAAAAGACAGAGCTGCAGAATAAAACCAACCCTTTAGGTAAGCAGGCCAGCCTGATATTCCCAGAGCACAACGGTCAAACTCACCCCAAGGGGCTGAGAGTGGGAATTTAATAGATGTGAAAACCTAACAATGTCAGAGAAAGGTACCACTGTGGAAAGAAATGCATTCCTTGGAAAACCTCCCAGCGAGCTGAAGGGAAGCAAGAGTTCTGTAGCCATGTTCCTTCTGGGGAGGCAAGCTGAAATACAAGCTGGGAGCATCACTGAGCCCAGAAAGGGAACACGATACAGAAGTGGTTCTCCAGCTCCAGAGGTGCAATTTGTTCTCGTTACTCCTACTCCCTTTGTACTACTTACAGTATGTCTTGGTGCTCATTTCTTGTAAGCACCACTTCTCCTCCACGAGACCTCAGTCCCTGGTGGTGGCTCAGGATGGTTAGCACAGCACATTCCGACTAAGGAGGTGTCCCTGGCTGGAGAACCAGAGAGGCTGTAGCTGTAACACGATGAGCTGGGGTGCAAAGGGAGGCTGCACCATGCACTGAGGCCGATAAAGGAGATGCCCCCACCACAGATGTGACCCGGTCTGCCTGCTCACAACTGGGACTGCTGGCACTTATCTGACGTGTGAAAAGATTCTGCCCTGGGAGCTTCCTTACACCGTGTAACAGGAGTAAGAAAATATGAGCACACCAACATTCCTTCTCCCACAGAGACGTAGTCAATCCCAGTACCTGGTGCTTTGTGTGCAACCCTACAGAAGCGAATGAGCAATGCCAGGTCAAGCACTTGCATGCTGAAGGGTAGGAGGAGGGAGCCAGGAGGAACTAGATTTCATTTTTTAACTTTTAAGAGAGTCCTATAAATGGTAGTTGGGAATAAGTTGTTTGAAAATGCATGAAGAGTCCCTAGCTAGTCCCTCATTTTCCATAGTAATATTTTGCCTCTAAAGCATTTAGAAATGTATGAAGAATGTTATTCAAATGAATAAATAATAGCTCTCAGTCTGTTTTGCCTGAAGAGCTGCCTACACTTCGCATAAACCCTTGCATTCACAGCCCTGGGTTCTAAGCCTCTCCCCTTAGCAAGCAAGGGAGAGAAGAATGCGAGGGAAAGGACTCACCAGCAGCGCTTTAAGACAGAAGTCCAGATGGGATCTGGAGCTGAGCAATGTGGGAGACATGGCTTAAGGTTCAGTCTGCATAAAGGGTGTATCTGGTTTTGTTTTGAAAGTACACCTTGACTTCACCTGCCAACTATATGCATCTCAAATTAAATGAGCTTCCCCTTATTAAAGTGCAATGTATCCTACTTTTCAGTCCGAGTAAGGCTTCACACAGGGAAGCAGACATCTGCTGAGCATCTGCACATGTGTTAAAAGGGGAAGACAGCACTTTTCTACCCTCCGAGAGCAAATGCAGTACCGTTAAAGGGTAAAACACACAGCAAAACAGGAGGGAAGCAGCAACACTAGGCAGAGACAAGCAGGGATGGACACATATGCCAGGGATGCTGTTGGAACTAGGAAAGAAGCCACATCTTTCCAGCACCGGCAGCCGTGAAACAGCCTAAGAAGGGAGTCTGCAGAAACTCCACCCCTTTCTGCCCTGTAAAAAAAAAACCTGCTTCAGTTCAGCCTGATGCAGAGCTCTCCAAGACAAAAAAATGCTCTCTGTCATACAGAAGATCACGGTCATCACAAGTCCTTCCAGCAGTTAAGTGGCTTCTCTCCCCAAACCTGCAGAATGTTTAGCTGGTTTATCTCACTGCAGGGAAAGTGGTTGTTCACCTTAGCAGCAAAATGGTTGTGTAAAGTTGAAAACCTCCCCCTCCTATTCTCTGGCACATACAGCAACAGCACGTGCCCGTGCCAGATGCCACGGGATTCTGAGGGTGCTGCATTTGCTCGTTTCATAGACGTACGAAGATGTAATGCTGCACGGTAGATTACTGATCAAAAGGGACAGTCCAGCACAACCAGAGCTCTTCCAGACAGAACGGAGAAAATTGCCTTTTCTTATCTCAACAACATATAATGTATGCAATGTATAATACAATAGAATGCAAAACGTATGACACGGTGTCTTTATAGTACCTGCAGAAGCTAAGATTGATTTGTGGAAGGAGAACCTCTCACCTCTTTCTTTCCCAGTCCCTGTCCAGTTCAAGCATGTGGTAACTGTGTTCTAGGATGCCCTTGCAGCCTCACTGCAGGAGCAGGTCCTCCAAGCACCCAAGAATGAGGCATATAATGCTGGACTACACATGCAGTGAGCCCCCACATCTGATTACATTTATGCAAATGCCTGTGTTTATTAGCATAACAGGAAGATTGTTCTACTGCCTGCAAAGAAATGAGCCCCTTTATTCAAATAGATGTGTCAGTTCTGAGCAGTTAATAAGATCTATTTGTAATCCATAGGTATGCACGATAAAATCAGAATACTTAGCAATTCTGTTGGCAGAGGAACTGCTTACAATATTGGTAACAGGCAACTTAGTGCACTTATTAAGAGAGATAGTTAAGTATTCTTCAGGGTAATTCTCGATAGTGGCAAGGGAACCCAAAGATACTCAACATCTCTTTCAAGTTTCAGCTGCCAAGGCTGTTGATTGCAGGACCCAGTAAGATGGTGATGTCCTGCCAAGGCACCTAGTCAGGGTCAACCCACCACAGCAGATGAGGTCCATCAAGTGAAGAGGAAGGGAGGGCCTGGCAGAAGAGAAAGAACCCCTAGAAACAAAGGCGTGAAGACACTTTAAAGCTAAAGGCACCTGTCATCTTGGTTTAAGAACTTGAGGGCGTTATAAACTTGGACACAAGCTCAGTTAGACACAAGATCAGTGACAGCTTCCCCTTTGCAGCTGCTCTCTCAAGACTTTAGGTTTATTTAACTTGGTTCTTATCAGGCTGGAAAAGGACTAGGCTGTGTTGCACTGAGACAAGGACACCTCACTGATTTACTCTGAGGAGAGAGAGATGAGCAGTCGCACATCAGCTCATCAGGACTCATGACAACTAGTCTGAGGAGGAACCAGGAATACCAAATGCAGACCCTTATATACAATAATTCGTTGCCTTCCATCATACTTGGGCAAGTGTCAGGGAGTCTGTGGTGGACAGCAGAATTGCTGTTTTCATTATTCCCTAATTAGCTATGAAATGCTGTTTGCAACCTGCTAAAATGCCCACTTAGACTGGTGGGTAGCAAACATTTGCCCATCTGCCAAGAGGTTTTCCAGCCGACATTTATCTAAATAGAGAAATCAGACTGCTATTCACATCTGATTAGCAAACACAGACTCCCATTAGCCCGTGTGATTAAGATTCATTTGAGAAGTCACTTCAACGCACACATAAAACCATCACTCCTGTACTTAGTGGTGGTGGTGATGATGAGAAAGAAGAACAACAACAAGGAGCAAAGAAAGCAGAATCTCACTCCAACTCTGCAACGGAAAAGCATGAATTTTTAAGGGGATATTCAGAGTAAAGAGCAAAATTCACCATAATGTAGGAAAGACTCCCACATTGAAAGCTGCCTGAATCTCACTGCAGTAGCAGCTACTGCTAGCAGCATGCCACAGACCACTGCACTTCTCCCAGGAGTGCCGGGGAAAGCTGTTGCTTTGGTGTTGCTAAATAACACAACGCCTGTTGTTCCTATGGTTCGATGCAACAATTGCTACAATCCATTTGATTTGTAATGTGTCCCATCTTATGAATCACTGAGTTATTAACCTTAACAATGTCAGGGAGCTGCTAGTGTAATTGAGTCTCAGCAAATTAAGGTTTGCAGTAATTATTAAGAGCTGCTTTGTAGGCAGGGATCTATTAATACGTTATTGATGCCAAGCGATTATACACTTGCCTTGACAGAATTCAGAGTGACTGCAGCAAAAGATATACGTGAGGTCTGGGCAGACTCAAACGACAGTAGGTACGTTGGTACACGCATTACAACTTCCCTATATTTCCCTTTCTGTGTTTACACAGCACTGGGCAATTCAACACGCTCAGCCAAGAACTTGACATTTCTTGGCCTCTTTTTCTCCTAGATAACAAAAAGTTTCTCTGTGAGGGTAACACTCCAAGGGTGTGCGTGTGAGGCTGGACTAAAGAAATAAAACAGAACACCACATACAGCGTACTGTAGTGTAAAGGCACGACCTGCATCCCGACACACCTCCTGTCCTTAGGTGAGTCACCACAGGAGTTCCCGCTGGTGTTTGGAAAAACGCTTGTATGTCATTAACATTTCTAATTAAAATCATATTGAAATTCAAAGCAAAAATTTTGCAAGGGCTAAAAATCCTTAAAAAAAAAACCCCAAGCTTAGAAAGGAGAGAACTGAAACCCCAGCAACTCTGTAATATGGATGACAAATTTCATAATGGCTCCTTCAAAAAACTAAATCATCTGGAAAGAATTTGAGCTCCACCAGTATCAACAGGGCAATCTGCTCTGTCAGTTGTACAGGTGAAAATAGAAGTACCAACAAAATCTGTCATTTCTTTTCTCTGCAAAGAATCACCTGCAATCATCTAAGTTGTTTCCAAAGGATTCAAACCGAGCTAAGGAAAAGTGGAGGAAAAAAAAAATCGTTCTGAGGAGAAATACAGCATTCAAGAGTTTGCTGCATTAGCTGCTTCTGCTTAGCATTAATATGAGTTTACTGTGTTGTACTGCTCTCCTCTAACGTACGAGTTACCTGTCCTTCTAGGCCTGGTATTTAAAGCAGCGTTACAATTTTCTGGTGAGGTAATTTCCCTGTTTAAGAATCGTGATAGTGCAACTGGCTGCAGGAAAGCGAGAGGCAATTTTTCACCTGCCGAATACAATTCTACTATCTCCATTTAAAGCAGAAAGTCTCCCATTACCTTGGCTGCGCACAGCGTGCAAAAAAGCTTCCTTCATTTCCCAGGCAGAGCTAGATTTGGGGAGATGTGATATCAGCTAGAAGTAAAATATCTACGTAAATATTTCTTCCCAGGGCAATCTATATTTTTAAAGCTCTCTCTTCACCGCAGATACGACGTCTGACTGTCAGCACTTAGTCTGCTGCCGGTCTTCCTAGAGGAGTCATCCTTTGCTAATGGTAAAGATTGTTGCTGTCGCTTCTAGGGACTAAAGACTCCTTTAAATCTGTTTGCTACGTTGACGGTGATTATTCCTTTCCACAGGCTGCGCCCGTAGGAACAAGAAAATTGGCTGTACTCTCCCATGGGGTTCTGTGGCACAAGCTCAAAGAGAGAAGATGTAAAGGGAATGGAAAGCAAACCCAGGTATCCCAGGGACAGCTGCCTTTTGCCAGGGTAACCATCTTCCCAGCTGCTCTTTCGCTCGGGTTCTCTGCAGCCCTCCCTGGTGCTGATGATCGTTATTGTCTCTCTACTCTGCGAGCAGCTAAGACCAGGATGCTCTCAGGGACCCTTGCACATTCATCCCTCGCTGGCAGTCATCCCAGCTTGCCACTTTTCTCTCTCGCCCATTCACTATTGCCCCACTGCCCTTAACAGACCTTCTCGTTGTTTTTAAGTTAAAAACAGCAGCTAAAAATTCCCTGTTAAAGCTGATGGGATAAGGACGGCAAAGAAAATCCCGTCACGAGGCTGCCAAACGCATCAGCACCCTGTCTCCGGCCCCGAGACAGATCCTCCCCGGGCAGCTGGAGGCAGCACCTTCCCCCCAGCATCCTCGTCCTGCCACCGTGGGCCTTGCGCACAGCCATCCTTCAGCCCAGCTAGGGGGGGACCAGCATGGCCAGTGTGCTCCAGTATGGGGGCTCCCCCCTGCTTTCAGGTGTCTTGCACAGAGGGTGAGAAAGGCCGTCCTTAAAGCGTGGCCACAGCCAGCCCAGCCACACGCAGCTTGCCGTGCAGGAGGGACTGGTGCCTCAGCAAGGAATCTAATTACAAGGGAGGGGATTAGGATGAGCTCTCAATTAGATTATTATGTTTTCATCTGTCACAGGAGCTGAGTGCTGATTTCTGGCAAATATATTTGCAAGCTGAGTGGGCCCCGGGAACCACGGTAACTGGAGTAAATAGACGATTTGGAAAATGCCCCTTTCCCTCCCTTTTGACTCCAGTGAGGCTCTTCAGCAGCTCTGAGAAGCACCATTGTTAAGAGCATGTGTAAGAACATTAAACTTTTTCGAAGAACAATGGGCATTTCCAATGAAATTCAGCAGCAGGGATATCTCTGTACCTGAGCAACCGGAGCTGGGAAGGAGTTATCTGGGTGTTGAAGCACATAGCCAAGGTATGACTGCTTACACACAGTTTGATGACAGACACTTTCTTTTTCTTAGGACATATATTAACCTTGCTCCAGGCTCCCAGGGAAACAATTAATGTTAGCAAATAAGGTAACTAAAACCTGTCAAAATAGATTTCCGCTCTCCGAGTAATCAGTGTTGCAACTGCCCCTGGTACTGGGCAGGTGGAATGTTAATATATTGTTACAGGAACACTTCCTAGGCTGGAGGTGGCAAGGACAGCTAGCACGTGGAGGCATGAGACAGCTGAGTTAACGGAACAGGGTAGGGGTGGGTGCACTAAACCTGACAAACAGAGATGATGGGCTCGCAGTCACTCAAAGCCCCAGACCTGGGTCTGAAACCAGGACTTCCATCAGGGGCTTTTCAAGAGCAAGTGGTTTTGAACAGACCTAGGGAAATGTCTAGCTGGGGCAAAAGACGGTGGTAATTTATAATTAGAAAAAAAAAGAAATAATAGTTGTTTTCTATGAATTCCCTGTGCGACCTCATCCCTTATGAAGCAGGCAGAAAAATCAAGGCATCCTCACTTAGAAAGAAGCACGTTGGCCCTTGTGTCTTCTGGGCAAAGAGTGAGGTGAGGAGCAGGTCAAGCATGAAAACTTGATGTAGTACCCCACATGCCCCAACAGACTCCCCTGGGTGCAGAGCAAGTCCAGCCAAACATTCGCCAGCCAGCCCAGGGCCACCAGGTCCAGGTGAATCCCAGCTTCTCCGGTCGGCAGCTGGGACCCTCTCCGGCTTGGTCTCGGTCCTCTCGCGTAGCGAGGAAACATGCTGTCCCTAATAAGCGGTGACATGGCAATTTTCTCCATCATGTCAGTTGTCAAGGGGGCCAGCAGATACCCCTCACGACCCAGGACTTCACTGTGAGACATGCTGAGGAGAAAGAAATCAATTATGGAGCTCAGCATCTGCAGCCTGCCTCACAGCAGCTGCCAAGGATGGAGGCTGGGCTCTCATCCGTACGCTGAGCTGCAGGTCAGGGCTGAGAGAGATGCAAAGGGCAAGGGCGAGGTCCCGTGGAGTGATGTTGGTGATTACAAGGCCCTAGGAACGCTTCTGGTCCCCTGGGCTGTAAAGCTCCAGCGATGCGTGGCTAAGGGCCGCGGTGCTGGCGTGCCCGTGCAAGCGGCGCTGGGTGCCCCGCGGCCCCTCTCCCTGCCCGGGGAGGCCCCTGGAGCTGGCTTCTGAACAAAGCCTGCAGCTTCGGGGGTGGCCCCTGGCAACGGCGACAGCTTCTCCCCGTGCCCAGCACCTGGGCTGCAGCCGTTACAGGATGGACACGGGGCGCGAGGGCCCGGTTAACAAAAGGACAAAGCCGGTGGGAAACATAGGAGAAATCATCTCGGGGGATAGATGATCAACTGGGGCACTGAGTGAGGCTCTGTTCTGAGCGCATGGGCCAAGGGTACCCACTCAGATTTGCTCTTAATTCTCCCAGGCCTACTCATCCAAACAGCTCTTCCCCCACCCCCTTTGTATTCTTCATTTGCATCTGTTGTTTGGAGAGGAAAAAAATGCTTGTACAGAAGTGTCATGGTTTAGAAAACCATCTAGAGGATCCAAATCTCTGCTTTCTGAGGACACGGGTTAGGGCCCGATGCAGGGGGGACGCTGCTGATGTCACAAGAGTTAGTGGCAGTCACTGGAATTATGGGCTTTAATTTTCTCCATTCCTCTTCGCATTCATCTACCAACACCACGAGCTGCTTGCTACTTTTATTAGTGCAGTCGGTGGGCAACTTTCCAAATCAATTAATTGTTATTGTTTCACTTCTCAAGGCTGTAAAAAAAAAAAAATCACAGAATTTACAAGAAATATGGAAGGCTATGAAGTTTGCCACAGAAGTATTGAAGAGATGGCAGCGTAATTAGATCAGCTTGAGCCACTGAAAGCCTATCTACTGAGCATGTTCCATTAAAATACCTTTCTCCTTGCTTCAAGAAATACTATTAGCTTAGATATCACAGGAAAGGGGGAGGAAAACAACAGATTTTCATATTAATTCTTCCCAGATATATTTGAAAGGGAAATTGCAAACAGCTTTTTCATACCAGGGTCGCTTCTTCCAGTTAGAGCCTGTATCCCAAGCAGGGCTTAGGGGAGGAAAGCAGACCTGTGGCAGGAAGGAGCCTTGGCATCGGCTTGGTGTTCCTCCCCTTTCAAGGGCAAATCAAAGCAAAAGTTTGAGGGCACCAGACAAGTAAAGCCGCAAGATGTTTGACTGGGTTCCTGGACGTTGAATCTCTTGTGAGCTGACAGCAAAGAGAAATCTGCAGAGACCTGAAAGGCCTCGTGCTTGTGGAGGGATGGAGGGCTCAAACTTGCATCTGAGACCACCTAGAGACAGGACCTGATGGCACAGGCACAAAAGAGAAAGCTTTCTTTGGCCTGGAAGCTCCCTGGGGTCTTTGTACAATTTAGGTCGGATGGGATCTCTTGAGATCTTCAGTGCAAGCCCAAAGTTCAAAGCAAAACTAATTGCAGTATTAGATGAGTTTACTAAGCTGACACAATGGATAAAGAACAGGTAGGATAAAAGGGCAGCAGCAGAATGGGCTGGTGTCTGAATGCTCATTCTGACATTCGGTTACTGGACTCCCCCCTGTCCTTTCTGGGTACAGTCTCAGAAGCTAGACCAGGTTTAACTTTGCTGCACAGCAGCAAGAACAGTAAGGAGTGTTTGCAAGCTGTACAGCTCCAGCACCCATTGCTTCCATTCATCTTTTGTCCTCAAGGAATAAACAGCCTGAAGGGCCCACAATAATGGTTAAATTGTGCAATGTAAATTAAAAGCAAGAAGAAAGAGCAGAAGCCACTGAGACAGCAGAAAGCATCTCCCTACAGGCAGGACTGAAATCAGAACCCTCCAGCTGAGCTTGTCACTGCATTGGCTTTTAAAGATCCTTTTGCATCAGTGCACCTTATTTTCTTGTTGGTAAGCTGAGGAAATGAGAAAGTCTTTCTCCAGCCTTTAGCCTTGTCTATGATACTCAAAGTCTCATGTTATGTGTGTGATCATATAAATAATATACAGCCCCAGGAGCTGGGCATCACGTAAAGCCTGGTTCTCTCTGTGTGCATGCAGCCCTGTGTGCATGCGTTAATTCAAGAGCAAATACAGTTTTCCTTACCAAGGAATTGGTTTTGCCCAGCACTTCAGTCACATTACAAGTTGCAAAAGTCTACTCTGGTAAAACTTTTTTTTGCACAAATCTCTCTTTGAAAAATATTCTTCTGTTCATGCCTCATACCTGAAGTCTGATAAAGCAGCAACACCTTGTTTCTGAGGTGGTTGCTTTTCAACTTGTGTTGAGGTCCTGTCTTTGGAAGTTGTCTGACTACAACATGCTCAATCCTGGATCTTTTTCCCATGATAAAAAAAAAAAGAACCAGTTAGATTATTTTTTTAAAACTTTTTTTCTTTTACTTGTCATCTTCAGTAACCGAATTTTGACCACAGAGGCAGATAGCAATTCAAGGGCGACCAGAAGGAACAAAGAGGAGGTGGGATGTGTTTAATGATTTTTATTGTTTTCTACCCTTCTCTACCTACAGCAACACTGCTTTTCTCTTCCTTTCTTTCCCAAGTCAACTTTAGCAGTGGATAATTGGATCAAACACCAAAAAACTGCAGTTGCAGAGTTCATGGCATCATTAAACTTTAGGTTAGGGGGATTATTACTAGCAGATGATTTTAATTTGCTGCAGCAGTCAGCAAATGGAAAAATGATATCAATATACTTGTAATCTTGTGTTGCTGCCTCAGTTATTTAATGTGTGTGGAAGGAATAATTTGTGGAACAGACTCTTACAAGTGTTAAAGGACAAAGATTAAGCAAAAGAAATGCCCAGGAATTTTAAGTATAAGCTGTTTGTATCTAAATGTTTAACATTTAAACCCAACAATAAAGTGATGCTTTAAGGAATTACATGCCAATTTGTGACAGGAACATTAAGTTCATCTGAGATGAAGTGCTGGAGCTCAGCAGTGATTCAAAGACATCTTTGTGCTGTATTGCTAAGCAACCCCATCCTCAGCTTTGTAGCTTGTTAGTATCGCTTAGCCCGGTTTCAGAAGTAAGCTGCAAAAATGAAACTCCTGATTTAGGGAAAAAAGGATCAAAGAAGCATAAATGTTACGTTCGTAGGCTGTTGTCTGCCTTTAAAGGAGGGTTACGAGTGGCAGCTGCTGGAACGGAATTAGCCTTTTGCAGTCATCAAGTTTTCTTCCTCAACGTTCGATGCTCGAAGCTTTTGGGATTATCAGATTCCAATAAGAAAAGGGAAGATTGATTTTACTAAGTGGAGAAACTAAGCCTGCTCTTTCTGCTGGTGCGGGAACCCCATCTCTGAGCAGAGAATCTCCTCTGCAGCAGCTCCGCTCGGGGCTGCATCAGCCTTCCCTCCTGCAGCCCGGGGAGGCTCCATCCCTGCTCTTTGCTTCTCCTGTGCTTCTTCATGCACCACTTGTGAGGTCTGATGAAGAGAATCTCAGGCTGAGTTGGAGCCTCTGGGCTTCGCACCAGAAATAGAGCTAATAGGGAGTTAGGATAGGAGGTGGGGTTCTGGGTTTTGGAACATACCAGTCCACAGAGACAGAGCTGAGGGGATGAGACAGCATGGGATAAAGGAGCCAGGATGCACATGGGATAAAGGAGCCAGGATGCACAGAGCAATAGAAATGCATAACACAGTAGGACGAGAGATACATGGGATCCGAGGGTGAGGAACACACACGGTGTCACTTGCTACACACAAAGAGCAGTATACTGAATTTCCCTATAAGATATCCAGGCCCATCCTACATCTGTGGCCTGCAGACATCACTGACCCTCAGCTGCTCAGTGGAATCCAGGAAAAAGCGACCAGGACCAGTGCCCCACATACCCAGGAAAGTTTGCACCAGTTTAGCTTAAAGCACTTTTCATGCTGATTCAGCTTGCACCAGTGACAGAGGCCAGGTGGAAGAGTGGCTGTAAGGATGGGATACCCTTTGTTTGGTTCATAGGAGGCATGAGTTCCATTACCAAGGTCAGAAAGGGTGAGCTCCACTTACTATGGTCTCTACAACAGGGCAACTCAGCTGAATGCTTTTCTTAAATCGATTCCCAGCTGACTTGGTTTGAACTGGAGACAAACCAAAATGAGAGCACCCACGCTTCTTTGGGCACCAATGTAGCACCACTGGTTTCAAATTTTGCCTTTAAACAAATCGTGCTGACCTTCTGGTATACAAAATTAAATCAATCACTAAGATAATCTTTCTTCCCCTACACCTGACATGAACCTTCTTATGGAATGCACAGCAGCCAGACGGTTAAGGAGAAGGGAGCAGTGGTAAATAGGGAATTCAGGGTAACTCTTTGGTCTGGGTAAATCCAAAGAGGAAAACCACACACCACTGTGGACATGCATCCCAGGTACTATACTGGAAACCAACCCGCAGTTAGACCAGGGATTAATTAGTTCTCAGGTATCATATTTTATTTCATAAGG
Source organism: Todiramphus chloris collaris (assembly GCA_025345505.1). Taxonomy (NCBI): domain Eukaryota; kingdom Metazoa; phylum Chordata; class Aves; order Coraciiformes; family Alcedinidae; genus Todiramphus; species Todiramphus chloris. Next base: position 5,739,256 of record JANVCC010000064.1, on the reverse strand, counting down.
AAAACAAGGAGTGGAATGATGCGAACGTTTTCCTCCTAATAGTGTCACTCAACTGTAGTAACCATGACAACAGGAGGAGCAATGTCTCAGAGATTTTGTCTGGTAAACATTCTCTAGGCTTCCATTTATTATGGTATTAAACAGCATGTTTGTGCTAAGGCCTAGCACAATATATTATTACCTTGTTGTCACCAAGGGCCAAAGCTACTGGTTGAGCATGCAGCAGAGTTACTGGTCCTAAATGCAGAAATAATAGACAGTGGCCCAAAGACTCCTTGCAGGAAAGCAAACACAGCAGCTTCCACAAATATTCCTGTCTCCCTAGGAGGTTTGTTTGGTGAGGTCTGAGTTAAGAGCCTCCCACTGCCACCAGCTGCTGGAGATGCTCCTCTAGCTCCAGCAAACAAAGCCAAGAAACCTTCACAGGCAAGACTTAGGTTCAGTCCTTGTCCACACACAGTTGTGCTGGGGTTTGTTTGAGCTTTTCTCCCAAGTACTAGCAAGAGCTGACTTCTGAGCTGGAAGACCATTTTGATCACTGCTATTCATTTACACTCAGACAGAAGCCCCTGCTTCCTTGCATCCCTGCCTGCTGCCCAGATGTGCTGCAGACTATTAGCAGAAAAAACAAGAGAGTTCCCAGTTCTGTGAAGCATTGGCTCCAGCTGTTATAACACAGTGCTTTACCTCTTCTCTCAGTATAAATTCTGAAAAATAGATAGATGTTAATGTTTTACTATTCTCCACCTCTCCTCACACCTAGTTGTACTGCACAAGGTAAAACTGGAGAACGGGTAAATCTGATGCCTTGTGTAGAGTGGCTGTAGAACTGGGCAGCTCAGGGGCAAGAGGTTGAATCCCAGTAACTGTTGTTAGTGCTGAAAGGGAATCTCTTCCCGTATGGCCCCACTGAGTGTGTTTTCCTCAGGAATGTGTAAGTTGATGCTGCCTCCCTCCTGCGAGAGTTAGGTTAGAGGACAGTCTCCGCAGATTGAGTTTCTCCTGCAGTGAAAGTCAGTGCCCCATCACCACCCTGGCAACAGGAGCAACCAGCACAGGTTCACCTGACTCGGCCCCTGCTGCAGAGCCAGAAGCCACAACCTTCCTTTCTCTAGCCCTGCCTCTTCACAGGGCTGTAGGTGACCACCTCGGAAGCAACGCTGAGCTGGAGCGACAGGAGCTCTCAGCTCAGAAATAAATTCTACCGGCTGGACGAGGTGTTCTCTGGAGGTCCCTTCCAGCTCCACGAGTTCTGTGGCTCTGTGCAAGGGGCAACGGGCACGAGTTGACACACAGGAGATTCCATCTAAATATCCATTACTCATTTTCCAATTCTCTCCATTAGATTTAAAACGCGTCACTGACCTCATGAAAGGCTAAAGTAGCAGGGAGATCTGACAATTTTTGTTTCCTGCGGGTTTTCTGAACCAATCCTCCCTCTCTTTCATTCTCATCCCTCCCTAGAAACAAAGAGTTTTTCCTCCTTCCTCAGACTCTTCCCAAGTCCTTCTCATCCCGGTCTGATTCTTAACTGAGACCACACCACGATGCTTTACACGGTGAGCATTGACTCAGCATTCAATAGCAAACGTGTTCTGATTTTCTCCCCTTGATTAATTTTGTTAGAGAGGTGATGAACTCCACCTCTGACCTCCCCTCCCTGCCCGTCAGTCGGCTTTCACTGACGCAGGCAGCTTTTAAGCAACTCTGGTAACTCAATCATCCCCGCAGAGCCTTTTTGTGGCTGGGAATAGAATATCTTTTGTCCACAACAGGGAAGTGAGATTAATGACTCGGAGTGGCCCCAGTGATTTAAATATTCATGTTGTGGGTAGATGTGCTCATACTGGTAGGCAGCCCTACGCAGCATCACGCTGCAAGGCTGCTAATTAACTTTGCCTGTTTGCACCTCAAGCCAGCGCTGCGTAAGCTCAGTCACGGGAAGGGTGACACCGCGTTGCTCTTTTCTCATCCCCTCCATTTCTCACGGAAGGTATCGCTCTGCTCTTCCAGTGTCCACAGCAATGCTTTTTAAGGCTGCTGCTTTTTTGCAGTCTAGATTCTGGAAGCATCAGTGTCTGCCTGTTTGAGACCCAGCCCTGCTTCTTAGACCATGGGCTTCATCTCCTCTTGAAGCCCAGTACTAAGAGCAAGCATATCTCAGCCGTGGCTCCAAGTTCAAGCTTTCAGTGCTCCAAGGACAGCACCCCTGACTGCGTCATCTCTCCAAGCACACTGCAGCCCACGCTGCAGGTCAGAAGGCCTTGCAGAGAGCTCAAGGGGCAGGCAGAGCACGCTCCACAAATCTGGCCCGTCCCAGGGAGCCAAGCCCAGAGAGGGTCCCCGAGGCACGGGGGCTGGCTATGAAGCGGTCCCCTGCAAAGCTCTGCTAGGGTGGTTGGTGTAGGCACAAGGCTCACAGCTCCTCTCAGAGCACTGAAGAAACTCGGTGAGGGCCACCTTTCTGAGGTGCCGAGGGCTAGAGGAACATGAGCAAAGATGACTTCAAGAAGCCTCAGGTAGGATTTTCCTCGTGTATTCTTATCAGGGAGCAACACAAGCTGCCCACATACCCAACCCCATCTGCTCCTACCCAGGTCTGTCTGTCCTGGTCAGAGTCAGCAGAGCTGAGCATTTCTCTAGCTTTTAGTAATTTCACTGCCAAGGCTGCAAACCCTTCAGGCACCAATAAATGAACAGAGCTCCCTTCCCTCTTTTTTCCTAATCCACATCCTTCCTACTCAGACACCTGCCAGTATTTCTACCTTTCCTCTAGCTCCCTGACAATGATTCTGTAATGTTTTCCTGAGCAGATTAACTCTTTGCTACCTCAACACTGCTATGTGTTTATGTGGGACACATTTATGTGCCCCGTGGCAGCAGCTGGATGCCCTCAATGAACCTAGAAGCCTCTTTGTTAAGCACTGTGCAAATAAGGATTAAAAAAAACCCAAAACCATCATGGTTTGTTGAAAAATCTGGCAAAGAACTTTACTGCGTTCAGAGCTTGATACAAGAAGTGGGAACTTCAAAAAGGCCAGCAGCCAAACTTTTGGGTTTGCTTACAATTTGTAAAAGTCCTAGGATTTAAAGGACAGAAATAAACAGATCATGGAAAAGTTTACACTTTTTTTTACCATTTAGCAGAAAGTACTTAGAGAAACAGAATCCTAGACAGAGCTGCTGTGGGAGCCAACAGAGAATTTATTTGACTCTGATAGAGATCAGGGCAGTGCTTGGCAGAGCTGCCCCTCCCGTGCAGGGCTGGCTGGGCAAAGCCTCCCGAGAGCAGCCCTGCTGGCACTGCCAGCCTGGCAGGTCTGGAGGAGTGGAGCTGAAGCAAATCCCAGCCCCTGGTGTGTTCTGACAAGCTGCCTGCCAGCAGGGCATCCTCCTGCATCCTCCCAGCTGCTCGCTGGGGCAGCTTGCCCTGCACACCGCTTTGGCTGCTGCAGGTCTTGGCTGAGCAAACTCCACATCCCCATCTTCCTAAACTCATTTCCAAGAGATGCTTTACAGACTTAACAAGTGGGACACATTGAGGCCACCTGCCCAGATCATGGCCCATTTGGTCACACCTCCAAGCAGAGCCGGCAGCATCTGGATTCCAAGTGAACTGCAAGACAGCTCCTCACTGGAGCAGAGCTGGTTCTGTCTGTGCCTCATGAAGAAGATTGATTCCCACTGGGCCAGTCGGTTGACAAGGCTTGGGCAGAGCAGATTTGCACAGAACAAGCACAGGGGCCAGTACGACACCCAGGCAGCAGGTTATACAACTGCATTTTCTTCCTGGCTTGGCTGCTTGAAACCACAGGTATTTTAGGTCACGAGTCCTTAACTTTGTGCAAGCACACTCTGATAAAGAATAGCTCAGTAAAATCAACTCCTCGGATGGGATCCAGTGACGCTGAGCCATTCCCCTCACCTAGCTCTGAGACAATAGCAGATTTCTTTGCCTTCCTGGAGGTGAAATACACAATTTTCCGTGTCCTTCAGAGTCCCATAAGGGTAGCTGGAGACTTGGGATGGGCGCAGCACCAGCCAAACTCAGTTTTGTACAGAAGGAAAGTGGAGATAAAAATCCCTTCCCTTTGCCCCAGAGCTATTTTGGCTTTGCCCTCCTGGTTGCTGTGTAGAACTGAGAGCAAAGCAGACCTCTGTTTCCCAGACCCCCTCCTCCAGTCTCCAGCAGTTAGGCAGGGGAGCTGGGGAGCCGCTGAGCTGCAGCACAGCACACTGCACTTCTAGGGGGGCCACGGTCTGAAATACCTTGCTGAAATATTTTGCAGCTCATTCAAGAGCAAGGGTGCAGGGGGTGCACTGGGGAAGGTGAGAGGTGTGAACAGGCATAGTGCACGTGTCCTGGCAGAGGAATAATCGAGGGCAATGTGATCAGCGAGGAATGTCACTCCAGCAAGAAACTAATTCAGTGAAATCCATGTTGCTGAGAGAAGATAAAACATCCAAAACAGCTTTATAGACCTCTATACATACTAATCAAGCAAGGGCTTGACACAAACTGGAAAAGCAGCACCATGTACCTGAGACAGCCAGTGCAGAAAGGAGGAGCTGAGGGCTCTGTGTGGGAAACAGGGAAGGATCTGAGTCTGTGAAGAGAGCATCAAAGCAAGAGAGGAGCAAAGGAAGACAGTTGAGTGGAAAGTAGGTCAGATTACTAAGCAAGAGAAGACTCCAGCAATCAGCAGATGTCCCAGGGGGAAGTCAAAGGCCCACTGACATGGCAGTCATTTTCTTTAGAGGAATAATCTTCCAACAGTCACCACAGAAAGCCACCCAAAATCTTCCCTACTTTGTCAACAGCTTATCACTAAGCCTTGACTCGGATGTGCCGCACTAGAATGGACAATCTCTTCAGAGGGGTTAAAACAAAAAGGCATTACACCCAGGACAAGCTACCCTGCTGAGACTGCAAGGCAATCAATTAACACATGCAAGTGACAGCTCATTACAGCAGGTAGGTGCCCCGAGCACCAACGTGAAGGAGCTGGGGAACAGAACGTCCATCGAGGCTGAAGCCAGAGCACACGGGGAAGCCACAGCTTGGGATTCAAGCACCCGTGTACCCGCAGCAGAATACCTGCACAAACTCCTGACAATCCCCGAAATGTCTGGGCAAAACCAGAGGGACACAGTGCTTCTCAAAGCTGCTGAGCACTGGGAATAGTGATGTTCACCTGAAATGTGAAATCCTGCAGGTAACGAGCCATGTTTTCGATACCTTTGCCTAGCACGCTGCACTTGACAAATATTTGTGACATATATGCAGACACACATGCTCACGCCGCACTGCAGCCACTTAATTAGAGAAAGGGCTGGCATACAAACAGCTTCCTGAATTTCCCATTGGAAATGGGTGCCAGGGGTGAGCCCGAGCCTGCTAACCACAGGGCACACTGGTGCCGTGGCCCTGGGACTACAGCGCAGGATGAAAGTGGAAAGCCCCACAGCTTTGCCTCCAAGGATTACTGCTTGGAACACAGACACAACAGAAAGCAGAAGTCTGGTGTTTACAGTACGAAAAAAACCTCAGTGGGATCAGATTTATTTCCTCTTCTGCAGATGCAGTGGTTATTAATAGGAACAGTCGGGGTACTCTGGGAGCAGCTCTTACAGAGATTATGCCTCTAACTTCAGCTGATTTTTAGTACTTGCCTAAGCCCTCAGATTCTCTCCTGACAAGTTCTTCCCACTCGCTGGCCTCCCTGAGCTGACACAATGCCACCTCAGCCTCGGGTCCTCACTAGGAGCTGAGCGTGGGGCACCTTGGCAGGGGATGGTCTGAAAGCCACAGAGACATCTCTGCAGAGAAGGCAACCTCAACATTGCAGAGCCCAATCCTTCCAGCTGCCTGTGCCTCAGCTCTCCTTCCTCACTGTCGTCATCCTACATCTACCACAAGTGTTAAATGGATGCTGGGAACAAAATGCCCTTCTCCTGCAAAGGTCAAGGGGCACCAGACGCTGCACGTCCATGCAGAGCTCTCCTGGACAGCAGTGGTACACTGAAATACAGCACCCGGGAAACGTATGAGTAAAGATGGAAAACTGGCAGTTCCCACCCAATTTTACACACTCCTATAGCACCTATCCCTAAAGGCAATGTCCTCTCTGTCTTATTTGATAATGAAGCAGTAAACCATCTCTTCCTGGTTCTTTGATGTTTCTCTCTCGTCATCTTTAACACCTGAAGAAGTTCTACAAATCAGACACGAGCCCTTTCAATTTATTATCGTTCTGATGTAATTAGGACAGCTCTAGAGAAACTACAACCCAATCAAAGCAAAGGAAAGGCAGTGTGTACTGTCCTACTTTATTCTGGGGGTTTTTTATACATATATATGCACAAAGCAAAACAACTTTGCATCAACAGCAGGAAAGAGAAAAAACAAATAAGAAAAAATAGCATAATACTCGATGCTGACAACCTGCTAAAATCTGCACTGTCTCTGCACGCGCTCCTGCTTCGTGCAGATTACCCAAGACACAAGTGAAAGCTCTCCAGTTAATAGGTCTCCACAAAAGGTGACATGAAAGGTAAAAGCAATTGCTCATCATAAGGCCGGAGATGAGGGTCAGGTAAGTGTCACTGAGAAATACCTCAGGTAAGCCAAGAGACCGGAGAAGGACATTGCTGCTTCTCTGACTGGTCAGCAAAGCTGCCCACTGGTGTGGAGATCTAATGCGTGCTCTGCTGGCAGGCAGGGCTCTGGAGAGGACTGCAAAGGAGAAACCCAACTGCTGAGCATCCAGCGCTGCACCACAGGCAGCTTCTGCAGCTGCATCCACACACTCTTCGGCTGCAGAAACTGCATGCTGAGTGACCAGCAAGAGTTCCTGCCCCACCTTGGCCAGGACTTTCTACTTCACACTGGTCTCTGTGCTGCTGCTCTTATGCAAAAGCTGCACGAGCACCCCAAGCTCACCTCGGCCTAGCAGCAGCGTTTCTCCAGTGGGGATGGCTCCCGGTGTGCAGGGTGCCCTCCCCCTCCTCGTGTCCAGGAAGCTAAGGATGAGGAGACAGCACGAGCTACGCTGAGGCAGGGGCTCAGCTCCCTAAATTTTAGTGGCACAGGAAATCAGGTTCATAAAATTAATCTGAGCAAAGTCCCTGCACACCCGTCAGAAAAGCTTTGTGATGGAAATTCAGCTGCCTATCCGGGGAGAGGAAATTAATCTAATTATCTGCATTCAGTCTCATCTCAGGAAAACCTAAAAACAGAGCCACCAGCAATTCCCCTCTGAGTTGTGCAGAGAGACTGGAGAGGAGTCACCCGAACAGCATCCCCTCCTCCAGGGGAGGAAGTGCCCTTCTGCCAACACTCGGCTGTGCTTGTTCCACAGCTGCACGAGCAGGCACCTGCCTGGCACACGGGTGCCACCAACATGCAGCTGGCCTCACCGCTTGCAAGCCGAGTTTCAGCAGCAAAGAATAAGCATCAAGGATTTTGCAGAAAGATTTTTATGCAGTGGCATCAACCGGCAGCAATAAATAATGTAATCCAAGCCCACACAAAGGAAAAAGATCCTGCCCAGATAGGCACCGTGGCATCTAAAATTGCCATCGCCGCGGAAATCGGGGCTGTAGATTTTTCAGCTTGTTCTTTTATTTTCTGGGTGTCACCCAGCGCCTTCCATGTGAGGGCACACTATCTATCAAGGTTCAGAACTCGATTTTTCAGTTTACATACACCAAGAAAATTCAACAAACATTCAGCAGATTCTTAGGAAGTAAGGCGAGCAGGAGCTGTAAGAGCTTATCTAGTCCCTTCGCTGCCCGAAGGCAGGATCAGCCTCCTCTGAACCATTCCTGAGAAAGTCTGTTACCTCGTGATAAAGATCCTACCAATTCCTCAAACAATTTATCCCTTGAACAATCCTACAGCTAAAAACCTTTTCCTAATGTATAACTTGAAACCAAACGTTGCTGAATGTGCACACTGCACTGCTCCAAAAAGCAGTGGCCAAAACCACTGACAAGCTCTGGGGCTTGTACTACGCAGCAAGGGAAGAGAAATGGTCCCTGGTGCAGGGCTGGCTAGTGCATGTACCTGGAAACAACCAACAAATAAACATTTATGTAATTGTTTCAAGCTATACCTATTATATATAATTGTTTCAAGTTATACATTCAAGCTTTTTCTCCAACCTTTCCATTTTCTGCCCTACCTACCACAAGTTTTCCAGTAGACTGCATAAAATCTCACAGTTGATATTATGGCAAATAACTTGTCTTTAGCTTTCAGATGTCACTGCTGCTTTATCCTCCAGCTCCCAGTTGCTGTCTATGCTTGTGGGTATGCTAATGAACAGGAAACCTGTAGCTGGCAAAGTGAGAAGAGAGATCTATAGCTCAGCCTCCTAGCAACTATTATTCATGCAACAAGCTGTCAAAAGAAGCAAAGGTTTGAAGCACAGAAGGCACAATGCATTCAGTTGTTTTTTAAATAATCTCAGCCCACCCTGTTTTTCTGCACTTCCCACTGCAGAGCTCTCAGCATTTCGCAGAGTTAAGTGGATTGCCAGCAAAGATTCAAGGGCCTCAATAACAATTCGCTCACATCAACGAGGATCTTCCCACCACCTTCAGCAGGCTTTGGATCTGTGTCTTCCAGTGACCCTCTCCCGTACAACCCGCCCCACTGCAGCATCACAGCGCCTTACAAAGCGCGTTACGATGCACAAGTGGGTTCTTCACTTCTCTCTTCTTTTCTTGGTTATTCTCACTGCTGCCTTGATTCGCTTCCCCCCCTCTGTTAGACACACACGGCACGGCACGCTGCTGGAAGTGACAGGGATGCAGGTGAGAAGCCTGCTCGGCACTAGGAGTGGAAAGGTGAGAGGAGATCCCATTGTAATCTTCCACATCACAGGGCAGTAGGTGAGGGGACAACCCCAGATGTTTCAAATGATCTCTTTGCCATCCTTTCAGATCACACAAAGCCTAGAGAGTAAGAACGGAGACCATGATGAGCTCTTAAGTGTCTTAGTGGCGAGACAGAGAGAAGTCTGACGTGCTCACAGTAGGCTGAGTCTTCAGTAAGGCTCAAATCCATTTCTGACTCCATCGGTCACCACGACGAAGGTGTTTTGCCCCAGCAGGCCCTGGTGTGGCTCACTCCTTTCTTGTGCTGTCAATTCCCAGAAGCAGATTTAAACCAAGTCAAAAAGGTTTTGACTTAGTTTAAAATGAAACCAACAAAATACACAAAAACAAACAACCAAACAAAATAAACGAGACTTAATAAAGTCAAATACATGTACTGGGAAGATACGTTTTCCCTAACCATGGTGCTTATGTAAAGCAGGGAGTGTTTTCAGTTCCCAACCTAAAAATATTTCCAAAGTTCATGTTAACTTTACACATGCCATTCAAATAACTGGTTTGATCTCCATTTATCTAGGGGACTGGTGAGGGTCACCACTTCTCTGCAAATTATATTTTCAAAATCCTTCTGTTCGTGACCCTGTAAGTGAGTATGGGAAGACACTGAGGGGCTAAGAGGGAGAAGGCACTGTTTCCATCAAGTCATTCTGACGCAGCTCAGCAACTCTCAACTTTTCACTTTAACTAGTTATAGAATAGTCCCTATATTTTAATCACTGTCTAGACTGCTTAGCTTAAATCTGGCTTAAGATAGAAAGGCACAGTATCAGAAACAAGTCCGAGTAGAGGATATGTAAAGAAAGCATGGATGAGGCTACTCCTGGGAATAAGGAGCCCCCAGCCTGAACAAGCATTCTCCCTGCACCAGCACCCGGGACTAAATTCACCTCTGCCTGCACAAAGCCCTGGCTAATCTCCTTTAGAGGTCAAGCCCAGGCTGAGCAGCTGTTTGCAAACTGGAAGACAGCAGAAACCAAGGCTTGAGGAGGCTTGCACTGGGCACAATAAATCTTCTAACTGTTTTCAGGAACAAGGTCTACTATAGGTAAGGAAAAGTTTCCTGCTCTCCAGCTGGCTGAACCCTCCAGTATGCATAAAGCACACACATGGATGCTCTGGCTCTAGGAGCCAGCGGTGGCTTGACTCTCACGTTGGTTATTCTGGTTGGTTTTTCAATCGGCGTGGGCACGTTCACAGCTCACCCTCGCCTCACCTAACCTGCCGTACCCACTTGAGCTGGAATCTGGCTGACAACAGACAAGGAGACCATAACCTGTGGACAGAATGGTAGCTTTGGGCACGGCCATCATCTGATATTTAAAAAAAGATAATTCTTAATCTCAGCGTAGATGATGTCATTACAACCGCTTTAACGCGGTCATAAAACGCAGAGCAGCTTTGAAGGCGCATAATTCTTTCATAGAGATATTGTTTAAATATTTAATTCCCACATTAACGGTATTCTAATCCTTTTGGAATATGTGAATTTGCACTCATTTACATTAATGTTGGCTTGCTGGCAGTTTCCTTAAATCTCATTATGAAGATGCCACAGACAATGGCTCGTTGTCAGTGCGGGTGTTTGCTAATTCTCACCACAACGGCTACGCCAACAACACTGGCACTTTGAAAGCAGCCTTCAGTTCAGGCAAACAAAGTTCATAAAAGGCAATGTTGCCTTTTAAATAGGGAAGAGGAATGCTTTCCTTTTTTTCTCTTTTTTTTTTTTTTTTACTGTAAAACACTGTTCAAGATCCCAGCTTATTAGCCATGTCAGCCTCTTGGCACTTGGCTGACAACAAAACATGGCAAGACCCTGGATCCTCCTCCTGACCGAAGGCAGAAGCTGGGCTGTGTCCCTGCTCCCAGGCTCAGGGGGGCATTGCCCACCGTGCCACACGGGCAGGAGAGAGAAGCTCTCCAGCAGCAAGCCCTTCAGCCTGATATATGGGTACCAATGCCAGAGAAAGCAGAATGTGAGTGAGGGGGAAATCCCTCCGGATTGCATTTCATTTTGTTCTAATCATATTTTCTGAACGGCCAACACATTTTGTCTAGACACATCCAGTGCCTTGAAATTTGAGATTCCAGATGCTCCAGAACTCCCAAAGCCTCAGAAAAGGTAATGAGATGTAGTTTCAAGGTGCTCTTTACTACTCTGGAACTACACGCACATGCTACAAGTATACTCTTACTCCAACAGGAGGTCTTGAGGCTCCGCAAAGCCCCCCTCTACTACAAGCATGCTGAACCGTGGCACAGGACACGCTGCCTCTGCCCAAGACAAGTGATATTAATTCTGAGATCTTAATTAGCTCCTTCTTGTGCTTTGAGGTTTTGGCAGCTTACACCAGTGAATGCTGAAGTCTCATCCTTTCCATGAACAGAAATTAGGAAGAAGCAATGGTACACAGGAAAAAAAAAATCCAAAGCCTAACTGATCTTCGTTTGACTTCCCGGGCTTCTGGACAAGGTAACGAGTTTTACTAAAAAACTGGCCTGTCATTCACATCTGCTCCAAACAGGAGCTGTGTCAGGGTGGTCAGCTGAATGACAACTGGCACTGGAAAGTACACGCCACCCTAAGAGACAGTGAAATAAGCTGGGCTTTGTGTGAACTCTGCCAGCCCCACTGCCCCCGAGGTGGGGAGAACGCCTGCTTAACCTTTGCAAACGCAGCCCTTCACCATGAGCTGGGTGTTTGCATTTGCTGTCAGATGTCATTATCCAGAGACAAAAGTGAAGGGGGGGTTGGCGATGGGACGTTTTTCGGGTCCGATAATTTATCTCCAGAAACGGACTGTTCCCACAGCTCTGCAGGGGGCTGGCGTGGACCGCAGCTCCCGCTGCACGGAGGTGCTGCCTCTACCACCCAGGAGTTATTTCCTTCATATTTTTATGCAATCTGGTTTGACTTCAGATCTTGGGAAATGCCTAAGCCACGGCACATGGAGTCCATTCCCATTCTTGAAACACAGACCATCCTGTGCCAATCAGCCAGTATATGCCACTGCATATTTAGATGCAATACCCGATCTCAGAGCCCGAGTAACAGAAATACAACCCCTAGATACAAAAGCAAGTGCTTACCAGAGAGGAAATCTACTTGGTTTTGTGTGTGTGTGTGCACAAATCTGTTGCTTGTCACTAGACAGCGTTGATTCCCCCTTCAGATCTCTCCTATGGATTTCCACATTAACTAAGCATGTTTCTCACCATGACAAACGCATCTGCCTCGTTATTCTCTGGGCCTTCTATTATCTGCAGTTATTCTTGTTCCATGGAGATGTTCCAACTTAGCAAGCATCAATGAATCAATAACTTTTACTTCTCAACGCCTCTAGCTTGGCTAGGAAGCAGTGTGCTGGCTGTGATCAGAGCACGGAGCCAAGCAGGGGAGGGAGAGCACGCTGCTTTTAACAGGAGGGGGCCGGATGAGTCCTGCTTCGGGATACTCTCTGTCCTATGGACTCTGTCCCGTGCATTAGTAGCTCCTAAACCTCACATCACCTCCAGGACTAAGGGGACTTTCTTCTCTCAGGGGTATTTCTTCGACATTGCACAGTGGCTGCAATGAACATCCCTAGCTGGAGAAACAAAGGAAGAGGACAAATTGTTTTTCCAGACAGGGCTGAGAGATCAGAATGATCATCCTCTCCAGTGAAAGGAAAAGGGAAAAAAGGTCTCTTGAAATAGAAAGGATGGATGCTGTGTGCACTGGAAACATCTTAGGGTTTTACAGCAAGTAAAATCAATCAGAATAAAACTTCTACTTGCTTAAAAGTGATGAGGAACATAACCCCATCTCGTATTCATTGCCACCACTCCAGAAAAAAAGCTCTTCTGTCTTGTATAGGCCAGCCATGCTCTATCCCCGGATGCTGTGGGTAGAGCAGAGCACCACAAGGCTAGAGATCCAAGTTCCATCTGCCCCTGGCTCGCTTGGCCTTATTTGCCTAAACAGAGCCCAGCTTAAGCATGCTTGAAACTGTCTAGGTCCTCAAACTCCACCCAGGAGAGGGTACCAGTGTGCTACAGCTCTTCACCCTCCTATGTCTTTGCTGTGCTTTCACCATGAGAATTCCACATTCACACTTTCCTATTCAGCCCTAATTTTCTCCTTTATCTCCCGTGTGATCCTCACATTTGGCTGCTCTCAAAATGCCCTGTCACTGAAGGTATGTATGCCTTTGTAACATCTGCACGTCTCTAACGGTTGTCTCCTTACGTATGCAAGAACCTTCTGCTCTGGACCTCAGTCATGAATAATAGGGACACTTTGCAAGTCACAGTGGTAGTGAGTTATGAATCTTACAGCACAGAGCAGACATAGCTCTGCAAGATAAAGCCAATGAAAAGAGACAAATTGTTCATTTACTGATTTTTAAAGGTCTGTGTGCTCTGACAACATAAGCAATGATCCTGCCTGTGTTTTCAGAGACGAGCTTATTCATCCCCCTATCTTCTCTTCTCACTATCTACTCGATATTCCTTTTTACATTGCTTCAATTTGTTTATCAAGTTGAATTTAACAGAGAAATGTTTAACATCAGGGTTAAAGAAGATTTACTACCGGTTAATTCAGTATCCAGCATTGTGAATGCAGCGTGTGAGTTCTTGCCAAAGGTGGTGGCACAGACAGGTCAAGACGCAGGCTTGGATGATTGCACAAGCAGCAGATCCAAGAACATTTTCTCAATCCCAAATGCATTCTGAAATTTTACTAAGGTCTTTGAGATGCTTTCAGAATGAAGACACCGGAGACAAACACTGTTACTGAGGCAGATCTGGAATTTCCAAACATTTGAATCGTCCAGAAAGGAACCCCACTGAGATACCACTTAAGTCAAGGTGTAGCTGGCTGAATCAGTCATCTGCTGTACGAGGCATCTAACACCGAACAAAGCTGGCCATGAAACATAGCTGTTCAGCAAATCTCTTAGAAAAGCTGTTCAGTGACTCTCTGATCTCACTAATAGACTCCCAAGCACTGCATACAAGCAAAGCAGTCAAGTCCAGCTTTGATACCAGACTGGCACGAGGCAGCCAAGACAAAGACTTTCCCACAGCAGCGATCAAACATTTCTTGTCTCCAAACACAACAGAGTCTGTGCTACATTAGAGAGCTTTAAGTGTTTTTCTTTTAATAACTGCAAGATACACACAGAGCTCCTAAACTTTTTGCAAGTTCAGGAGAAAAGACTATGCACCTAAAACTGTTTCTGGTTATTAGGGGTTTTTTCCCCCCCGCCCCTGTGACTTTTAGCTGAAATATTAATATTTCTTTTTACACATAAAGGGCTTTATATTTCCTGCTCTACTGGAAGGCACAAAACTTTTGATAGAATGTACTGGCTTCAGCACAACTATTGTCTAATCAATGTCAGACAGCATGTCTGGGAGGCAGCTTGTTTCACCACTGAAAAAATAAACCCCTTTCAGCTAAGGTCCTCCAGCTAAGCACCAAAAGCTGCACTCCTGGGTTCTGTAGCACACTACGAGACAAGATCTTCATCTGATAGAAGCCAATAGATTCTGTCCCAACTTTGCATCCAACTGCTAAGATCTATAGTGAGTGACTTGGCTCTTGTTTGAAAGGGGGGGAAATTTTCCACTTCAGTTGGGTATCTGTAACGAGTCCATATCTGGAAAGCACTGACTCGGCTCAGGACAGCTAAAAGCTATCTTTCCTCACAGGGGGGAAAAAAAGGAAAAAGACTTTTTAAAAGGAGCTTTTAACTAATTGTTGTGGAAGAGGATGTTTTCTTTTTGCCCCACTCCTATTTTTCCAGACAGAGATGGCTGTTTATATGCAAGTAATGCAGCAGTCCCAACTAAGAGTATGGGCTTGTTCAAAACCAAAACAACGTTCCTGTGATAACCCAGGGAGTCTGACAGAATAAGGAATGAGAACTGAGTCATCATCCTAAGAAGCTTAGTACTACAACCATCCTTCCCATCTTTAAACTTGTGTCTTTTGCAGAGGGGATTTCTCTTCCCATAGCCCAGAGAAGTCTTATTATAAGTTTGAACTATGTGCCAGAGTTAGAACCAGCCTCCGTGACTCTCAGCTTGCAGAACAGAAAGGGGGAAAGGCCAGGCTCACTTCTGGAAGTGTACCAGAGCTTCCTCAGACCCCCCCAGTCCCCTCAAAGAAATTCTGTTCAAGATAAGGGGGTTTTTTTAAGATCTACAGAAAGAGCATTTGGTTGCCAAAGACATAATCAAAATCCTGCAAGCGACTGAAACCCAAATGCCAAGCAATTAACTCCTGGCACTGCTTTAGACATAGCTCTGGATTCGTTGCTACATCACTCTTATTTCTAATGACCTCTATATACACACCCATGAAAACAGCAATGAGGAGTCATATTGATTCTTGGGTGCTAGCTGATTCCACCTAAAAGTAACTGGTCTGTTTTGCTAATATTCACCTTTTAGGTCAAAATGGATAATATTGCCTGAATAGATTTTACATTCTGTTAATTTACATGGTCATAGTGGGCCTACGTAGACACGGGACAGGAGCAGGATTCCTTTTCCTTTTGGAGTTACATCAGGATCGTACCCACTTGTCATGTTTGCACAACTCTGAATTAAGCAGCATTTATAGGCTTTGCAAACAGGAAGCAGGCAAGTCAATCATGCTCCAGGATTCCTGAGAATCATTTCTCCTATTTTATCACACTTTAATAATGTGGAAAAAAAAAAATCAGATTCATTCTAAATACAGAGAGTGACGATTCCATTCACACTACAACATTTCAGTGGGAAAATAACATTTTATTTACTAGAAGATGCTGAAAAACAGGAATTCATAACAAATAACTCGGCACAAAAAATAGTAATTAAACCGTTTGAGTAGAATTTGCTTCGGGTATTTTCTGTGAAGGAAAATCTGTTGTTGGTGAAGACTGAAATACATTATTTAATCACTAACTTCAAATAACTTCTTGCTGTACAAAGGAACTCCAATTAAATACACATTTAATGTATTCTATGCTGAACTGCCCTATCTCTCTGAGTAACGGCTGTGAACTGAAAGAGGGTAGGTTTAGATGACATGTTAGGAAAAAACTCTTTGCTGTGAGAGTAGTGAGGCACTGGAACAGATAGTCCAGGCAAGTTGCAGATGTCCCATCCCTAGAAGTGTTCAAGGCCAAGCAGGACCAGAACTGAGCAACCTGCTTCAGAGGGAGATGTCCCTGCCCATGGACAGTCCCTTCCAACCCAAGCAATTCTACAACTCTAGGATTCTGATTCTATACCAAGTACGAGCACAATGCTCAGCATAAATGGTGGAGAGTGAAGGAGAAAAAAAAAAGTCCGAAGTTTAATGAAATAAAAATTCAGAAGACTTGTCCCGAGAGGTGGCGAGTGCCTCCGACTGCAGCGAGGGCACAACGCTGCACACTCACCAGCACTGCTGCTTAGGGGAGGTTCAGAGCCCTAGAGGTGCTGCTGAAACTGATCTTCAGCTCAGCTTCCTTCCCTGGGTAGGAAATGACATTCTGGGATGCACGCACATCACTGCTTAGGGTACAGCTCTCCTTGGCTTCCCACCCTCTGTGTGGAAAAAAGGATTTGAGAACTGTGTTTCAAAGTGGAAGTTCCTTATGATCACTTCCAGTTTCTTACACTTGTGACCAAGGTACAAATTTCCTGAAGTTTCAAACGTACATAAAACACGTAGTCCCATCAGGCTACTTCAGGCCTTTTCATTTCCTAGGCACAATAGACTGATAAGTATTAATAGTAATACCTAACAATAAAGGGAACACGAAGAGATTAGTTATTACAATTCCCTGTCTTTAAAGAAGACAGAAAATTACTAATTTTTTTTCCAACAAAAGATTTTAAATACCCTTCTGATAGATTAGATCAACCAGTTGGGGAAGAATAGCACGCAGCCATTGTAAGAATATCTCCCTGACACTGTAAAGATAAAGTCATATAACTCCTGGGAAGCGATGAACGAGGCCCGGGTTTGAACAAAGCCATACACAACGTTGCTGTTTATGTAATTCCAAAGGGGAAAGTCAGGTGGGTAGATGGAGCGGACCAGAAAACAGCACTGGTTAAAAAATAGAAGAGAAAAAACCCAACAACCTGACAGAAGGAAAACGAGTTTTTCAAGGCGCTAGGTTTCCATTTACTGATTGCACCTAACTGAAAACCATCCTCACGCAGGAGGAGTCTGGAGTTGGTCCAGCTTACATCACAGCCTCTTCCATCCACTTCTGCCTTCATGAACATAAAAGACCCCTCCTTATATCCATGCTTATGGCCCACTTCTTCCTACTGTTTCTTCCACCTCATCACTTCTTCCATTAAAACCGGGACTTTTCCCGGGACATAACTGGAACTGCTGAAAAAACTGTCAGCTACCCCAAGTCTTTGACTGGTGCCTTGTCTGGTGAATACCCTACAGAAGAAAGCATTATCTACAACTCCCCTTCTGTTTAGCACATCTACTGGAGTTTCAGAGCCCTGTGTTCCTTATTAACTGCCAGCAATCCGTGAGTTAATGCACATAGGAAGAGTTCTCTGCGGACTCCCTCCCAACTGCATCAGAGAAAAGCACTCTAGGAATTACAGGCTGAGTTGCATGAATTATGTCTGATTACCAAAATAACAAAAGTACTCTTGGCACGCAGGGAGCTGGAGCAAGGGCTCAGAACAGTGCTCTAATACCATTAACCAGGAGCCAGCAGACTGCCCTCGGGGAGCTGACTGCTGGAGATTTCTGCTTTTATCTTGACTTTCCTGCCAAGAGCAGAATCTTCCCAAACCCAGACTATGGAGGATGCTGATCAGGAGGTAAGGTGTTAAACAGCCCAGGAAAACCTCTGAATTTATGCCGCAGCTCAAACATGTTTTCCCAGGACACCGAGGGAGCTGAGCACATGGAAACATTTGGGTTTAACGCTTTTTAGAGGAATCATAACTAGCTAAATACCCAGGGTACTAATGCTGTAAAAAATGATTGAATATAATGATAACAGGAAATAAAATCCAATTGGTCTCCAAGACTCTGAAGCTGGAGGTTATGGAGCCTCCTTTGAGCAGAGCAGCTCTATCCAGATGTTTATTTTGACAGCATATTTAGGTGAGATTAAGAAGTGTCACGTAATAGAGTTTCATGGGTGAGATCCTGAAGAGGTTTACAGTGAGCCAGATGTTCTAAAAGCCAGGCTATGCTATTTTATTCATTTACAGTACTTAGAGGTTTCATTCAGTACCAACATGAGAATGAACTGAGCTTACAATTAGCTGTTTTCCCCTCAAAACAAGATGAGAAATAGGAAGATCCAATAACCACTCTGGACAGGCTATGAAGCAGAAATGAATGAAATTCCCCATGTCTTGAAAGCATTCCCTCACTTCACATTCTCAGTTTCACTTAAATATAGAAAAGAAAAAAACCTATATTGGTGTCAAGAACCTGCCAGTCATTCCAGAGACAGCACATCTGGCACAGACTGGATTTCTCCTTTCTTCAGTCAAGTCTCATTCAGACCTCTTTTACCGAGTCACACTAGAGGCAAAGCATTATCCGTCCTCATCTCAGAAAACCATTTATTTTTTGAGCTCAAATGCTTAAGATTATTTGTTTTCTAGAGGCTGTCAGACTGTCATAGCTTGGGCCGTGACATGATACACCAAGAGGATATGAATGTCTGATTTATTTTAAGTTCCTGGTTAGATTCAGAGCCAGTACCCTTTTTACTTGTTCTCATCAGGTTGTTTCTTCTGTCTGAATTTCTGTACAATTTGAGGATAGATGATGGTGATTCACACAGCCTACAGGTCTTCTAATTGCAAAGACGACATTATTGGGCTTTACCATCACGGCACAAACACTTGTTCAATCCATTGTTTGACCTACTTGAAAGATGAAAGGGGTTTTCTCACTTTCTGTATCCTCTGTTGCACTGCATGATTTCAGCTCCAGCAAGGGAGTCGTTCAGAACTTGGTGTGATAGCAAGAGAAACGTCCCACTCAGATTCCAGTTCATTTACTGGATGCAGTTCAGACTGCAGCAATGCCCGTCTGCCTTGTTGGCGCTCCTGAATCCCATTGTTCTGCAGTTTAGCCACTGCAAACGTGCCTACGATGCGGGGAAGGAAGACCATTTCCTTCTGGCAGATCCTGTTGTTCATCACCACACTAAGACAGACACAATGTGAGCTAGTCTCCTAGAGTCCTCTGATTTCATGGCACATTTCCCCACATCCGTACGCATAACGTCAGTGAGATTGCATTCTTCCTTTGCTTACAGTCACTGGATGCTCACAGTCTCCCTTTTCACTGGGGAAGTGGCAACACCAAGTATCTGTGTGATGGGAAGCACAGGACTGGAAGCTGCCAAGGCAGTCAATGGAAAGGAGCCTGTCTCCTTCACAGCATACCTGATCCTGCTGTGTTTGTGGAACCAAAGCAAGAGAATGCACCCAGTTACCATAGGAACTACAGGAGGTTACTCAGCCTGATTGAGATAGTGTCTTCTGTTATGACAAGTGGTGTTTGAAAGGAATCGTACATGAAAGCCACAGGAACACAAGCCAAAGCTATCAGAAGCCTCAAAAAACAAACGCACATTACAGCATGTCATGTAGCTGTGTGTTAGTGCATCCTCGGAGAATCTCTTCCAGACATTTCCGAGTCTTTTGTCCATTTATGCCTTTGAATAAAGCCCAGCACATCATCGCTGTGTTCAGGGGATGCCAGGGGAGCCTGCTTGCATCCATCTATGTTTCTATAACTGGATGGTGAGAGCGCAGTCCAGACCTCACTGGAGCGAGACTCGACTTAAAGCATCAGGAACAACAAAGTGGAGCAAACCAGCACATTTGCAGGTGGCCCAACATTTCCCTGAGGGAAATTTTGAAAACATAATGGAGTTGATGAGAAAAGCATCACCCTGCAGAAGCTATTCTGTGCCCTTCATGCTACCATGCTACTACTTCCCCCTGGGCTTTCAAATCTGCATCAAAGCCGGCAGATGCTTAAATAGCAGCGGGCAACTCCGCAGAAGACACTAGCGTGGGCTTTCTGAGGGAGCTCAGGCAAATCTTCTCTTGTTTGCAAACACCTCTTGATGAAGTAAAGTGTATTTAGAGAAGCACACAGCTTGGCTACAGCGCATCACCATGACCTCACTGGAGCCAGCTTAGCTCTATGGCTTTTGGAAAGTAACATCTGGTTTCATTTGCAGGAAAAGGATCCTGCCTGCCTTTGAAATTCAGCATCTGACTGAGATTGCTCTGCAGATCCCCTGCCAACAGTATCCTGTGTGACTCTGCATTTTCAAGAGTATCTGAATGAAGTTGCTTTGTCCTTTGGTAGAGGGAAGAGCAAGCAGCTGAGGTTGCAGAGGGGGCTGGGGCAGCGACCCCCCACCCGAGAGAGGCTGTGTGCTGCAGCCACTGAACCCCCAGGGGTCTCCTCACTGTAGAGCACACAAGTCTTCATCACAGGCCCTGCTTACCACAGAAAATCCACCTAACATGCTGAATACTGGCATTTGAACTAATTAAGTGGATTATTACCACTTCTTTACCGAGGACATCAAATATTTAATGTGAGGGGACTGCAGGTAAAGACGACACGCATGCTCAAAGACTACGCAGGGAGAGCAGGTGACAGAGCTGACGTGTGTGCTTGCAACCCCTGCTACAGCAATACAGGGAAACCCTCCTCTGCCTAGATAAAGGAAGAGAAAAGCTGCTGCAGAGGATGCTAGGGAAGCGTGCAGGTAGGACAATACTGCAGTGGCTTAACGCAGGCCAGAGACCAAAAGGAACAGCCAGAGAGGGATTTTTTTTTCCTTCCTTTTCTTCCTTGTCCCTAATTCACCTTGGAAAAAAAAAAAAATACTAAGTAAAGGTAGAAGACTCATACAGAGGAATAGCCATCTGCCATCTGCTCAGTCTGAGGACAGACTTCACCCCACCTGCTGCTCACAGGCAGCACAGCAAGGCTGGCAGGAGAGTGTGTGTGTGGGGGATGCTTTTTCTAATGCCTCAGCCCCTGCGCGCTGCTGCCAAGAGATCACCAAACATGCTGAGTACCAGTGAACAAATCTGATGTTATTTTACATCCTGTTAAACCGGACCAGTGGCAAAACATCATGGACATAGCTGGGCACTACACGACTGAGCTTAGAGCTAAATCCCCAGCCGAGGCTGTTTTGTCTGCTCTGGCCTTTGCACTGTCATTTTTATTAGTACCCATATAGATTCACAGTTCTTTACAGTGTTGTCACCCAAGCCAAAATAAAAACCAAGAGACCCTAATGAGCTGCTAAGTTTGCCAAATGGAACAGAAGCTCAAAAAAGGTGCCACAGTGGGCACAACTCTGAAATCCAGTTTTTAGGTGAAGTCTTAAAGGAAGAGAGGCCACGGGTCTGTGAGCTCCTGGCTGCTGCCATTTCTTCCAAATGTCTTAATTTGCTGTTACTGTCTAATTAAAGCATTTCCATGTATTGATGTTTATTGTTAAACACTAATACTATAGCAGCACAAATATCAATCTGGTGAGAGCCCAAAGCCAAGGCTGCTTTGATGAGCTTCAAGAGGAGCCCAGCTCCGGTCTCTTACTACGGATTCTTCCTCGGGATTCTCCTTTATTTGCTTTGCCAGGGGAAGCGTCTGCCAACCACTTACCTCTCCAGATTTCTTACATGGGAAATGACTGGTTTTCCCTCCCCTTCTGGGTTTGGGAGTCAGTCTCCAGGGTCTGTTTTGGCACACAGAACTAGACATGCCAGACACGTCCCCCTTTGCTGTGCGGCAGCCCGGGCTTCCCGACGGCCGCGGCTCTGCTGGAACAGCTGGGGTGAGGAATCGGGGCCACGCTTGGCTCTGCAAGCACACAGCCCAGGGAGCTTCAGGCACAAGCAGGGGGGGATCTGCCTCCCTTGGAAAATGCACTGACAAGAAACTGAGGGCACTGTGCAGAGTGTGTCACGGCACTCGGATCCAGCCAGCCCCGTACACGGCGGTATCGAGCTAACTCCTCTGACTCGTTTATTTAAGCATCCTGGGCACTGAGATATAAACAACATCCACCTCTCTTCTCCCCATCTCCTGCACCACAACCTTATTAGAAAGAAGGTGCAAAGCCAGAACACAGCAACAGTAGGATTACTGAAGTAATTCTCCATTTCCTTATAATTAATAGATAACAATGCGACTTTGTTTTGGGATTAATATACCATACCAGAACTCAGCTAGAAAATGGAGAGAGAAGCCTGGACTGGCATGCCGAGAGCAAAGCTAAATTGAAAGTGCTAGACTAAGGGGGAAGAATAGACATCACATGAAATATGTCATTTAGCCCCCTTTTTTTTCCAGAAACATCACACTAAGTGGTGGCTTGGCCCCCTGCCAGAGCTTGATGCATCAAGGGTCACAGTGGCTTCAGAACAGCCATAATTTTTTTATGCTGAGCTTCTACAATTTGATTGTTAAACTTTGCAGATTTACATCACAGGCAAGGGACTCCAAGATGCTGGCTATTAATTTATAGGGCACAGCATTTATGTATGCAGAGAGACACTCCGAAGTGCAGGCTTGGGAATATTGAAGGCTTGCCATTCCTTTCAGACCAACAAGTGTTACGGATCATGGGAGACAGAGCAAAGGGATAGACACACCTATGAGAGATGGGACATTTTGGGAGGGCAGAGAGTGAGGTATTGAGAGGTTAAGCCCCTTGGATGCTCTGTGAAGCTCCAGGGTCTGGTGGCTACAATGCAAACAGTTTGCCTCAGCAATGGAAGGGACAATTTCTCTCTGACCACCCTGCTAGGCTCTCAGATGGCCCCAGCCCCCAGTCACAGCTCATCTCCTTGCTCTGAAACAGCAGGGAGCTGCATTTCAGAGCCACTCTTCCCTAGGTGTGTGTCACACGCTTACAACTGCCCGTCTGCACAGCCAAAGGCAGGCAGCCAGGGCCAATGCTCATCAGTGGAGGGGGTTTTACTTCATCCAAGGTCAGAAATGCTGGGGAATTTTTCTTACTGCTGAGACAGTACCATTTGCCCTACTGATGCTCTTAAAGTTGGACTTGTCAGCTCTAATTGATTTGCTGTCCTTTTGGTCAGGGGGTGAGCTAAACAAATACCTGAGGGGAAAGGTTAGTTCAATACCCTTCTCTGTTACCGTGGCTTTTCTCTCACTGCTGAGAGAAAGGTGCTTGCATTACAAGACTTCACCACTCCTAATAAGTTTGAGGCAGTTTTCACTTCATTCACCGTATTTGTGTCGGAACGAACATGTTTCTCATGACAATGCTGGGATTACCAGTCCCTGTTTGATGAACGGATGAGCAGGACTAGACTAGTGATTCCTGAAATTGGCTTCTGAACAGGCCCAGCCTCACTTTTACCTATTTCTACAACATTCCGGCTCCTGTTTTAAGCAGTTTCCATTCATTCAGCATTTCACCAAGCACACAGCCCATTAAACACTGTCAGAAAAGTAAAATAGGCTTATGCAGGAGAAAATGAACAAGAAAATTAGCAGAAGATCCAAGGGCTTGCACAACACTTCCCACCTGATGCTGCAAATCTCTCAACTATCTATCACAATGACTAGGATCACTCTAAACCATTGCAGCTTTAAAGCACATCTGAATTGCTGTAATTCTTTCAATTGGATCACCCCTTTTAGCTTCTTCCTAGGTGACTTTTGGTCTTGTATCAATGTTTCCAGATTCAGTATTTCCAACGTGAAAAAAAATAACTGAAATAAGAGGATTTTGCCCCCTTGCCCATTTTACAGTTCAGCATCCCTGACCATGTTCAATCTATTGGCCTTCAACTCCACCTTTGCTCCTTTTGGTCCTTCTCCCTCTTTTTATTCTACTGGTTCTTCAGTTTACTCTTACAGGTATCAGCTCCCATTTTCCTTGTTCTTACTCTTTAACCTCTTGGGTTTTAGACTGTGTTACAGACACTGTTATCGTCAAGTCATTGCATGTGACTGTCTTTGGAGATAACAGTCATAGGTCTTGGAAGAACCTCATAAGCCCAGTGACAGCAACACACGACCTAGTGTACACAAACCCTTCCGAAGGGATGTCTGTACAACCACTGCTAAAATGCAATGCGAGCCCAGCAGTGAAGCCAGCCCATGCAAGAGTCACAGCTCATCAGCCAGAGACTCTGTGCTTCCTGACTGCTAAGCTGTGGATGCAGAGCTTTCTGGGACTCGGTCCCCATAATATTCACCATTCTCACTGAAAAATAGCTTAGAAAACTGGGCTTCCCCTGGCTGTGCAAGTAGGGCAAGTCTCCAGGGAATGAGATGCTCTCAGACAACCCCTACAAACTCCCATCATTGCCATGAAAACTGCACATCTATTCCATCTTGTCAAATGTTAATTGCTTTCTTAAAGCATTGCTTGCCTTTTTTTTAACCACTCCCACCAGCTTAACACACTAAAAGCTCTTTTATGTGAAAAGAAAACCTAGTTTTCCTTTTAGATGGGTTTTAATTGGGGAGGTGGGGAAGCAGCACCACTTAGTGTTTCATGCTCTGCTCATCTTTCCTGCCCAGCTGAGGATAAAGTGGAGTCCCCTGTGCTCACACGAAGTGCCACGCAAGAGACTGCTGGAAACAGAGCCAGCAGCCCCACAATGACAGTGTGCAGGACAGCAAATGGAACATCACACACACAACTGGACATGTCCCTCCTCTCAAACACCAGCTTCTTCCCATCATGTAAATGTATCTCGCTCTTGCTTCTCGCTGCAGACACCTGGCTTCTCCTCATGCCACCCCAGCACTACAGGTCTAACTCTCAGCCTGCTCCTCCATCACTTGCTACCCGTGGCACCAGTCATTAGTTTACAGCAGCTGAAGTGAAGCTTGTGCCATTCTGCTGGCTGGTTCTTCAGGAGACAGTTACTGATCAGCTTTGCTCTACAAATACCCTGGTTACGAGTGATAACATTCAATCTGAAGGCATCTTACTTGACTCACAGTTCTTAAACCCTGGAATACTACATTTTTTATTCTGGGCTGAGGTAATAACACGTCATTGATTTTTACAGTGAGTCAGCAACACTTTTTCAAGGCAACGTAACTTTTGTCTTTCCTGATCAGTCACATTAGGTACTGTATTTATATCTGCCTCTGTCACAGCCAGAGAATTTGTTCCTTCTCTTTTTACTTTGGACAAAGCCCCGTGTCTGGAACTGTCTGAAAGACAGGGGCTCAGTAGTGATGCAGGAGCAGTCTGCATTCTCTTCCAAAGGCTGTAAGAACAGTCAGAGCTGGGCCCCTTTGTTTTCAAACAGCTTTTTTCCTTGTGTACACCAGAAGATAAACTAATCTCTCCTCTTTAAGAATCAAAAATAAAACCCAACTGCGATAGCCTTTTCCAGTTCTTGCCTCCTCCGAGTGTTCCAGTTACCCCTTTCTTCTGTGACCTGCTTACAGCCTACCTCCATCTGGCTCTGGCAGGGGACAGGTGGTGCTGGTTCCGCTGGCAGGGCAATATTTACTCGTTAGCACTTCCCAGAGGCCAAAAGGGGGAGTTTACTGCGGGGAAATTATCCACGCAACAGCAGCCCCGACTGAAGCAAGTGATATTTGAAAAGGAGAGATATTAGAGGGGAAATCAAAACAGTCTGCTCATCAGATGCAGACCTGAGAAAACAAACTGGACTTGCTTTTGGTAGCTTACTTGTAAAGAAGAAGCACAAGGAAATAGTTTCCCCTGGTAAAGAACAGTCCCAAACCATCATCTTCCTGCATCAGGCTTCTGCTGCTGACCATCGTCCCCCTCTTCGGGCCATGAGAATGGGGCCCTCTAAGCCTTTAATCCATGGATTTCTTTCACCAACAAGCTAGAGACAGAGCCCTGAAGTCCTGCCCCACAGCTCATGCACAGCGGGGCCGGCACTGCTGCTGCAGACGCTCCGGGTGGCCACAGCATCTCCAAGTCACCCGTCTGAGCCTGGAGAGCGCTGAGCGCGCATGGGAAGGGCAGTCTTGGAGATGGCCTCTTGAAGGGTCAAGTAAAAGGTTGCTGTAAAGTACATAAACATCTATGCAAGCCTGGTAAGACACCCAATCTTGTGCTGCTGATCATGCCAGCCCTTCTGCTTTGCACGGAAAATGTTTACGTTGAACTGAAAGATTCCAGGAGATTTTGAGCCTGGAAAATCAGAACATTAATCAGGCTGCGGAAATTGCCAAGCAAACCAGAGGAGCAGGATGCCAAACCCAGAATTAGTTCCAGGGATCAGGAGACAAAACTCACAGCTAACATTTCACTCTCATAGCTGCAAAAGCTAATCTCCCTGCCTTTGAGGAATGTTTATATCCCCGAGTTACAGAATTGTTTGTCCTGGAAGCAACACCAGAATGTTTTGAAGCAAGGAAATGAAAAGGCAACAAATAAATCTATTTGATTACAAAGCAAGATGGGGCTTGAGATGCTATGGAGACCAAAGGGCTTTCAAGGCATATGAATGGTTTCCTGCCCAAGGCTGAAGCCCTCCGTTACGAGCGCTGCTGCTACGCACGCTGCTTCCAAAAGCACCGTTGGAGAGGACTCGTTTCAGAACAGAGTGCTCCTTTCCAGGCTGTTTGACACCTGCCTCTCCACGCTGGCCTTCGCCAAGCTTTCGCTCCTCTTCAGACATCTCAGAGGCTGAAGAAAAGCCCGGAGAAGAGAGGGGTTTGTCGTGCAGCAGGAAGGAGCTGCAGTTTCGCTCCAGCGCCAGCCCAACGCGGAGCACGTGGAGCTTGTTTCCCACCAGGGTACAGGACAGAGTTTAATGCACACAGTCTCCGTGAGCAGCCTGGGCACAGCGAGTGCCCACGGCAGCACTGGCACAGCCCCCTCCTGACACGCCGCACGAGATGAGCGGCAAACATCGACACCCGGATCCGTCTTTCTTCTGCTCACACCACCCTTAGCACTGAAGCAGAGGCAGCACAGGACGCATTTGCCTCAATTCCAGCACTCATACTTGCAGAGCACAGGAGGAAGCCGGGAGCAGATGGCGATGCTGCCAAGAGCCACGCGCCTGCCCTGCATCCCCACGCCTCTGCCACCGCACTGCTGCTCGGCCCCAGCGTGGCCAGGGGACCGGCCCCAGCTCACCCGCCTTCCTTGGCAAAGTCTCTGCTATTTCAGAGGTGCACAAAAATGAGACGTACACTTCTGGTATTGTCAAAAATATTTGCCTCTTTCGGGTGTGCTGGCTCCATTACGTTAATTGCTTCCCTCTTTACGCTTTATTTTAAGGTGAGCATTAATTGATTTCTAACTGTAATCACAATTATGGCGTGCTATCCTGATTAATGGAGGGCTTGATTAACACATAAAAAGGTGCTACTGTTTTCATTTGAGGAAGAAGAGACGAAATGTTTTTATGCCATGGCTGCAGTGATAATTTCACCGGGGAACGCAGTGCTAATGCAAGGCAATTAGTCATCTATTTTGGTAATTTACAGCAATAAATTATTACTCATGGCACAAAATGCACTTCTGTTGATTAAACTTAAGGCTGTAGGATATACTTGGCTTTAACTACTACACGGTTTAGCTTTAGCATACTTTACATCACACTTGGAATGTCTGGGTTGCAAAGCATCTTCACGCTCCAGTGAAACAGAGGCAGCAAGAAGTGTTTACTCAACAGCAACAGGCAGAGCAAGGAACACAGCAGCAGACTCCTCAGTCCCCTCTCTGGTGGCCCAGATGCTGTGCTAACTGAAAGCAGATAATCCTTGACCCACATCTGTTCCCTAGTGAAGCAATTCATCCCAGTGCTCAGCTCCAGTACCGGCAAAGAGCTTCCCAGTATCTGGCTGAAATCTCGGTTGCTGCTGCCCACAGCTCTTGCTGTACTCACGTGCAAGCAGCAACGTGCACTCCTTTCTTTCTACGGCCTTTTACTTATCTGAATACCATCATCTTCTGCCCAGTCTCTAGTCTAAGTAACTCCAGTATCAGTAGTCCGGCATGAAAAAAGTCTCTTCGGTATTCTCTGCCTCACAGGAAAGAGAACTTGAATTTACTGAGATCCTTTGGCTGCTGGATCCCTGGCTTGGCTTGCAGCACAGCAGCATGGTGACAAAAGCTGCTGGGTCACCACAATGCTGAATGACTTGGTCACTGCTGTTCCTGTGCCCTTTGTCCTAGTAACCTCGGAGGGTCTAAAGCTCTATCCCTGACCCTCTCGGCTACATTCACTGCAATTAGCAGCAGGGAGTTTGACTGTAACAGGTAAGCACAAGCACCTAGTGCAGGCATTTAGCACATTCAACACTGGACATGTAATACTGAAATCTTGCTGCTATGTTGAAAGCCATCAAGGGTCACTGGGTGAGGCAAAAAGGATTGGAACTGTTTTTCAGAGCTTATGCGATGAGAGAGAACCATATTACTTGGAGATTCACCATTATTTGTATGTATTTTAGTGCTGCCCTTAACTGCAATCAAGTTGGCCTTTAGAAGAACCTCAGGACCACAGTCATTTTAAACCCAACATTTTCTAGAGGATACAATTTTAGAACCGATCTTGGGAGCGTTCTTATTTATCTTCCTCCTGGTAAATGCGACCTCAGAGAGGGAAGGAAAAGGAAAAACAGCTCAAAGTCTTAATTATAAGACAGATGATTTTCAGACTACTAAAATTAGAATAGCTCTACATACCGAAAAGCCTTGAAACAGCGCCTGCTTTCATCTCATACCTGGTTACTTCATCCACTAAATGAGGGGTGAGAGAAAGCACCAAGTGCATGTATAGAGTTCTATCAGTGTCAGTGGATGCTGGGGCTCATTTACTAATTAATCTACTCTGATTGTTGACAGAATCAGGAGAGATGAAACCGTCTTTTAGCCTGACTGTACCATTCCCAGCCCCTAGCTCCCCTGCATCCTGCTTTGGCCCCCAGCAGCAGCGGCTGCCTCGGGAGCGGTCCAGCTTTCCACGAAGAGTGGATGCCAGCATCGCTCACATCAGACTGCTCAGTACCGCTACCTGCGAGCCCCCTCGCAGCCCCGGGCACAGTTCAGCCTTCATCCTGGCAGGCCTGGAACAAAACCTGACCCTCCTGTCAGCAGCCACATTCCCGAGCCAACATCAGGGGAGCCTTTTTGACACGCTGCCAGAAGCGGAGCAGTGCAATAACGAGGATAAATTATCTTCTCCCTGCTGCTATCATTTCATGGACAGCTTCATTAGCTTAGCTCTCCAATGCAGCCTTGACAGGGGCGTGTAATATTGACTAGTGGCTTTCAGGCTTTCCACCAGGGCAGCGTTTTGCAGTCCAGCCCATACGCATGGTATGCATTGCCAGGTAACTCCCTGTCCTTTAACAAACGGTGCTTCTGACATGTGAAGGAGTTGGAGGAGGAACAAAAGTATTATCAAATTCAGCCTTATTTCATGAATAGGTGGCATCATTGGCCATCATGTCTGTCCCATAAATGATCAAACTCCTTTAGTCTGCTTAGAGATTAAAACCACATCAGACACCAGAGAAAAACCAGGTAGTGTAAAATCACCACAGCCCATGGAATTAGTGGAACCATACTGGTTTTCACCAAAGCCCTTCGCGTTTGAAACAGTTTTCTTTATGCCTATTTTATGACTGAGCCAGAGAACCAAGAAAAGCAATGCCTTCCATGCAGGATTTTCATCACGACCAAGTCATGACATTCTGAGCCAGGAAAACAGTCCCTGGAAAGGGGCTGATAAGGGTGCGCACAGAATCAGAGACCTTTATTACTAAAGCTTCACTCACAGGAACCGTTTACTTGGAGAAGAATGGCAACCGAGCACAATAGCGGGCAGCTGCAAGATCCCAGGAGAGCAGATAGAATTGTTCTAGCTCCATTCTCTACCACAAGACAGGGCTGACCGATTCTTCCGAGGTGTTTGCAGCGTGCCTGCCGTGCCACGCGCCTGTTTGCATTGTGGGGATGGCCAATGGATAGGCTTGAAAAGAAACAACAGGCAGGGAATAAACAAGAGAGATCTAATTTTACAATGGGCACATCTGCTGAATAGCAGCTTTGAAGCCAGACTTCCTAATCACACTTTTATGGATTGGTATAGAGCAAAATAAACCGGCAGTTCTGCCTGAACACAGAAAATAGGGCAGGGCCAGAGCAGAGCAGTTTCTTTTCAGCTCTAATGGCTATTATTACATGTCCTGTCTTTTTTGAGCTAGCATCTCTTCTCAACCCAACTCTTTCCAAGAAGAAAATAGGGGGTTGTTGAAATAGAAACATTCAGTCCCCTTCAAATTTCTATGGGAAAGATTTGGAAAACATTCAAATCAAGTAGTATTTGGCTTCGATACGTTCCAGCTTCTCCATTTAGTTTTTTCCCCCCCTTCCCACTTTGTTTGCAGACTTACTTTAAAATATTTTGAAGTATATTCATAGCATTTGCTCCTTAATACATAAGGCTTCAACAACATTTCAATGAGGTGTCTCAGCAGTGAATTAACACAGACTTCAGTGTTCTGCAAAACAGTTTGAATCGTTTTCATTCTGAGCTCACTGAATTGTTTTAAATCGCTCTTTCCAATGGGACACATTCTTCTTGTCTGTGCGTCTGTACTACCTCAGTACCCTCACAGAAGGTACAAACTCAACTGATTTTTGCCCTAGACACAGCAGTAGAAAGCAAGTCAAACTCCACTTAGGAAAGGTAAGGTCATACTGCAAGGGGGAGGGGGAATAAAAAATAAGAAGAGTGGAACTGCTGCAAACATTCCCAAACACTGCTCTTAAATTGCAGCTTGTTCTGTGTGTGTCTCTGCTGCTTGGGCTTTATGTACACAAGTCAGCAGTTTTGAGGGAAAAAGGACTATCAGATCATTTAAGCTGACCTCCCATCTAACACAGGGCAAACCATTCCTACTAGTTACTTCTTTATTGAACCTGAAAAATAGTGCTGGACCAGAGCAGATCTTCCTGCAAGGCAGCCAGTCTCCAAGTGATGAGTTCAAGACATCACTTCCTTCTGGCACTTATGTTTAAATCACTTACTACCCTTGCTGATTGTGTTAGTAACAAAATAAGTACTAAAACTTTATATTCTCATATTTCCTTCCTTTTGAAGGGCTCAAGGTCCTCGGCAGAGATGAACATACAAAGCAGCAGTCCCCTTCTTACTTGGGCAGCAGCTACAACCTCTTCCTGTTGATGGCAACAATAAGAGGTAGCGGAGGAAAAGCTCACAGTGTTTGATGGGCACTGGTGGCTGGAATCCTTCACATGTACACAACTATTCTTAACAATTTGTCTTGAAGATAGCACCCTGGAATATGTAGTATTATGAATTCACTAACAATATCACAGCATGAGCTTGTTAAATTCAACTGAGTCCCGATTATGCAATTGTAAAGAGAAAGGGTGATTGCTCCAAAGATAAAAGCTTCCCAAGCAATGTAAAAAAAACTTAGCACCACACAGAACTGCTTTCCCTTTCATCATCTTCCCTTTAAATTGGTTTGCTTTCTCTGTATCAAAGCACAGCAGCTTCACACTTCTGGCCTCTTCTCAAAGAGAACTGAGGTGGAGAGAGAACAATACTAAAGAGTTTGCTATTCTAATTGCTCTAGCTTCCAGTAAAACCTCACTGGCTGGATCTGCTTTTCATTGCTAGCCCTGCTGGCGAATGTGTGGCTGTCAGCAAGCATGAAAGCAGACTAGAGCACGGCATGCCATGGGGATGGGAGACGGCTGTCAGTTCAAACTCACTCACCAAGGGGGAACCCTGCTCCCCTCGTCTTCCCAGCAGTATGCAAAACAGAGCACACGAGGCAGGGCTGTGCCGCTGCCAGTCCCACCGCAGCAAGAAGTGTTCCCCTGGTCACCTTCATCCCCGGGAACTAGAAACAAACCACACCTCACCTGCCAAGCACATCAACCCACTGCTTGTCTCGTGCTGGGCTTTGAAGCAGTGACGCCCCTCATCTGCTGCGTGTCACCAGCCATTGTCTCACCGTGAGGCTGGGCGACTGAATTCACCCTTCAAGCCTGCACTGCAGCGGCTGGTGAAGTGTGGCAGGGTAAAGTGTAACGGGGTAAAGCAGCAAACAGGCCCGTGTGTCACTGCGTGAAGCATCAGCCCCAGTGGCAGACTAGAGCACGTGGCTCGTGGCTGTTCTCACAAGCACCGGGATGCCCGAGGTACCATCCCACCACCCGGGATACTCTTCTGCAGTATAAAACATGAAAGCAACTCCTCCAACTGATGCTTTTGTCACAGGACTAGCATTCTTTACAGTGCGTGCTTTTCCCTCACATCTGCTAAATTACAATGGTTTTGGTTGCAAATTGTGTAAGGTGGAAACAAAAGCACCTTGAGAATTCCCTCTCTATTGCAAAGGTAGCATCTTGCAGAACGGACAGGTAGTTCCATGCAACTTGCTGGATCTTTTGTTCCTCAAAAGTCAGGATCACCGGAGATCCCTCGCAAGCAGCTACCTGGCACTCTGATCTTCTATCCTATCTGTTTGTAGCCTGTCATTATCATCTTTCTCACACAATATATATCAGTATATAGGATCAGAGAATTGTCAGGGTTGGAAGGGACCTTAAAGCTCATCCAGTTCCAACCCCCCTGCCATGGGCAGGGACCCCTCCCACTAGAGCAGGGTGCTCACAGCCCCAGCCAGCCTGGGCGTGAACACTTCCAAGGATGGGGCTTCCACCTCCTCTCTGGGAAACCTGTTCCAGTCTCTCACCAGCCTCATGGGGAAGAAATTCTTCCTAATATATGCTAACATGCTGTCTACATACATATATATATAAAATATATGCCTAACATGCTGTCTACACACGCACACTGACATACATATACAGCGTCTAGCACAGTGGGAGGCTGGTCTCCAAGCTCCTATACAGCTGTGGTAGCACAGGAAAGAGCCTTAAAATTACTAAAACTTTTTCTGTCCTCCTAAAGCATGCAATCTGTAACACGTGTGCCAGAAAAACAGAGTCTGTCTCCTCATTTTAACTGGCAAATATGGAAAAATGTAAAGCTGTCCTAAAAGACAGAGGAAATAAGGTTTTAAATTATATGAATCCTTAAAAGTATCTACCATCTGTGCTCCGAGAGCTGCTCGCTTTCAGATTCAGCAGGGCAGAGCTCAGCTGGTGCTGGTCAGTACAAGTTTGGTGTTGTCAACCTTCCACTTCCCAGCACAAGAGCCAAGCCTTCCAATGGAAGGGGAAGCAGAGGGCCAGCACTCAGGGGTAGGCATGTCCTGGGCCTATCAAAAGAGAAATATGAGCCCATTAAAGAACCCCAGAATCACTCTATTCCCATCTTAGATTCTTAAGTGTTTGAAATGAGGCAGGTCGAGTTCAGGCACAAGTGCCTGAAGCAGATTCATTCATCCTCTAACTGGTGCCTGCTCCTTTTCAAGACCCATTCTAACAGGGACAGTATCTCACACACTGCTCCACTTATTTTCCTACCACACCCTCCCAATGAAAGGAATTTTAAAAGGCTGTCTTCCTATTTACTTACAAACACTCTTGATTTGCCTGGTGATACATTTGCAACACTTGCACGCTGTTCATTTCCAACAATATATTCCTGAGCCATCCATCCTTTCTGAAAGGCTGAGCTCTTGAAAGATCTGCATTCCTTTCATCATAGTTTATTGTTGTATTCCATTCTGTATGTACCGTGCAAATTAGAAAACTTGAAGCTTTCATTAAAAATAATTACTGGCTGATAGCATAGAAAGTAATAAAGTAATCTGTGCTAATTGGAACTATAAAATATCTGCTTCTCAGGATCAGCTTGTTCAATACCTTGAATAAAACACACAGCCCCCTGAATGCAGCTCCTGTGTGCTGGGTTATAAATTCTCCTCCTTTTCTATCTTTCATAGCACTTAAATACTCAAAGTGCTGGTGTTAATTATTTTAACTTTTTTTTTTGTCAGTCATTTCCTCTAATAAAACTCTATACCCTTGGGGAATTATGCATCAGTTAATTCAACTTTCCTTGCGTCTCTCATGAAATAAGACGTTTCAGCCTCTAGCCAGGCCTTTAATTCCCTCTCTACTCTTGATGGCCACATCAACAGACAGTGTTTCTCCCAGACTTACTCATACCAAAAAAAGATTAAAAAAAATTAAAAAAGGTCAGAAGCAGCCCCTTGGAGGTTCTCACACAGACTGAGGACATAGTCCAGAACCCCTGCTTCACATTTCTGAATTCACCGAACTCCTGGAAACTCATAGCATTATAACCCTGGATCACTTTTACACACTGAAAACCTCTGCTTCTGGGGCAGAAAGAAGCCCAAGTCACGTTTTGTGTTACAAACACCTCAGTCTCTGGGGATGAAGGCTACACAGAAACTGAAGGAATTAAGTATCCTGGGCCTGTTGGGCTGCAAGAGAAATTAAATGTTCTCTGAAAACCTAGAGTTACGAGAAGTTTACATGTTTACGGCAGCCTAGGCTCAAGCACTAAGCAGTCTACCACTCCACGGACACACGAACAGCAGCTGCTTGATATTCTGCTTTGGTTTCCTCTTCGCAGTGTCAGAGGATGACCTGTTTCTCCAGAGGCAGTGTTTATAGCACCTCTCTCCGGCACGGATGCGGGCAAAGGGCAGTGCAGTATTTCATGACACCCTCAGGACTGCAAGGAAAAGGAAATAGTGCCAGCTGAGCCCTGGGTGTGAAGAGATTCTCATTCCTGCCCAGAGGAAAGCAGCACGCTCAGGAAACACTGCAGCCTGATTCACTGGGGCTCAGTGCTTCTCCCACCCTCCCAGCCTCCCTGCTCCCCGACTGCATCGGGGTTCCGCCAGCACAGGGCCCCCAGGGGAAGGGCCACGAATTATTTTCTAGGGACATTTGGGGCATCTGTCCTCCTCGTCCTCCACTGAGGAGAACCAAGCTGCTTTTCCAGATGCTTAACTCTCACTTTCTAATACGACAAAAGGGTGAACTGAGACCTGGAAAATACATCGCCACTTGCAAGTGAAAGTGAGCAAACGGTGCCTGCAGAACGAGCTTCTTCCTTCTCCGGGCACAAGAACCAACACATTTCAAGTTTTCCAGCAGACCCTAAGAGCATGGCCCGCATGTGTTGGAACAGAACTCCAGCCAGGCAGACCCGGGGGGTCTAGGCAGGGGTTTTCAGAAGCTGAGCCTTGCCAGGAGAGATGCCGAGAACCACATGAGCATCCTCTCAGGCAGCCGCTCTCCTTTGTGAGCGCTGCTGATCCGTACGACCCCCGAGCATGTTCTGCTGAGGGGAAGCCTCTCAGCTGCCAGGGTCACAACTAAAAATCAAAATACTTGTTGTTGCAATAGTCTCACCAGTAGCAGGAAAGGAAGAAGCCGAGTTCTCATCCCAAATGTTTACTTTTATATAAATATGACCTTAATTACAGTATCAAGTTCAAAGTCCAAAGGCCTCTATCTCCTGAGAATACTTGGAAACCATCTTCCTTTGGAAACAGACACATTCCCTCAGAAAAGCCAAAGCCATAACGCATCACTCGCATCTCTGGGTGGCTTTTGTTTAAAAACAAACTGTGGAGATGCTTGCATTGTTCTTCTGGAGATGGCAGGGCAGAGTTCATATACAGCATGAGGCTATCCAACTTCTCCACAAATATTCTTTTCATGGGATTGAAAGTATTTCCGGCTTCCCAAAGCTGTTTGCATTCAGCTCAGCCTTTCCCCCACACTATCTGAAAGGAGATACATACTCTTATCAAGCAGCCCCTCGTTAGTTCTCAGCCTCAGTCACACAACCGATTTCACACGTTCTCTAACTCTTCACCACAAGATAACATCTCATATGGAGAGCTCCAGACCTCTGCATACAAAAGGCCTAGTCCTAGAACCAGTGATGCTGGTGGTCTCTGAGCTCTGACAAGAGCATCAGGAAAGCCAAGACTCATTTTTCATAGGTCCCAAGTATAAAAATAAGTTTGAGAACTGGCTTCTCAACAGCTCAGCTTTCCCGGGAATAGGTATGCCTCAATACCAAGTTAATTAGGCATTTAAAAAGTCCCATCAGAGCTAGGAAAAATATCATCCATAAATCTCTCTACTGCCTCATTAGCCTTTAGGGCAGCAGTGCTGAGTAAATCAATTGATTAAAAAAACAGAAGGAAGATTCAAGATTATTCAGAATCTCTATTCATAACTTTGATCACCAGGAGAAGCTTAGTTTCTTTTTCTCTTTCTAGACGTCCCCATTCTGAAGGAACACATAACTAAGGGTCCCAGCATCCGTTTTGCCTTGTGCTGTGATGTCCAAGGCCTGGGTTCTGTTCCCCATGTCTGAGGTGTTTCCAATACTCTCTCCCAGTCTTCTCACAGAACACTCATGCTTTACCTTGGGAGATTCCAAGCTTCAGTCTTTTACCAGCTCACTCCGTGTGAGCCATGTAAACAAATACGGTGACTGGAGGTTCTTGCAGGTAAGAAAAGGTACCAAAGCATGGGTAGAAAGTGATGCTCTATATAGAGGCAGAGAGGAAAAACTAGAGCCGAAATGTTTAATTATGAAAAGCAGATGAGAGCGAGTACTAGAGAATCTATGCCATAGCTTTTGAACTAACTTCTCACTGAGCATACCGCAGAGCCACAGGTCCACTCTTCAGCAAATCCATGCTCATCTTCTCCAGCCCTGGATCTTCACACACAGTGAACCTATTGGTTTCATTTGCCTGGGTGTGGCAGTTCCCCCCCCCCCCCCCCATCTGAACAGCCTTCTGTGTTTACACAGAGCTTCCAGTGGAGCATCGATAAAGTAACGATCAGGTCAAGTAACAGCTGCCTGGGTGGGCTGAGACAGTGAATCATACATTGGAGAGAAAGCTGGAGGGGATCTCTTCTGAAAGGAAGCACAAACACCCCCAAAGCCTCACACGCGGTGCTTCTTCCAACACCACATTTGCATTTTGATTTCTAATTTCCCGTGTTGGTCTGCAAGCCCTCAGTCTTGAATATCGAAATAGAGTTCTTTGACTTTAAGCCAGTACAAAGTGATCCTCAAATGAAGTGCACTTGGGTCCATCAGGAGTGCCTCCTCCCTGCATTAACAGCCTTTGCATGCAAAACAGGGTGCTCGAAGTAAGGTCAGCGTCTCTCAGGGTAAGACCCCTTACTTACACCCTAATTACCCTGTTCTCCTAATTACCAAGCAGGAAGAAGTGCACTGCCCTTGTCACACCATGTGGATTATGTCACTTTCCATATTAAATAGAAAGCCAGTAAAGCCTCAGTTTGCACATGAAGTCCCCCTTCCAGAGCTCCTGCTGAGTCCACTGGAGACCCAGATGCTCCGTGTTTGCAAATCCAGTGCAGAGAGTTTGTGCACCCATGGAAGCAGAGGTGACTGCTCTGGCACAGCAGAACACTACATCCCAACAAGGGGTGTTGCTCCACTTTGGAAGCCACTTTTGAAGTGAAAGGATTTTTCTTCCAGAACGAAGCACCCTTTCCCTAACAGTTCTGAAAGTCTTGAGGTCTCAAAGACTAATGCTACAAGGAAGAGAACTCTTACATGGCTGAGCTGCTGGAAAAATGCAGTTCTCCCTTTCAGATAAGTGTCACCCAGAGATTTCAGAGTCATCTGTTAAGAGTGGCCCAAGCCTACTCAGAACATGGATCCATGCAAACACATACCCAAGCATCTGTTTTTCCCCCCAGACTCCTCAACCAAAAGTAACCCGAACTGGAAAGCAGCTTATTCTCCCCTGTTACACCATCCTCTGTGCATTAGGTCAGTGAGATAAGAATTCTGGTAGCCTGGATCCATACAACAAATCTTCACCTACAGTCTCAGCTTTGGCTGAACCAAGTCTTCCTGATTTATCAGTGTTTGTTGGCACCAGCATCCCATCCCAGAACAAATTCTTTGTCCACTAAAAAGCAAAGGACACCACTTTCACCATCAGAAAAACGTTTACAGAAATAGATGCAAATTTACTGGATGGAAACAGCTCCATTGATTCCCATTAGCACAAGGAGGCACACAAAATTTATGGCATTCCCACTTTTATCAAGGCAAACACAGCTCTTCAAGACATCCAGTGACAGTCTTGTCCCGTGTTACTCATCACCAGAAGGGCCCTTCATCCCCCCTCCGGGGAGCACACAAAGCAGGGAGATATGAGGCGCTGTCTCCTTTAGTGTTTTTTACTGGGGTTCACGGGGACGTGGGGCTGTTTGGCCCAGTGACCACACAGCAGCCTGTGCAAACTCACAGCACGATGCTCTCCGTTATCTCTGGCTTGCACAAACAACTCCTGGGCTGACCTTTCAGAAAGAATCAGCCCATGACAAGCAAGTATGACATATCTAATCCACTGGAAACAATATCTGCTTGGCTTGAGCTCCCCCCCCAGCAATTTTGATATGATGTGGGGGAAAGGGTGGAGATGGGGAGGGGAAGGAAGAGAGCTGTCAAGGAAAGAACAGAACAGTCTCCTCCTAGAGGCAAATTTTTCATCAAGGCAGCAGAACAATGAACACCAAGGAAAAAAACCCACTCAACCCATTTCCATTTCTTTTACTTTCCTTTCTTAAAACCAAAATAAATAAGTGGCAGGCCAAAAGCTACATTGCTGCAATATTAAGATGCAGATAGGGTGGGGAGGGGTTTGCATGCTTTCATAGGTTACTTCACACAGTTTAATCTCAACAGCTAGAAACATCTTTCAATTAGAAGTTCCTCCAGAAAGCAACACGGAGGAACACTGATGCTCCATGTGACACCTTTACAGAGTATCTCTCTCCATATGTATCTTGCCTTATTTTTTCTACTAGTTAAGTACAAGAATTGGAGAGGTACCAACCCACTGAGGAAAAAAAAATAAAAAAAATCATATTTGTACCACTGAAGTCAGAGAAATCTGGTATCTGTGGAACCAGGACTTCACCCAAGGAGCTACATGGGCTCTGTGCACTGGCTTGAACAGCAGTTTCTCAATCTAGCCCAGA
This sequence comes from Todiramphus chloris collaris, assembly GCA_025345505.1. Lineage (NCBI taxonomy): Eukaryota > Metazoa > Chordata > Aves > Coraciiformes > Alcedinidae > Todiramphus > Todiramphus chloris. Next base: position 5,700,368 of record JANVCC010000064.1, on the reverse strand, counting down.
AAGAGAACAAACAGGCCTGGTTCTCTGGAGAGAGATCAGCTACAGAGGTTGCTATTTCAAGTAAAACCAAGCTGCAAAAGAAACAGAGAGAAAAAACAAACAACCCACAAACGGAGCAAAGAAAACTATCCCCAAGCTATGGGGAAAAAAAAACCCAACCTCAGTCTTCTAGCAGCAGCAAATAGAGGTAAATGAAGTTGCAGCCAGAGTGAATTTGTCAGCCCTGAGCAGTGCCAGCCCCTTCAGGGGGGCAGAGGGACAGCCTGGCTCCCAAATGTGCCCCAAGCACAGGCTGTTTTACCCTGCCCCATGCTGGGCACGTGCTCCGTGCAGAAAGTCCTACCCTCTGCTGTTGTGCTGGGAGCTGTAAACCCCAGCGGGTTGAGCTTTGCACAGCTTGGAAAGGAGTTAACATCTCTGATCAGTCTGCCCTTCCCTTAAAAAAAAATAAAAATTAAAGGACTTTTAACCAGGAGACTCCAAAGGGCAAGTTGTGCTTGCTACAGCACAAAGTCACTTAAATATCAAAATAGACGTAACAGTCGAACTGGAATCCACAGAGATCTCCCCGTAGAGATTGACAGGCCCAGAAGTGGCATCAGGCCAATCAAAATAAAGTGTTCTAATCAACATCCCCACTTGAAAACTTCTAAGCTGGAGCCACAGTCACTTTGCTAGGAACAAAATTTTTGTTTGGGTTTGTCTGCTTAATTGCATAAATAACAGTGCTGAAAAGCCGCCTTTGCCTCAGTAAATAGTGCAGCTCGGGGTCGGATTTGTGTGGCCAGCACCATATGTGTTTCATCCTCGCTCACAGGCACGTTGGCACAAACCCATCAGCCATACAAACGGCATGACTGACATCCCCTCAGTCCATGCCTGCAGCAGACCACCCCCTCCTGCAGGGAAAGCCTCGTGGGACCCCTTGCTATTTATTTATGTTACCCCCCAAGCAGACTTTGGAAGAGTCACAGGGAGAACAGGATTCCCCACTCCTTCCCGAAGCCAGGAGTTGGAAGGGAATGAGGTTTTGACACTTGCACGTGCAGTTGCAGGCACAGAGATGGTTCTGCCACATTATAGGGGATGGGGACATGGCTGTGGTGGAAAAGAATGTTATTGCTCAACACTGCAAGGAAAACAGCAAGCAATCAGAAGGATGTGGACAAGGGGCAGCTGACTGCATGAAGTGCTGCCTCGGTGAGGGACATGAGGGTTTGGGGTTTTGTTGCCCAGGAGGTTATTTACTTAACCTCTCTTCTCCCTTCGTAGCTTCTGATCTAACAGCAAGAACCTGCTCTGCAAGCTGAAGGGGCAAAAACTGTTTTTTGCTGTTTCCTACCAAATAACAGTCATAGAAGAGGAGAGCTGTTCAGCAGCCAGCTCGTTCAGAAGGCTTCAGTAGTGGCAATCAGCTCAAACTGAGCCCTGACACAGCTAAATGTTTGGGAGAAACGTGAAGCTAAGTGGGCCACTCAACTGCTTCGCTCCTCGAAGAGAGAAGCTGCTTTGAGATAATAGGTCTTCAGAAGAATTAGTCTGTGCATAAGAGGTTATCACAGGCTGTCTTTTTTAGTACTCTGCAGCTTCTGAAAGCGATCTATTTCCAAGCTCTTTTCACCCGAAAGCCTCTCTCAGTAGGTGCCTGGAACTGCCAGTTGCCTGGGTCCTGGTCTACCCTACTCAGCTAACACAAGACAGAGCAGCAGCAGATGGGACAGGGGGTCAGAAGCATGGCCAAGGAGAACAGAGTCCTCTGTGTACCATCCTACTCACCAAGACTCGTTAAGAAGTATGAGGGCCATGCAAAGCAGCCCCTTCATTTATAAAGGCCTTCAGCATGAGCGGTCTGTCCCTAGCAGGACAAGGTGGCTGGTGTGTTTTTAGTACAGTCTTGTTCCCTTTCTTAAAAACAAACCACTCAAAAATGCTCTCAGGTGATAACGAAAACAGATACTGGAAGATTGATCCAACCCAGAAAGTAACTCATTCCAAGGAGCAAACATCACAGCATGTGTCCTCCAGAGTCACGCTGGGAACCTGGCTGCAACTACCCCTGAAAAAGCTTCTCTTCCCTGCACATATTCCTACCTAGAATTATCTCCACTTTCATCCATTAGCACAAAAAACATGCAAGATTAATTTCTGTCAAGATCAAAAGATGAACTTTATTCATAACCCTCATAATCGCTGGGGAATCTTCATTGCATTAGTGAAGAGATAGAAGCAACAGCGAGATTATGATGGAGTTAAATGCTAATTGGAGTTTTAAATGCAATTAAATCTTAGGGGAGGATTACAAGAGGTATACATAAGATCTGCACACCATGATAAATTGCCCTTTTGCTTTTTTTGACTCAATGTAGGAAAGTTAAATACAAAAACTTTTTAGAGGATAAACAGTGTTTAAGATGAACTTTCTCGAGGATCTCAAAACTGCTCCTGACCAGAGTTTAATGAGATAGAAAGATGAAATGGGAAGGGAAAAGAGATTCTGGGGTTCAGATTGCTGTCAGCTCTTCCTACACAACCCACGTTCTTTTTGTTCTGAATCCCATTCCCCGACTTCTTTGCTATTCCTTCGCAGCCACGTGTTGAATATGAAACATGCACAAAGAACCTTTGCTAGCATTTTAAACTGCTGGATACAAAGCCAATAGCTTCAGAAAAAAAACCAAGAAGCAGCATTTTAGACTGAAATAGAACTGTTCTGATGAGTCCCATTACTGTGAATTAGGACAGCTTTTTATGGAAGTGGTCCTTAATAGTTGTTGAGCTACATGGGACACATGCCTATAGCATGTGCCTTGGAAGTGTCACCTAGGAATCGCTTCTCCCTTTCCGGGACCAACTCCCAGATGTCACTTGCACATCACAGCCAGGACAGTGGGATGTCCTGCACAGAGCTGACCATCTTTGCACATGCTGGGCTGGGGTGAGGGTTGCTTTTCTTCTTTCTTGTAAGGAATAATTAAGACCAAGTGACCTAGTTCACGAATCATTCTTCTTCCAGCTGCATGAATTGTGTCCAGCTGGCTGACCTTGACTGGCAGATGATTTTTGAAAATAAACCAAGAAACCCAACCCTTTAATTTCAACATGATTTTTTACCAAGGGGTACTTCCCTTGCTGGAGTTGGATGAACTTACAAAAGCACAATAGGCAATAACAAAATTTAATCAAAGGCATTTTATTTTTTCCCCACTATAACACAGGTGTGTACACTTGAAGCCTTGGTGCCTCATGCAGCCTGTAAAAGAGATGCAAGCTTCTCCAAAGCCATTAGGTTAAGTGCTTACTTCTCTCCATCAGTTACATATAGAGCCTAAATCTACCCAGGAACTAATCCTTGCATCATATGAAAGCCCCCATAACAGCTGGGTGTGCATCCAGCTAAACAAATCAGCACACTTGACATAAAGCTCAGTACCTATACAGCCCACTAGTCCACAGCAAAGGGGAGATAGTTTGGTTTAAGTTAAACCTGTCTTATCCTAAGCAAAATTGTCAGATTTGCTTATGTTTGTCCAAGGTTGCAACCTACAAAATCACTGCATCTCATCTGACATAATTACTCAGTAAAAGGCAATAACTTGATCATGCACCTGCAGCCTTAACTCTTACATCTTTGTTATTGTTCAAGCCAGCATAACAAAGAAAAAGTTCGTGTTGTTGCTAGCAGGCATGAGAAGAAAGAGTCAAGAGCTGGCAGTCTGCTGAGCCGTAGAATTAAAATGCAAGGCTCCATGAAGTGCTGCCTTTTCTTTTCCCCCCATGGAAAAAAAAAAAATTCATTAATTCTGCAAGAGTCATAAGTTAATTGCAGATAAATTGATAGAGTTTGCACAGGAACTGGAGTTCGAGATTAATTCTGTTTGAGTCATCTGGCTGAATAAAATAAAGCTGTTGCTGTGGCATTGCTGGGGATGTGAAGGTGCAGAGCGTTTACCATCCCCCCGACAGGAGCCCCCAGGACCTGCTGAGTGGGACCCACTGAACACAGGGAGGGCAGTCGCTGCGGGAAGAGAAGCTGCTGCAACACTGGAGGTAGCCAGCAGCTTCCTAGAGAAGCCTCCTAGCCCTGTCCTGCCTGGCCACGTGGCAATCGCATCCGGAGGCATCTCCATCACCTGATCCGACACCTCATCTCACTGGTCTGGGCTATCCCATGTCTGTTACACCAGGCAAGGGCAGAGGATGTTATGAGTAAGACTTGTTTACAAACAAGGCAGTGTTTCGAGTGAAAGTTTGCAATCACACCGAGTGTTTGCCCACAGCTCCAGCCAGCTGCACAGCAGGTTGGCAAGCGGTCCTGGCCAGGGGACTTCGCTGAAGAATGCCGAGAGGACACGGTTATGAGGAAGACGATGAATGGATAAATGGAGCAAATATCTGTGTTGAGGTAACAGCTGGAGCAACAGATCTGGGCTCTGGAGTTCCATGCCTAGCAATGAGGGATTCTGGCCCAATTAAAAAAAAAAAAAAAGGGGGGGTCACAAACAGGGCAGTTTCCCTTCGCTTTCCTTCCCTCAGCATCAAACTCCAGCCAGCAGAAGAAAGGGGTTCGAAACCAACAGCACCAGCCATATCTTATTGATTGGTAAATACACAATTGCATCCCAACTTGGTTCTTCTTTTTCTTATGATAAGCAAAGCCCACATTCCAGTCCCCAGTTCCAAGACACAGCCTGTACCCTCGGTCAGCTTCGCCTGCCGCAGACCCAGAGCTGACTGGGGGCAGACGTTGCTAGCAAGGCAGAGCCCTGAGCCTGCTGCAATGCCTGGCAGACTGGAGTGCTACAAACGCTCCCCCTGAAATAAAAGCAAAGCTTTTCCATACTTTACATAAGCGGTAAAGTGCCTTTCTTTGCTGGTGATGCAGAATTCAAGTGGCTCCTAACACACCGTACTGCTTTAAGTACTGAGAGAACAAACATCTTATTACAACAGAACATGTTTATAACCTTTGTTTTAAAAAGCCTCTCTTCCCTGGAGATAATGTAAAAGCCTCTCTGGAAGCAAGTAAGTTTGAGATGTCTGTGATCTCATTTGTGTGGGCATGTGTTTCTGCCTGGATGGGCAAGTAGATAACAGCTCTGCCAAATACACACCAGCAGGCAGTGCCAGCAAGCACGGCTCTGGCAAATCCACTCTACACTTACCCCTCTGATCTCCTCTTCCTTCCTCCCATCCCCCTTCTGAGCAACAGGCTCCAAATAATAAAAACAGATGTGCACACAAGCAAGGCATCACAAAATACAGCCGCTGTAAGATTTCAGTACAGAACCACTGTCTGTAAAAATCCAATAACAGAGCTGTCCAACCTGCTTTGCATATCCAAATGATGTTCCAAACAAATGTTTTTAATCTTTAAAGGTCACACTGAAAGTGTCCCCTACACCCCTTCACATCCCTTCTGACATCACCTCACCTCAAACCTCCTGGAGATGTTTGCTGTGCCATGGTTAAGCTGGGTATTTGGTATGGAACAGGGGAAGTGGCTTGTTTTAGTTTAAATATTTAGACACAGTTTACATCTAATTAATATGCTCACCAATTTGTTACAGAAACACATACACAGAGCCTATAGCAGCTTTGTTAAAAGTGTCATATCCCCGACAATGCTGCTACGCTGTGACAGCTTACCTCCCCTCACCTTAAAATTAGCAACAGTTCTGCCTAAGCAGCGGGGTTTTACCTGATCTGCAGAAAATCATCCCTGTCTCTCCAGAAGAAAGAAAAGGTTTTTGGAAAATCCTTAAAAGGACTGAACTGCTGAGATTGAGACCCAAGCATCCTAAGCCAAGTTCACCCCAGAAAAGCACTGGATAGCATAAGCACATTGATAACCACTGCTAATGCACTGAGGTTTCAAACATTTTGCCAGCAGAGTCTGTAACATTTGCATATGTGAAATGGTCCATACCAACCAAAAAACCAAAATATTACACTTTTAGTCCAGTTTCATTGTATTGCCAGACAGAAGAGTCCACAAAGAAAAGGTCACGCAAGCATTGCTTCCTAACAAGCAGATATTCTGGTGTATGAGCTGAGCTGGACAGAGCTATAAGTTCTACACAGTCACTGGCAATTACAGATCATCGTGGCACATCTGGTGTAAGGAAACCAACAATTATCTTCATCAGCACAGAACCATAGGACAAGAACACAACTCTCCCAGACATAGGGCAGTACAGGAACTCAGCATCTCCTGATGAGCATTTTATGACCTACTCTTTTTCCTTGCTTCTGTCCCCAGAGTGTCCCAAACACATAGATGCAAATGAAGAAGGGATATATTTCACATGAATTTACCACCAAACCCAGAACTGCTGTGTCAGTCAAGAGAAAGTGTAAACAATATCAAAAGTACCTGCCCGTGTTGATAATACCCACTTGGTACCTCTGAGTACAGTGTGTGTAGCCTGCTCAAGTCTTTTGCATCTGCTCGGAATAACTTGGTCCTAACTACCTACAAAAGGATGGAAGAGCTGAAGCTAAGTCTTCTGAGAGTCTCATTTGCTTTCTAGTTCATTTTTCTCTTCAGTGATACATCCTTCTCTCTGGCCCTGCTCATCTGTCCAGTTTACTTCAGGTGCAAACTGGGCTGGCTAGGGAAATTCAACAAAAATCACTAGGTACATTTCAAAACAGGAGATAAATGGACTTATTATCTTCAAAACTATCTTTAAGGCTTGAACAGGAAAAAAGAACATGTACAAAAGACCTATGGACAGCAAAAAAAAAATCCAAGATGATTAAAAAGCGTCCATTGAAGTGTGTCCAAATCAGAGAACAATCTCCCAAGCATCAGGAAGAGAGCAGAGGCCATGGTTCATCCCAGATACAAAACATTCCTACTCCCTGGCTCTCACAAAGGGCCTGAGAAGTAACAAGGCATGTTCTCAGTTTGGAGAATGGTTTCCAACACAATACACTTCTATAATAGATCGAAGATGTAAAGCTAATCAGATAAGACATATTCATAGAAATCAGACCTGAGGAAGTTGCCACCTTGACAGAGTTTTCTATTGATAATTTCTTGACCTCTTTTCTTGCAGAGGATTTTGCTCACTCACATTCACTTTCAACAGACCATGCTCTTGTTTTGAAGCATTTCGCTTCGCTCCTGTATGGCTTCAACAAGGACAAAAAAAAAGGAAGGAGGGGAAGCAGCTTTGTTATGAAGCTGAACTCACTGGTCTGGGGGACAGCAAAGAGGCTTTTGTTAGATATATGCAGCGAGCTGTATTTCCAAGTTTTGTTCTTTTTAAAGGACCTATCTTCCTTCAGGTGAGTGTTAACAAATCAAAAGGAGTTGGTGTGCAGGAGCTCAGACTGGGATTATATTAATTAATGTATGCTCAGTTTATCTTTATGGAGCAAGATCCAGAAGCAGCCTAAACCAGCACAGCCCTGCAGAAAGCCTATTCCCATAGAGTCTGTTATTCTAGTTGCTATAATTAGAAAAGATCAGATCCAGAGGAGGGTCTGGCCAAACCTGGCCTCATTCACTTTCAGTGAGCTCCCCAGAAATCCTCCTCTGACTTGACAAGTGAGGGAGGTCTGTCACCTTGAGAGAGGACCAGGAAGCAGGGGGAGCAAGTCCAGAAAGCATGGAGAGTGTCACATTCCAAAGCAAGATGATCTGCCTGTTAGACACAGACAAGGAAAGCATCAGGAGGAACCAGAGCAGGCTGAAGAACATGCTCTGTGCCATCAGTCCTGAAGGGCAAGGTTGATATAAACACTGCCAACAGGCAAACACATCCCACTTATCCTGCACACCATGCAGCCAGCCTGTGAGCAACCTCACTCTAACCAAGAGCAGGCAGTGAAGGAAGTAGGAGGGAACACTGCAAAAACTTCCTTGATGCAACACCGAGAGCAGAGAAAAGTCCAAGTCAGAAGCAGTTGGTCCCAGTTCTTTCAGCTGGTTAGGATGGGATCAACTGCAGATATAAGAGAAACAGTGTCAGTCTATCACAGCTCCATTTAGAGCACAACAAACTTTGGTTGCCAACGGCATCCTGATGACAACGAGAACTTTGCCTAAGCACAGCGCAAGCCTTCGAAGCGGTACACTTCACACCGAGAGCTGCTCAAAAAGGCATTATCCACTATCTGGATTTTCAAACGTTATTTTTTTTTTGTCCTTTGAATCAAAGATTCTTATACCAAGTGTTTGCCACTGAGAGTGAAGTGCAAGAAAACAGCAGCTGCCTTGACCAGCTAAAGCTGCAGTGGTGTGAGTGCTGATGAGGTTCCAAGAAGTTTGCAGAGTCAGTTCTGCCACCTCACAAGTACCAGAGTGATAGACATCAGGAATGTAAAGCCCACACCTTGCCTTGGGCTACCTGTCTGTGATACTGAATGCCAAATTTTTTGGTGCTCTTCATTTTGGTTCAATAAGTGTCTCTTGTTTAATGGCACAGTTAATGCCCCCCAGTGAAGAGGATTGCATCCATCTATTAAGCAACCTCCTTTAGGGAAAAAAAAATAAAAATCTGTTTTGTCAGAATGAATGTTCCTACACTTCACACAGCAGGTGCTAATTTGTTTTGTGTGAACAGGTAAAAAGCTCCTTAAGTATCTGGGTATGCATTAGTATCTCACGCTTATATGAATATTAACTTTGAGTGGTGACAGTGACAGCTGTTCATTAGTCAAGGCACACACAGCCCTCCCCTCCCCTGGAATGTTACCTTGCTTCATGCATATTCATTGGACTGGCAACACTCCTGGGGAGTAAGGCAGAGTTTTACCCTCATTTTATAGAGCAGAAAAATAAAAAAGCACTAGGAAGCTAAATAATGTGCATGGAATCACACATTGTTTGTCAGGACAAAGAGACCTTCACAAACTGTGGGCACTGGTCTGACTGGTAAGGCCTTCTGTCAGAAGGATGCTAGCACTGAAAGTAGCAAGTCCTGATGTCTGCAAGGGAAGGACACAAGTGCTGACGCTTGCTCCCTGACACTGCAAGGCTCCCTCTGGGGCTGCCTCCCTTGCCTGCTCCTGCCCTGTGCACTGAGGTGCCTCCTGCCTCAGCCTCACAAACCCTTCAAGGCTTCCACCTGCCCCGTGTCATCCCCCGAGATGGACCGCTGCTTTGGCCTTGACTACAGGAACAGGAGTCCTACCTCGTTTTGTTCCTGATGGATGTCTTTTAAGCAGACTATTTGCCTGTAGACATCTTCAAGTACTTAGCAGTGAAGCAAGAACCAAGGACAGTCTCTCCCCCGTTCCATCCTCTCCTCCCTCAGCTCCCACCGGCAGGACCGGAACAGCTCCGTAATTGAGAGCAATAGAAAAGGGCTTGTCAATCCTTGCTCCCGAGCTGCTCAGCCCATCCTAGCAGCCGCAGCTAATGTAAAGTAAATGCCCTATAAATAATCAAAGGGGAAGAATCATTAGCCAGCCATCTTGTAATAATAATTTTAAATGAATGTGCAATTTATAGAGAGAATAATTATGAGACAAGGCCCTTTAACCGTAACGAATGCGCCGAGATAGCGATAACTCCTGCAGGCTCAGTCCTGCCTTGGGGAAGCCTGTGTTCTTCTCTCCCTCTGACAAGCTTTCTGGTAAGGAACACAAATGCAGCGGGACTGACTGCAAAGCCTTCAGGGCTGTGCAGGTAGGAAATAGCTGCCTGCTCAGACCAGGGGCTGGCTAAGAATAGCTACCTCTTGCTCTTGTGTACTCCGATAGCAGACGTGTCAAATGGCTGCAAGGACAATGCCAGCCTCTAACACAGCAGCTTCTGAGCTCTGAGCAGTGATGCAAGGTGAGGTCCTCCATCTAGCATGGTGAATTGAGCAGCATCTGGCATTTATCTAAAGCTCCCAGAGGTTGGCCTCCGAGATCAAGTAGGGTTTTCACCTTGCAGGCCCCTAAGCTGAGTGCTGCAGAGCAATCCCAGCCCCCAGACTGCAGCTCCAATGCCTAAGCCCCACGGCCCACATCTTCAGAGGCAATGCAGTGGGGCATGTCTAGAATTAGAAGCCAAATCCCCATCACAGATGGTGTATGGACAAGAGAGAGCAGCAAGAGGTCCAGGAGCCTAGACTTCACTTTAGCACCTTTTACTAACATACTTCAGAGGCAGGAGATTACCAGCTTTCCCAGCATGAAATTCCTCCACCTCTGTGCTCCTGACAGCTTCTAGCTACAGCCAGAGTGATTTATCCAGGCACAGCAGCAGCTCTTGCATCAAGCTGTATCCCAGAGGGAGACTACCTCACCAAATTTAATGGAGCAGATGAAATAAGCAGAAGAGAACCTCTCTGTCCTGTGCAGCACTTGTCACGTTGCTGTTGGTTGTGGCAACCAGTCTGCAAGACTCGCCCTAATAGCAGCAAGAGGGAAATGCTGCTCCTATTCTTATTCCATCTTTAGAGTGGCTTCTGTGAAATGAGGCTGATAACCCGACTGCCAGCTTTGCCAGGTTGGAGAAGGAGGCTGTTGCTCTGTAGCAAGTCCCAGGAGGAGCTACCAGCTAGAACTGGATAGCTCAAGCAGATCTTCAGCATTTAATCTGCCAGGAAGTTTGCCTTTTTTTTTCCTCCCTTATCTCCAGTTGCACATTTCTTCCCTTTTTCTCCCGATGGAGAACTAAAGATAGCAAGGCTGAGGCCAAACACAACACTAGGCTTTCCCAGATAATAAACAGGTCTGCTAAGTCTCAAAGCAGCAGGGATCAGCTCATCCCAGCGACATCTGGGAAATGCATGTGTCAGCTGGAATTCAGCAGAGTTGTAACAACACCAGAGAGCTATCGGAGATTTCATGCAACAGGGACTCCGTGGGAGGAGCCGATTCCTGCCTGTCTTACAGCTATGGCCAACATGGGAATGGAACTGCTCTTCTGCCATCAGCACTGTCCCAGCAGTCAGGAGATGGGTCTGGAAAGAAAGAAGAATTTTAACAGGTGCCCATGCCATATCACAGATCTTTGTAGGCTTCAAAGCCCCCTGAAGAGAGCGGACAGATACCAAAAACTGCCTTTGAACTTCGCTGGAGGTCAAGGTTTTAAGAGGCCAGAGGCATGACCTATGTATTTCCACCCTGGGAGCCAAACTTCCATGAAAGTCAAGCTGCTGCCTGCTTTTCCTCAACTGGTAGACACCAGTTTCATACCAGTGAGCCCAGAGGTCCCACTGGCATGCAAACAGTATAGTGAAGCAATACAGTTAGACCACACACTGGAACTCCAAGTTAATGCAGCATCATAACCAGTGTGCGTTGTTTCTCCTCTGCAGACAGGTCACAGAGCTCACCAGAACAGCAGCCACAGGCAACTTCATGTTAGAACCACTTCCACCAAGACTCTTCAGTGCCACCCCTTCAGAGTGGCTGAGCAGTGACAGTGTTTTATTTTTCATCATGCTAACAAGTATTGATAATTACGCATCAAGCTAAACACACAGCCACTTATCAGAACATAGCTACTGCTTCAGAGCTCAGCAGGAGCAGTTTTATTAGCAGAGATAGCACTGCAGTATTAGTTTCCTCATTTAGGTGAGACCCCAGATCTGACAGCATCATTTGTTAGCCTCCCTGGCAAGGCACAAAGTCTGGCAGCAAGGCCTCCATCAGAGTTCATTTACAGTACCCTCACCTGCAATGGCTGCATCAGACATCAGCCGGGCTGGCTAGAGCAGGGATCTGGAGCTGGCAGTACAGATAACCAGTGCCAGGGAAGAGAGGGGAGAGCCACAAGGGTAATATGTTAGGAACGGGAGGGCAAAATTGCTCACCTAATTTATTCCCTGCTCTGGCAGCAATCAATCCCGCAGACTGGCTACTCCAAAAGAGTAGGCAACTTTGTCAACGTGCTTTGCAAAGTCCTGATGAGCCGTAATTGTGTCCCCCCACCCCAGAGGTTACTTCTAAGGCGGTCCTTAGCCAAACACCCACACCCCTGACTCAAGGTGCACTGGCACACCGGAGCATACCGTACTCTAAAGGACTGCAGCAGCGATGAGCAGCAGTCCTGCACACCTCAGTGCCAACAGCTTCAAGTGCAAGAGAGGAAAAAGTCAAAAATAAAAGAACCCTTAGCAGCTTTTTAAGCTGGAGCTTCCAACTAAAAAGCTTCAAGGGTGACAAAACTCGGCTGCTGGGCTACTAACAGCCAATGGTGGCAGTGGGTGCAATGGTCCAAGCACAGGCTGACAGCTCCGTAATCCGTCGCCAGCTAATGAGGTTACCCTGAGTGCAGTGCAAATCTGAGCACAGATAAAGACACGGGGCAGAAAACGTTGCAGGGGGAATCACAGAGCCCAGATCTCCGTTTTCCTCAGACTGGTGATAAAGCTAAACCCACTGCCGAGACCCGTTCTGCAGGAAGGGTGGCCCCTTGCCCACAGCAGAACCTGAGGCCGTCTCCTGCTCTGGTTAATATGGCCAGGTTTAGAGAAGTGCTTTTAAGTCACAGGCAAGCCCAGGGCTGGGTATAAACCAGCAGCTCAAAGGGAAAACTCCAGATCTTACTGCTCCCGGCCCCTCGTTATTCTACCTCCCGACCCTGCCCACTTCATCACCACATCCCTTCCACAGCAATGGCTCAACGCTCCTTAGCAACAAACTAAATGACTGCAAGCTTCTTCAGTTGCAGATGAAGATATACAAGAATAGCGTGTTATTGCTGGCCTACCCCAGCACACACACACGAAAAAGGAAGCCCCTTTTCTGTCCTGGCTGAAGCCCCCTGTGCCCCGAGAAGCAGCCCCTGCCCAGCCCCTGCTCCGACAGCCACCCCAGTAACGGTCCCGTGCGAGGATGCCACCGAGGGAACGCAGGGGCCTTGTGTTTGTTTAATGAACTGAATAATCCATATCACTGGATTAAACAGTCCCTTTTCATGGCGAGCAGCCTCCCCCATCCACTGCCCTTTGCCTGACTGGACTTCATTCACTGGTTTATTTTTAAAGACATTCTGCAGGCCAGACCTAATTTATGAACAGAATCCACCATCTACTCCGTTCTTGGGTTTCGCCTTTAAAAGCTGCTTACTAGGAGAGGCCAGCTAGCAGATTCACACAAACACTTCATTACACACATACTTACTGCACTTCCACCTTGCTTCCCTGCCTGCTGCTGGAGATGGAGTTTTGCTCTTCCTTTCACAGCCACTGCTATTCTCCTCCTAGCCTGTCCTGTCAGGTCCTCACAAAGTGATCTCAAACCCTCTCACACTCTGCATTTAGCATATCTTAATGGGTGGGATGTTACTGTTCATCTCTATCTGCTGAGGGAATAGCTAGGTAGATGTACTAGCAGAGAGAACAAATAGCAGCAAAGACCACAGAAGAAGTGTGGCTTCCCTTCCTGTGCTCTCTTCCCTTCACTAAACCATGTTTTAGTCAATCTTCCCTCACAGGCAATACTTTTCCACCCTCTGAGCATCCCTGTGGCTGACATCCCTTGGTCAGTTCTGCTCTGTAGCTAGGTGTCCAGATGCAGTGCAGCAGCTGAGACCCCAGAAGTGCTTGACTAGAATGGAATGACAACCTCGTGTCTTACAGAACACACTTCTGGCCAGCAGCTGCTCCTCAATCCACTGCTGATAAACCTACATTAGCTTTTACTTCTCTCCTCTTCCTCTTGAAAAACAAGGTCCCAGGGCTCAGACAAGCCTCCAGGGACATTTCATGGGTAGGCATTACTGGAATATAAATAACCATCCCAATAATCAAACTGTAGGTTGGTTTGAACTTGGCACACTAGCCAGCTTGTCCATAAAAAGACAGACTTTTGGAGGCATTGTGCCAATAACTGGACTTTCAAGTTGTTAAAAAGTAAAAAACTCTGTTCTTTAATTTAAGGCCAGTGTGACCTGGCAATTAGTCATAGGACAGGCTCTAGCTCGATTAAGACGTACAGTCCAGTGTAATGGAAATGGTAATGTGACCAAAAGGAGCAACCTGAGTTATAGTCTCAATTTTCTCTGTGCCTGATGGATTTGAAATAAGTTCAAAGAAGGTCAAGTGGTTGGCTTTTCATTTGCTGATCTCACACAATGTTTTTCTATCCATTTCTCTCTCCTTTTGAGCTCTCTGGACTTGCTGTCATTGTTCTGTCTCCTAGGGCCAAATCCTCCCACCACCCCCCACCCTGCTGTATCTGTGCTATGAAGAGGTCCAAAGCTGAATCGAAGAGAGGGCAACCTGCAAACTTTGAGTGCAGTCCAAGTGTCATTTCCCATTTTTTCTGCAGGTTATCTCCTGCCTGGTGTTTCTCAGACTTTACCCTTTCACATTAATCATCTCAGACTTTAAAGAGAGCAAGAAGCAAAGCCCAGCTCTTGCTGGTAGTCTTTGCAGCTTTCTCCTCTGACTACCCAGCACAACGCAAACCAGACCACAACAGAGCACCCGAGAATGCAGGGGACGTTTGGGATGCTCTCGGCACCTCCTGCTCCTAAGCTTTCCTCTGTAACCTCTCAGGGTGGCCAATCACACTTTTACCAAACGCAGGCTGGGAAAAATGGCACAGTCTCTTCTTCTGTAAGAGATGTGCCCAAGCTGAAGGCGTCGTGTGCCATTCCTTGCTGGAGAACACTCACAATTACATGCAATGTAATTAATGAGGGAAAGAGAGAGCCAGCACCAGTGCCATTTGGAAACCTCTGACCCTGGAAGCAGTCCCTTTTTACCTCCCAGACGAATGCAGCTCCTGCAGTATTTGTGCAAGGCAACAGTGACACCCAGCGGCATCCCCCTCTGAGCCCGAGGCCCCCCACACCCCCACCTCTGGGGCAGATCACATCTTCTCCATCTCCTCCAAGGCAGGAGCTACTTCTCGGGGTGGCTGGGGAGCTGAGCCTACGAGCGGTTGGGCACTGCCCAGGAGGCTGTTCCTGCACTAACATCGCCTGCTCCCCGGTCCTTCCCCCGCCTGCCCACTCTCCCCGAGGGTACAGCTGAGCCTGGGGAGCGTTACACATCAGGGATCAATGCAGAAGGATCTCTTGCCATACACAGCAGCATGGCAAGGGCTACTTTTGCCCGTGCCTCTCAGCCATCCAGACAGTGCCACCAGCAATGGACCCCTTTGCCAGCTTGAGCTCCCCCTTGCCTTCGGGCACTGGCCGTGGCAGTTCACGGGCAGCCCATCCCCTGCAGAGCTCCCCTTCTGTACACATCTCCAGTCTCCTGCTATGGCTTGGTGTGACTTACCTTTTTATTTCAACTGCTTGTTGAACAACCTTCTTCCAGTTTTAGTCCTGAATTGCTTGGTTGCCAAGATAGGAGTTTCTGAGAATGGTGCTCTGATCTCTCTCTCTCTCATTAGCAATGCTGCTGACATGTGTGAAAGCAAAGCTCCACTCCTACAGCAGAGTTACCTATTTCTCCAAGATCTCAGCTGCAAGCAGGTTGCAGCCTTTTAAATCCGTACATAAAAGATGCTTAACCTTAAAGGAAATAACCACTTCCTACCCATTCTTTCCAGGATTCCTAAAGACTGCCAAGCCCTGAGGCATCACCTTCCTCTGCATCGGGCTCACAGAAATGCCATCCTAATTTTACACAAGGGCGAGCCAGAATTTTAGTTCTATTTTAGAGAGCACAAATCATGACAATATTTATACTTTCAAACTGAGACAGTGCTGTCATTTTATGCCAAGTCTGAAGAAAAAACCTGACAGTTCCATGCTGGGTAAGCCAGATGCTGTCTAGGCTATTACATGAGAACTCTGCTGCTCAGTTGGGTTGTGGGTCACACGAGACAGATCTCAAAAAGCCATGATGGAGAATGATAGCCTTGGAGATGTTTAGAGGAAAGAGAAGGTGTCTCCTGCTTGGTACAGGACACCAGGTACCTTCGGTCTTCTCAGGCAAGCACCACAAGACCCTGTCTTACACCAACCAGCAAACTCATAGTTCACACCATGGCTGATGAAGCTGGACCAGGCCAAGACAACACTGGGCACAGGTGAGACCCTCTCACCCTCACTGCTGTCAGGAAGCATTAAAGGAAGACTGAGAAACACAGGGAAGAGCATTTGGCAAGCCCCCTGCCACAACACAGTTATGCTGCTGTGGGCACTGAGCTAAAAGCCAGCCATGAACTGTTCTCAGGCTTGAACTCACTTGTCATCCCCTAGTATGAATGCTGCATTCCGTGAGGCAGAGCTGCCTTTGTCCTTGGCACAACAGGGTCTTTGTCCACACGTGTTAGGCTCTCAGGTGCTGCTGCTCTAGAACAGCAACAGAGCATACTGAGCATCAATCCAGATTACCACTGGAACCCTTGATGTCTCCTTCCATCAAGGAAGTCTGCTCCACACAGGTGCTGATAGTCCCTCACCGAGGTGGTTTCTCCCCCTCCTTGCAGTAAGGATGTGCAGTGGACTGCTCTCTTCACACCCAGGCTGGGATGCAGTCATCCCTGAAAACCATCTTTCAGTTTAAATCCATATCACTAGCTGCGAGCTGTATTAAAGTTGCTGTGAAATGAATGGAGAGCAGAGGTCAGCAAGAGACAAGCACACCACAGACGAGCATCAGCTGCCTTCCCGCAAGCATGGGCCAAGAACACAGCCCAGCCATAAGCAAGCAGGTTTTTAGTGCCACTATTGGAAACACACAGAGCCAGAGCACTCTTCCCCTGGAAGAAAGCAAGCCCAGACACCCTGCCACGTACAACGGTGCTTGGCTCCTAGTGCTCAGAGTATTTTCACCAAACAGATTTTCACCTGTCCTCCCTTCTGAGGAAGATGCACTTGCTTCTGGCTTTTCTTTTGCCTCGAGCTGAACACACCGAAGGGCCTGGGGAGAATTAGGACAGAGCCTTTCACCCCTCTTGCTGCAGAGCAGCCCAGGCTTTTCAGCCTCTTTCCTGCTTGGTTTCCCACAACAGCCATCACCCCTCCCTGTTCCAGCCTCCAGTGGCATTGGGGTTGGGCTGTCTGCAAGACAACCACAACAGCTACAGGAGATTCTTTTTAATCCTTCCCTCAGAACCCAGATACCTCAGCTGAAAATAACTTCCCTCCTCCTCTCTACTCCTCTTTCAAATGAGAGTAAGCATTAAGAGATGTATTTACAGCATCTACTACATGCATCTGCCTGCCTAAGATACCCAGGTAGGATATGCCCCTCTGTACAGCTTTTCAGCATGTGAAAAGGAAGCTCCAGAGGTCTCAGCTACTGCAGTTTCAGCCAGTAGAAGCTCCCATACACAGCAGAATCCGGTCACATTTAAACCACTTGCCAGCAAACATCCCATCATTTAGTAGCCAGAGACATCTTCCAAGCCATAGCTTGGGAATTCAGAAGAAAACCGCTCCTCCCACATATTCCATGCAAAGCCTAAGACAACCATTTCACTTGCCCTAATTTCTTTAGTTGCAAAGCACGTTGTTCCATACGGCTTTAAAAATGAAATAGTGAAGAGTCCTGCCCCGTACAGAGCTCTGGGTTGAACCTGGGCAGCAGCCTCCCCAAGCAGGTAGAAAGTCACCTCGCTCCTCTCACACACAGACCATCCTCACTAATAGGAGAGGAGGATTTGTGGATTGATCTTTTCATCTAGACAACAATTTTCCTGATGCTCTTCAATGACAACATATAAATGAGACACGCTAGGCCAGGAGTCTCAGAAGTTATTAATTCCTGAGAAAAGGATAATGAATCTAATAAAATTAGAGTTCCCTCTTCCCAGAAGGCCACTGAATTATATACAACATATAGACTGCCACGGTCCCATTTAATTGCAGCATGTAAGCCTGGGGCTCGCAGCGAGTCTCAGATTATTAGTGGAAAATATTTGATTTGCTTATACAACATTGTTTTGGAAGCAGCCACCAAGCAAGCGTTTGCAATGGCGAGGCAATCCCAATGAAAGCACTTCACAGAAAGTCCCTGAGACTGGGGACTCCAACTGCTTCAACCATTCTACCTGCTAACGAGCTGGTTAGAAACCAGCTACAACTCAGCAGCAGAGCTGGGCACATCTGCACTGCTCATCGTGAGCAGCAACACTGGCACTGGGATCAGGCAGCAGGCAGAGGTACAGAGACTTGAGCTGTCTCCAGAGCCGTGGGAGCTGTCCCAACATCACATCCTTCCCGAGTGTTTCTCATCTTAGTTTTCTCCCCTGAAATAGGCAGAGGAGCCAGCAAGGGAGAATCCCCTGGGACAAGCACGTGGTCCAATCCGGTCCCATCACTACTGGACTCAGATGGAAGTGAATATCATTTGGCCTCACCTGCAGTGGCTGCAAAGGCTTAAAAGACTGAGGAGTGTATTGAATCCTGCACCTGGCAGAGACAGGAGCTCTGTCAAGATGTTTAATTCTTCACACATTCCTGCTTGTTTTGTCCTCAGCTCTGGCATCAAAGCTCCCCTTTAGCTCTGGGGAAGGGAAGGAAAAAACCCTATGTCTTTTTATAGAGCATTTAAATTCAGGAGCTGCTTTTTTTTAAAGTTTCCTGCCAAAATTCTTCTACCTGATGGATTTTACAGTGTCACGGATGATGCTGCATACTGAGCTCCCAAGGCTTTATCTATGAACCACTGAATATGTGTTTGAAAATGAAGATGTTAAAAGCACCCCACTTAAAGTCAATTCATATAATGCTGTCCTATCCCTCCTGGAAGAGATTCCCTCTTCTGTCTGACATCCTCCAATCCTTCGTAGCCCAGAATGTCCTTTCCTATTCAGGTAAGAGCACTTCCTTGATGCAGGCTGAGGCTTGTATTAGTTATCTGCTCATTCACTGAGATTTGGAGGGTTGAACAGAAATGACCACGGATGACAGGGAGATCAGATGAAGTCAGAAGGAAGGAAACAACATGAAATGAGTGCTTCCAACTCTTCTGGCCATGGAAGGACTGCTGCCCAGGTGGAGACCTTGAGGCTTCTACAGCGCAAGCTATGTGCTGAGCCTGTGCAGAAGAGGGGCTGAAATGTTTACACTTTCAGAAGTGAAAAGCTGGAACTTGGTTGCAATTACATTATCCAAGACTGAGGTTCTCTGATAAGGTTATATAAAAATATCCTACCAAAACTTCATTTTAGTCCAAAAGCCAGTTTTCATTCCAAAAGTATCTTAGTGCAATGCCGTTTACCAGGGCAGGAAAGCTTGTATACCTTCCCCACTCTGCAACTTTGCTCTTTCAAGACAGTCTCGTCCTAGACAGTCTCCGGTGACAGTAATCTCTTTGCATCAAAGTGATGGACAACTCAGCTCCTCACAGCAAGAACATTCCGTAATTTCTCAAAGCCTTTTTTCCAAGGACAAACATCAGATCTCAAGGGAACTCAACAGGCACTTTCTGCACTGCCTTCTCTGCTGCAAACTCCTTGCTTGGCTGTACCAGGAGACTGTTTTCCCTGCCTGCCTGCAGCTCATGCTGAGATACTATCCATTACAAATGGCCTGCAGCCAGGAATTGAAGCAGGCAACCAGAAGGAAAACCCAAAGGCCTGGAACAGCCCCACAGCCCTGGCTCAGGCTGTCTCTTGGTTTTAACAGCGAGGGTTTTGGAAGGGCCTGTCTCAAATCTCTGCAGGAAACATGGCCATGCCAGGAATTTGCAAGCAGAATATGCAAGTGGGATGGCTTCATTCTCCAAAAGGAACTGACTGGAGGCAGCTTCCATCAAGGCTACAGGGGGGGAAAGAAGGTTTGCATTCCAACCTTGGCAGCCTGAAGACTTAGTTTCCCCCCTTGAGATGCTGTTCTTGTTCAGGACAAGGTAGAGATTGATCACCCGAGTCCTCTTCCCTACAGAAACAGCACCTTACTCAAACCCTCTCTACGTTGCTCTGCTGCCTTACTTGGGGAGCACAAACCCCAGGGGCAGCTCCTAAAAGGGCCGAGAGCCACCTCCTCCCCACAGAGCAGCCACGTGTAACCAGCTTTGCTGGCAGCAGTGCCTCCTGAATCCAGATTCTGCACAGAGCACAAGCAAGAGCTGGGGCTCGGGGTCAGGTTATTCAGCCTGGTGCAAGACAGCCACTGGAGAGCCTGTGCTGCTGAACTAGAGCGTGGTCAGTGGTGTAAAACAGACTGGCACATGTCCAGTGCAAGAAAACAAAGGAAAAAAACAAACACTCCTGCCTCTGTAACCAAAACCTCTAACACACCCAAGCTAACTTTACAGTTTGGAGCAACCATCCACTCTGGAGTCAGGGTTTTCTCTGTTAATTCCCTTACATGGCATCCGTGTTAGGGAAGCCAGTAGTTATGGGGTGAGAACTTGTGCCAGAGCAAACCAGATTTGATCTGAATGAGAAAACCAAAGGAAGGGGCAAGCAGCTGGTTCCAGCTAGGTCCCTATTTTTAGAAAACATCTGCCAAGGGATTCCAAATAGAATGGCAAGCTCCCTTGAGCACAGCCGAGCCCAAGTGCAGACACTACTTGGTATTATTTAGACATATGGGATTTGCCATTAGGGAGCTGTTGGCACATGCAGAGTACAGCCTGCCCCTTGTAGATGCTGCAGGCACAGAGAGCCACATCAGAGGCCTCTGGCATGGAAGAGAGGGGTACTAAGCTGGCAGGATCTCAGATCCCCAGCAGACAGGGCTGGGAGAGATTACTGAGGTCATCTAGACCACCATCACAACCCCAGATTCAAAAGAAAGAGCATCTGGTATAGGAATAGAAAACGGCACAAAAGATATTGACCCAAAGCTTGATTTCAAAAGAATCTGAAAAAAAAATCTGGTCAGAAAGTGGGAAGAATCATAACCCTCCATAACACTGGTACTTTTTCTCAAAATACTGCAGGAGAAAGAGGCAGCTCATTTTTCTGATTTGACCTGGAATTGAGTAGTTGGGTGTGATGAAAACTGAAAAAGAATCAACACTGTGATGCAAGTATTTCTCACACAATACAGCCCATGGAAAACCCATTCGACAATTAATTTAAATTTCACAGTCATTTACACAGAGGGAGTTAATTTCACAGAGATGAAACAGCTCAGTATGTATCGCAGATGTGTTTCATCAGTCTTTAAAAACACCCCAAAACTCTTCAGCAGAGAGATGTGGAGGTGCTGGTGCCCCATGTCACACCACAGCAGAGAGAGGCAAAATTTCTACAGGGATTGCACTGGGGGTTGCAAGAACCATGTCTATGATACTAACTCACAAGTCCTTTTATAAGGAATGGTATAAAAAAGGACTTAATAGTAAACTGTCAAATTAGGCATCCAAAAATCAAGCTATGAAAGCCTTTTTTTCTTTAAGAATACCCTAAAGGCACAAAATTAATAGCTGATAAGGTCAAAGAAAGCATTATTTCTCAAGTACAAGCCAGAAATGTTCAGCAAGCACAGCCTGGGGTTCCTTCTGTCTGTTAGGCCCTGCTAAAAATCACACTTGATCTGCCCCCCAGGTGAGCTTTGGGATGTTTGCAATGAGTAACTTGACCAGAGTTAGGAATTGGTATTTTTTCTCAAGTCAGTCTTGAGACCTGTGAGATTCCTGCCAATGTGGCTCCTAATCAATCTCATTCCCCAGTGAGAAACCTTCCCACACTGGAGTTGTGGTGTTTCTCTGTTCACCAAGAGCATCCCCGCTCCTCAGCCACAGTGGGCACGGCGCTCGAGCCCCGTGACAGGATTACTCTTCAGACAGCAAACTTTTATTGGCACAAGCTGGTCCTTGAGGCAATTACTGGCACGCTGGACCTTCCAGCAAGAGGGAGAGAACGCTAGAGCAAATCTCCCCAGCCGTCTCGTGTACAAGGACGAGCACCACATCTCACCACGTACACAGACCTCGAGTGTGCAAACAGCTGGGAGCCTTCCTGACTTGGAAGAGAAGCACAAGCCAAGGCTCCAAGCTTACATTCATCTTGCCTGTCACCTTCCCAGCAAGTCACTGGTTTGTGGTACAAATGTCTTCCGAGTTTACAGCTAGAGCAGTCTGAAATAAGGACTCCGGGAAAGCTTTTAACCACAGTTTACTGAGCAGAAACTGGAGCACAAATGGATTTAAGTTACTTGCCCAGGCTTGAATCAGCATCCGTGGTGTGATACATGCTGTGACAAGGTCAGGGCTGGTCGTCAGCCTCCTGCCATAGCTTTTTCACCACCTCCACTCCTGAGCACGAGCCTTGCACCACAGCCTGGATGCATGGCCCTTTCAGGAGCTGAGAGCAGCATCTGAGAACCCCACAACCTTAAAGCCCATCTGCAACTCAGCCAGCTGAGAACAAAGGGAAAGCATGGAAAAAACGCAGCAACACTGCCTCCTGTCCAGAGCATGCTTGCAGTTTCCAGCACCCAGGGACTCCGTACAAGAGAAATTTCAGGCTAGAAACAGCCAGCATGTCCCTACAGACATCGTACAAGTCCTCCTGGCTCTGGCCTCAAGTTTCTCCCTTACCTGTTTTTGTCAGCTCCGAGTACAGAGGGAAATACCCTGGGTTTTACCAACAGAAAGGACCAAGCACACACCAGTGACTGCAAGGAAGAATTTAGGTGAAGAAGGAGCCTTAAAAGGGAAACACTTGGAAGTGCTACTGCCTGAAGAAAAGCATAAAAGAATTAGATCATTTTAGAAATATTTACAGCTTCACTGCATTGCTGCAGAAAAAGCTCATGCTGCCATGTTTAATTTATTTTAGACTTGGAAGAATAAATCTCATTAAAGGCTAGTGCTTTCTTTTCACAAGCAGAAAACATATGTTCACACTTAAGATAATTGCAACCATCCGTGGCTTTAAAAATAAACCCACGTGCATCAGCATGAGCTCTGAATCCTCGCCTGCAAGTGGCTCCAGCTTGAGCAACCCTACACTGTTAAAGGCAGCAAGAGGGGCCCAGACTGAGCACTGAGTGGGGGCAGGAGGGAAGCAATCCTCTTAAAAGGGAGAAATTGCTCCCTGTAAACACAGGCACTACTCTGAAGCAGGATCTCTAGAGGATACTGTCCCCTGCTTTGACACCACCTAGGAAAAGCAGAGCTGCACATTGCTCCACGCCTGGATGTCACCCTGTCACATCCAGTTCTCACTGCACTGAGCCCTTCGAGTCTTCAAACCCCTGTACACAGGCATGCCTACATCCTAGAAACACAAGCACTGCAGCATCCTTCTCAAGATACTGCTGTCCTGAAGCTAAAAAGATCAATTTTAAAGGTGTCCAAAGAATCAGAAGTTAATGAAAAAAACAGGAATCACTTAGCTATATCCTTTCTGTAAGGCATGTTCCTGTCTATCACTGTTTTTTAGTTACCTCTCCAAAAGTTACACAGAATTTTGAGACAGTCATTTGAAAACGGAAAGTTAAACACTTAGAATATAATATTAAAGAAGACGTTCATTGCACATTGAGGGATACACACAGATTCCGACTAAAAAATACAAACTTAATGCCTGAAAGTATTTCAGTACCAAACATGCATCTCCTGAGCCATCCACGCTCCCAGGAGCAGCGTAAATGTTCCCATGAGCACTGCCACCCTCCAACAATGCCATGCCAACCCCTGGCTTACTTACTGCCAATCCTACTGCTATCTCCTTCCTCTTAATTCCAGTTCAGAGCTTTCTCCCTCAGTCCTGCAGGCTTACACCCACGGATGTAAGGATATCAGGACAGGTAGATCCCTTCAGGCTCCAGCATTGTGTTTGGTGTTATTGTGTCTTCAAGACTCTTCCATGGTCTAAAACCCCAAAGTTTTGGCAGAGGCAGAGGAAATGCTGGAAGAGCAAACCCCCCCCTTCCCAGCAAGACACATCACCCACCAAAGGAAACGCTAATTCATCACTAGGTGAAACTCATTAAACTGGCTAGGACTCGGTTCAAGCGGGATGAGTAAACTGGATGCTACTAATGGTATTATTTTTCTTTACAGCAGCCAAGCAGCCCGCATTCTGCTGGGTGCCATAGACACAGAAAGACAGCTTCTTCTGAAGAAACCAGTTACTGCTGCAGAACCCCACAGACAGTGCCTCGGTGGAGAGTGACATCCTGCTGCGGCACCACTGGAAAGATGAGAACCACACAGGATCCTCAATTGAGCAAGGAGCTCAGCTGCACCATGCCAGGGTGGATGTGAACCACGTACCCTGCGCTGGCAAGCCCGTCCCCCCCTTGGCTACCGAGCCAAAGGAAGGTTTTACTCCAAGGCTGCCTGTTGTGCAGGCTCATCCCCACAGCCATGCATAAGCCAGGAGTAATTTCACAACAAGATAGTTTCATTAACCTGAAGGCAGCTTGAACCTGCATCCGTTTCCCTGCCTTCTCTCACTGCCTCTCCAGCTCATAAAACACACTTCTCAAGAATGTGCTGTGGTTTGATTTAGTGTTTTTCACACTGCCAAGCCTATCTGATAGCCACACAGGGATTTTTGGTTTCTATTCCTCATGATTTTGCTCCTTTAAGTACATCACAGCTCTTAGCATATCTTCTTGCTGATTGCTTCTGCACATGTGACATCTACACATTTTTTTCCTTTCCTGCTTGTCTGCCTGTTGATAGATCTGTCTCTCCTGCACAATAGAAAAAGCTATCTGTGATTTCCTTGACAGAAAAAAAGAGCTGAATTTAACCAGCCATCTGTCGGGTCAAATACCAGCCTGCACCACTGCAAACTGTAGACACAAGTTTCCCTAAGATGCCCTCCATGCTTACTGCAGAAAACTTCAGAATAAATAGTATTAAGGATATTTTTTTCTATTTGTTCTCATCAAATAGGTAAACACACAGCCAAAGCAGGAAAATGTTGCTCCAAGGAACACCAGTGCAGACAGGGAATAGGGTTATTGCCATGAAAAAGCAGGCTAAAGCATGGAATGTTGCACGAACTGTGGTCCAAGACCCTGCGTGCCACATGTATCCTGACAACTCCATTGCATTTATCCTATCATTCTTCACTGAACAGATCACTGGGTGCTTCCTGGCCAAGTCCTACAGCCAGTTTGGCTCACTCCTCTAACGTGAACGCACGCGACAGATACCTGTTGGAGCTCTCAGACAGAAGTTGCCCAGTCACACACACACACGATGCAGAAGTTGTGAGTGAATCTGGCTACAAGCCTACTACTTCTTAACTCAATAGCTGATGTAAGTGAGTAGCAGTGCACCTGAGGAAGTGGTATAACCTGTAGTTTTAACATCTCTTCCATCCTCACATACACACAACTGCTTTTACTGTCCTGTGGTAAACCTCCAGACACCCAACACAACGAGCACAGAACCTGCAGTTGCTATGGGTTGACCTGTGAGTAAACACCAACAAACGAAGACCACCTACCCCCAGGGAGACTTTGGCCCTCAAATTCCCCACAATCCTACAAGACATTTCTAAGGTTCATTGGAAACCTTGGAAGTCACCACAGTGACTAAGTTACCTGCATTTGTTAAGGGTGTGGAACAAGTTCGATGCAGTCTGTACCACTGATCCCAGCTCTGAAAAGTGCTTGTACTCAGCTATTTCCTCATTCTAGCAACTAGAGGCTCTGCTGCTTTGGCAAAGGAAGGTATCTCCACAGGCATGAATTTAAATATAAATGGAAAGCACAAGCAATTCCACATCATGGAAAAAAAACTCAGTGTGCTCTAACAGATGGATTTTACAGCTTGAATTATTGCATTTCATTGTCTTGTGCTGGCAAAGGCCAAGCTTCATTATGATACAAAAACAACCATGGGTTGCTGACAGGCTGTTATTTCACAAGAGAAAAGCAAGTGGGCAACCACAATGTGGGGCATCCTGTTCAACCCGGAGGGCAGTGCTCTAAGGTCAGCCTGAAGCCCAGACTAGTCAAAACCTGACACTTTGCCCACGAGGGATGCTTTCAGCAAGCAATTCAACATTTCCCCATAGGAAAAAAAAGTGAAAATAAACCAATCAAAATTCTGAAAAGAAAGCATTTTGACTTTTGTTCGAACTTCAGTTAGTAGTAGCTCCGTCACATTTTAGCACCTTGCTCTCATTCCAACCCTTCTGGGCATGGTTTTGGAGGACTTGGAACTCATCTTTTGTATTTTACACCCTCTCCCCTCATTAAAGAGGAAAACCAAGTTCCACAGCACTTCAGAGCATGCCTCCAGCCTCCTTCTTTATTCACCCTTTGTTCTCCAAGTCAGAGGGCACCTCATCTTTTTGCTCCTGCCACCTGCCCTGCACAGGAAAGCCAAGACAGGTGAGCCTGGAAACAATGCAGTAACCACTTTCTCTGCTGCCCTAGCTGCTTTGGGAGACTGTCAGACTTCAAAGAAACACAAACACTTGTCAGGGGTGGCCTGGAGAAACCTAGACCAGCAGGAGAGCCTCAAAGCTCCCGCAAGATCAGACAAACTCATTGTCATGATACTTTCGGGCAAAAATTAACAAGAGACTCCCAAAACAGAGGAGGGCTGAGAGGGACCAAAACACAACTGACCTGTAGTGTCTTCAGTACATGCAGTGAGAGAGGCTTGTGTCCTGACCCTAGCTGGTTTTACACAGCATGGAACACCAAAGCTTTGACAGCCAGGGTAGAGAGAGCCCGTGAGCAGCTTTCCCTGCTCCCAGAGGGACAAGGGCAACCTCCAGCCTACAAACAAGTGCCAATACCTGGGAGCTGCTGTCTGTCCCTTCCTCCCTCCAATACCCTCATCAGTGAGGAGCAGGCTTCCTCCAGCTAATGTGGCCCTAATCCATGAATTAACACATGCACCATACAAGACAACCAGGGGCTGAGGCCCAACCAACAGGGGTTTAGGAAGGGAAGGTCCTGCCTAACAAGTCTGATCTCCTTCTGTGACTGGGGGACCGGCCAGAGGTCAGTCCTGACCTCCAGGATAGTTCTGTGCAAGAGCTATTGCTGTTCTGCGGCCGAGCAGCAGAGCCATTCTTTGGGACAGCGCCAGCACTTCACATACTTCTTTTATTTATAGCTCCTGGGACAATTTGTCTTCCTAAAACTGCCACTGTATTATATCTATTATTTAATGTTTTGTCTCCGTGATACCCTGCAATTTATACCAGGCCTTAATAACACATTAAATCCTCGTGCTGTTATATTCTTTGCCGCTGCGCTTTTCAAGAGCCGAGTACCAGATTTAGCCACAGCTTCAGAGCTCCCCTGGTATATCCAGCCTGGAGCATTCGCTCTCCTGACAGATAAAAGCACTGCTGCTCTGCAGTGGAAGAATTCCTGCTCTGTCACAGCTAGAGGAACAGTTGATTAATTTCTCCCCCTTATAAATAAAGGTAAAGGCACGAGCAATGGGCAGGCTCTCCATGGTGGGGACGTTACAGTCTCAGTAGCAACAGAAATATTTACTGTCTGTCTTCCTGCCTTTGCAGCATTGGATACACCACTGACTTCAGGATTTAGAAACAAGCAAAGTCCCGAGGCATTTAAAATACGAAATTGTTATTATTCTTCCAAACCAAGGAGAAACAAAAGCATTGAGAAATGACAGCTTTTTCATTGAAAACATTTGCTCCTATTAAAACTAAATCAAAAATGCTGATGTTACTCTAAAACCTGAGTGTTTGAAAGCCTTCCAAACAGGGATCAAGAAGATTACATATTTCCCTTATCAAAGCCCTTTGATAAACACATTCCTTTGTAATGGATCTCTTCACAGTCCTTGCTAATTCAATCATCACACAGCTTCCAGCCTTAATTGGAACACAGCTGAATTTCTTGATCCTAAAAAAAAAATCCCCATAGCATCAATGTCTCAGAACCTCTGATAGCTATAGACCAAGTTTATTCCTGGCCCATTTATCTCCATCTGCAGCAGTATTTGTTAGACACTCCGCAGAAGAAGTCACAGGTGAGGAGAGCAGGACTGTTCTAGGCAGGTGCCGAGGCAGAGACACTGGCATCAGAGGAAGCTTGTCTACTCCTTCCTCTGAAACCAGCTTTAAGGGAAGTTACCTGTTTATTTGATGCAAACTCCTTTCCTTCACAATCACCTGTACTGACCCCAATAAAGATACAGTATGGGAACAGGCTTTGCAACCTGAGAGCCTGCAGCAGTTCAGATGCACAGTGCTTCACATTCCATCCCCATAGTCACATCCCTGGGAGCATAGCTGCACTAACCAACACACTTGGACAGCACAGGTAGCAAAGGCAGTGCTCTATGGGTAGCACAAACACAGAAGAAGCACTTCAGCCCTACCTTACACAGATCTTCTCTTGGTCCAGGGAAGACACAAGACCCCCAAACAGCCAGCCTTGTTACTAACAGGGTAAGGCAGCATCATGAACACCTTTGGAGTGGTTCCTTATAAAGGTCCCTGGAAGGCTAAAGCTCTTCATCTACACCTCTCTCACCTGCACCTCCCACCAGCCTTCAGTTCTTTCCTGAAACGGTTAAAGTGCTTGACATAATGAGCTCTTAATTGTTAGCAGCTGTACCCATTATCAGTTTAATTCCTAATTAATTGTTACAGTTAATGTTGCCTTGCCTACCCTGTCTTAAGAAGTGTTTGTTAGGGAAGAAAATGTTACATGTTAATTAACTTGCAACCAAATTTTAGCATTTAATTAAATATTCTAAATCTGTTGCTATTTCCCCCAGTAAGCAACTAATGAACCAAGGGTCAATTAAATATGTGTTAACCTGCCTAGTACTCTGCTGGCATGACAAGGCAGAGGCCTTTATTATATCAGAAGGAAATTTGAAGTTGCTTCTCAGGCTCAAAAAGATGCAGGCAACGAAAGTGCTATGGGGACATTTTTGAGTAGTGGTAGCTGACCATCCTTTCCCTTGATCCAGCACTGCCTGCAGCCACAAACTCACTGCACTTGCCCCCAGCAGCCAGAGAACTCCATAAAGAAGAGCCTCCCCCCAGTCTTGTGATCTCTGGCTCAGCGCGACTCTGCCTCCTGAGACAAAAGGTGACAAGTACACTGTGAGGAAGACTGAGAGCCTTCCTCCCAAAGACCCCTGCCCAGGACCACCGGACGCATTGCACAAGTGCCAATGGGAGGAGGCCTCTGATAATGAGTTCCTGGAACTGATTATAATAATCCAACCCCATATAATGAATATGTAACTAACTCTGTTAAATGTGCATGCTTTGGTGTAATAAATACTTGCTCGATGGACACTCGGGTGTGCAAGTTAGGAGGAACGATCCCCCTTGCACCCGACGCCGTAATAAACATCCCTGCTTTAGAACCTTTCACGGGTTGGAGAGTTTGTTTTCTGCACGTCACCATCCACCCCTGGGAGTTAGATCCCAGAAGATTGTTTGCTGCTGCAGCGCAGAGCATCTCCATTGCCAACCAGAGCAGGTCAGCAGTGCAGAGCATCTCCATTGCCAGAGCAGGTCAGCAGCTCAGAGCATCTCC
>JANVCC010000064.1:5581695-5652654 GCA_025345505.1 Todiramphus chloris collaris | reverse complement strand
GGCACCAGCAAGGAGTGACCATGCAGCAGTCCCACTCAGGCACCAGCTCTTTCCCATCAGCTTCAGGCTCCACGGCCAGAGGTGCAGCAGCAGCACAGGGACCAGCATATGGCTCCACTCTCCAAATCTGGGCTCACGCAGAAGCAAAGCATCGTGCCCCTACAGCTAGACAGCAGCCAGGGGTGTTTGTCGCTGCCTCCTCATCAGCTCCACATCTGGAGAACTGCTTCAGGCTTTTTCTTTTCCCTGGCAGCAATTACTACTCTCAACTAGAGAGCTAACTTCCCACAGTGACTTCTAAAGTAAAGCAGAATAAAAAAGTATGAACTGCTGCAAACCTAGCCAGAAAATCTGGCTGGTTAAACTAGCACTATTGACCCCTGTTCCCATCTTTCAACAGGTTTGGGGATCCACTTAGATGCTGTGCCTGGAGGATGCACATCCTTATTTCAGCATGCTATCAGCACATCTGCACTAGCGACAGCAACACACTCACTTCACCCACATAGCCATGAAACACTCCAGATGGATAGTCAGTCACTCCTACTCCTCAGGAATGATCCAGATTACTCTCCCCTTCTGGGTTTAATGCTTAATCCCAAACATTTATCATATTCTACTCCAAGCCTCCTACTTCTGTGCATGTTCATTCTTCCTGAAAGCTGCTTTTTCTTTAAAATCTCTTTAATTATCTCTTCTGCAGTAGCATCTCCAGCTGGTACCTTCTGCTGTGTTATCCTGTGGAGTGTGCGCTCTTCCAAGTAAAAAAAGGATGAGACCTCTGGAGCAAGAACCCTCCCCTTCCCGGTACAGTGAGAAAGGATAATTATGACATCCTTTAAAGCACGATGTACCTTGAGCTATATTCTGGCAGGTATCATATCTCAAAAAGATGCAAAGGAGACTTCTCTATTGCAAGTATGTAAGGGAGCTATCATGGTAAGAGCTGACTTAGCAGCCTGCCTTCTAATCAGGCCAAGTTTGCATACTGGAGAACAGGAAAAGGAAGATCTGCTGCGACAGCCACCCAGGGCTTCACATTTTGTGGTGGTTCGGGAAGACCTCATTTCAACCTCATTTCAATCTCTGATTTTCCACTATTTTCCCTGCTTTCATTTGGAGTTTGCCTTTGGGGCCACTTCTCCAGGGGAAGCAATAAGAGTCTGATACTGGAAAGACTACGGGGTATTTTTTTCTGACAGTTTCAATTGCTCTGACCCCACAGGAACAGCTACGGTCTCAGGCAAGGGCATGCTTCTCTTTCCTTTACCAGGAATAGTAACGCAGAACAAATTTGCTGTTTTGCTTACAGGACAACATAGCTCCATGTAGCTACTGCCGAGCTGGGTTCCCATCACTTTTATTGCTGTTTTGTCCAGGGGGCCTTAATGCAAAGGCTTCCAGTCTGAAAAGCAGTAAAACTCAACTCTTTTGGGAAGCAATAACTGCAGATAATAAACAGTCTTAGCAACTCAAGGTGCTAAAGTGAACCCTCAGGATACTGGAATAGATTTGGGCTACCGAGCCCATGCCTGCCCTAGTGTGGAGAAGCACCCAGCATTTCTATTGCAGCTTCTTTCCAGCCCGTATCAGAAGAAAAGGTCTGCACAAGGTGCTTCTCTGGGAGTTGCTATGGTTACAGCACGATGTTGCATAGCAACAAGCTAAGCCGAACATCACCAAGGCATTTTTTCTTTCTAAATTCCTTCCCCTTGTGTATTCATCCAAACGCGTTAGATTTATCTCCAGCCCCGGCATAAACACACAGCAGAGAATATCTACCTATTGATTTTGGCATCTCAACGGCAGCCTGACAGAACGGGGGACGTGCTCCAGGCACCAGGAGAGGCAGTGGGGCTGCCAGGTCTGCTGGGGCTGGGAGGGTAGGAAGCTGGACCGGCCTCCCCTGAGCTTCATGGGGTGACCACGCATCTGAAACCCAGACTGGAGATCCTGCGTGCAGCGCCAGGCTGGAACAGGGTCAGGTCCCAGCTGAAGGGCCACATTTACACCTCCAGGGACAGCTTTAGGAGTCAGTCCTTGCTGCGCTCGCTCAGCTTCGGCAGCTTGCTGACACCAGGAGCCACAGAGGGGGCACCCTGTGCAGAGCCAGGGGGCAATGCTAATAGCCCCAGCACAAAAAGACATCCAGCACCTTCAAGGCACTTCCCTTCAAACCCGGGAATTTTTTCCTTATGCCTTTCAGGCTGCAGAGCTTTTCAGCATTACCATTCCTGGCAAAGCAAACATCTGTTCTCCTTCTGGTCTAGGAGGTAGCTGGTGAGTGTGGCTGACGTTCAGGAATGCAGTTCAGCCTTCACTGTGCCAGGGGAGAAATTTGCTTTCTCTTTAAGGCTCGCACCCGTGCTGTTGCTTGCTGACATCCCTACGCATCCACACAGCTAGCCACACGTGTTCGAGCCCCCCACCTATGCATTTCCCAGTTCCACACATTCCTGCTACTTCCTATGTGCTCAGACAGTCCCAGTACATCCATCAGTGCAATTCCACTCCCGCAATCACAGGCACGTATGCATTCCTGACTGCATTTATCCTATTCATCTGCGTACACACCTCCTGGAGCCTTCCACTGCAAGGCTGCTGTCAGCAACACCTCCCCGCCATTCCCAGGATGACATAAATACTTGGGAAACATGCTACAGAGGCACCTCTCAGCTCAGTCACTTATTATCTCTGCCAAGAAGCTACTGTGGGAGGGATTATTATTCCATTCTCCTGTTATTACCGCTTCTGTGAGGGGCTGTCTAACCAGATATAACTCAAGAATAATGGTGAGCCTAGCATTTACAGAGATTATTTCCTTTCCTGTCCAAAAGCTTACCTCTGTTGACCTCCAGCCCTCTACTCTCAGCCAGCATTATGCTCCAGTTTCCACATATTGCCTGTTTACTGTATTGGCTCTCTCCATCTGCCTTCCATCCTCCAGAAAAAAAAGAACACAGCTTTCTTCTGCAAGTCTGACATGAAGAACTGGCTGGTTTTCTTCATGTGCTGTTGGTGTGAGGGGACAATGTAGGGGCTGAAGTTTTGGGCATGTTTCATGTTCAGACAGAAACCACAACCTCCCAGGGAAGCACAGGGCTGCTGCTGCACACATCTGCGCAGGCATACTGGCTGTGCCAGGTGCTGAAAGGCTCTCAGCACCAATCTGCCTGACCTTTCAAGGTCCCAGAATAGTCAGGCACTGTAAAAAAAGCGAAAAAAAAAACCCCACAAACTCAAAACAATGAAAAAAAAATCCCCACAAAGTCATTCAGGAAAAAGTCCCTTTGCAGATTTACCTTCACCTGAGGAGCAGAAACTCTTTTTACTCTTTCTTTTCCTATCAAACCCAGAACCAATGCAGAAAACAGCCTGGCTGGAAGTCCCTAAAGGAACCTGTGAACTCTGGGTAGCTCACACTCCTCTCTGGGTCTCCAAAGAAAGTTCATATATGAAGACATGAGTTCTCAGGGCACTCACCACACTGAGCTAAGACTCTTGGTAAGACTCTGCAAAGACCAACACCAGAAAGGCTACTGCATAAGACCTTGGCTTCAGCTGACTGAAAAATGATAAAAGAGGTTTTGAGAGAGGGGAAAGTGTCAGAAAGGAATGAGGGAAAACAGGCTGGAGGCGGAGGGCTGAGGAAACCCAGTGAGAGTGGGTAAAAGCTAAATGTTTGGTTTTGCTAGGCACTCAGGACTTCAGAGCTGAAAGATTCAGGTCTTGGGTGAGGTCAGGTCTTTCTCTCGCCCACAAACAGGGCACCCTGGCTTCAGAGCCAAGTGTAGGATAACACACCAAGCAGCACCCACTGCCTCTCAGCAGCGCTGAACACTCCCACCCACACCTTTCTCCACCCGCCAGTGCAAACCCGGGCAGGCTGCTCACAGATCCCCCCACCAGCAATTTCTCTGTGCCCAGAATTATTCAGATACTCAGGTCAGTTGAGTTATTCCTCATTACTACTCTGCTGCTGTGACTGGTGTGCCTCCGAGATCAGAATCTCCGCATGAGATGCTGTCCTAACACACAGCCAAACAACAGTCCCCGTGGAAGGGATCAGCAGAGTAAGAGCATCCTAGGTGACAGGAAAGCAATTACAAACAGCAGAATGAGCTCTGGCTGCAAGTCTGGGTATGTATTTCACTAGCATTTCTGCAACGGGGCGCGGGTAATTTGGAAAATCTAGCCTGATTTTCTTTGCAAAGCCCAAGGGGATGCTTGGCAGCATAACCTGCTGTCTGAGCAGCGGATACAATTATCACCATGCGAGCTGTGCTAATGCAGCGGGCACGGCTGGATTGGACCCAACAGCCACTGCTTCCAGTGTTATTTTTAATATGTATTCATTATGCTTGCCTTTGTCCTGTGACAGCTCCTGACAGATCTGGTTTCTGTTGCACTGACCTAGCAGACAGGAAAGGAATCATATCTTGCTGGAAGTTGGCTGGAGGAGCAGCTTAGTGAACACAGTTTCCAGGCTTGAAGTCGGTTAGGTGGGGAGCCAGCGCCAGCCGCACCGTGCGCTCCCCCTCGCTCTTACTGCAGTGTCCCGAGCACGTCTGAATGCTTCCCACAGAGAAAAGGAGCCTGGCAGGAGAGCTTAATAACACAGGACTGCACCAGTGTCAGCTGTATCCGTGCAGTGCACTTCCCACATCTGCAGCTGCCATTCAAGTTGTTCCACCATCAGAGGCTTGCAGATGGTTTTGTCACCATCTGAGAGCTGTTCCGACAGAGCTAGCACTTAAGTACCAGCTACCTGCTAGCCCACAGCACCGGAAGAGCCCAATGGCTGCTTAACTCAATTAGTGGGACTTTCAGGAGATACAGAGAGAGTTCCCTTATAAAGAATGCCTCGGGTGCTTGCAGCAGGGGGGCACATCTCCAGCTCGAAGAGTGAGGTACTGCTGCTAGCAGAGTGAGCCTTCTCTAGGGAAGCGGTGGAAATGAGGCTCAATTTGGGAGAGGTCACATCACCTTCCTGAAAAGAAGGGATTGAGGAAGAAAGGAGAGGGAGGAGAAAACAAGAATCATCCCTATCTTCTCACTTCCTCCCCAGTGAGTCCTGTCCAGCAAAAACCAATTTCCCTTCAACCTTCTCTTTTGATAAGACCTATGGTCCAACCAGAAGTGAGCTCTTGGCACCAGGTCTGCCAAACACATCCCCTCCTCAGGCCCCACATAGTGGTGTTGGCATTTCAAAGGAGAACATGAGGTCAGAGGCATCCAGAAGAACATTATTTCCCGGGGCAGCGCAGCTCTCTATGCTGCTCTCTAATAATAAGCCTGTGTGCTTTAGTGTTTGTCTCCAAAATGGACTAATTCAGTAAAAGTAAATATGTCAACTAAATTGCTAAACGTGTTAAATATGCATTGTCTTTTTAAGTTCAGTTTTCACAACTGATATAAAACATGATGCATAACCCTGAGAGATGAGCAAGATTTGTGAGCCTGCAGAATGCCACATTAAAGGCAAGGCTCCTGGGCCAATGATTGCAAGTCCATTTTGCAGTAATGAATTGTTTGTTATAGAACACGTCATAGAGCAGATGTCTCATCAGTCACTGCACCAGAGACTACAGCACTCAGAGGCTCAAAAATCATCCCTGGATTATCGTACAAAATTATGACAAGAGAAAGATGCAAGTGTTCAATCTCAGTAAGAGCAACCTTTCTCTTCTCTTCCACGTGTTAATAGACAACACTTATCCAGAAAGCAGTTGGCACAGTTTAACTGCCTCGTGTATTGGACTGTAAACATTTTAGACAAAGGCTTGTCTAAGTTAGAGCTCAGAGAGCCCGCTCCAGGGCTCAGAAAGAGAAGACAGAGGTGTTTGCTGGGGACCATGCTCTCCTGGCCTTGTTCACAGCATCACTCAGAGCTCTTCTTGTGCCATAAGGAGGAACTGACACAGGTAGCAAGTGACAAAGCATTCCCTCAGGGACTGAGGGCCAAGATGCAATGAAGTAAACAGATGCAAAAGAGAGGGTGACCTTTTCTTGCAAATTCACATGCTCCAGCTCCTCCATAATGTAAACAGCAGCACACAAAGTGTGCCTTTAATTAACACACTAGAGCAAACAAACAGTAACCCATACATGAGAATGAGCCACTAGTAAATCCTCCCTAAACGATTTTCTCATGGACTGGAGTGTCTTTTGGTTTATGATTTCCCAACCTCCACAGGGGGTGCGGGAAGACTCCTCGTAGACCTTCCCAGGGGTGTCCTTGGCTGCTCCCAATTCCCAGTACCACCTCCCTGCAGATGAACCCAGACTCTTCCTGCTTCAGCCACTTGGACACCTCAGCATCTCTTCTCCTGCAGACTAAAATTCAGCTCCTGTCCTCTACCTGTGCTCTTGGAGTGCCTGGACTACACTCAGTTCAACAACGCTCAAGTGGAGCCAAACATGCCCAGTACGCAGAAATAAGATGCCCAAGTGAGGAGCACTGGTTTCATTTCCTACCTCTGTCCTGGATCTCCCCCATCACCTCAAGAACACTCTGTAAATCCCAACACCCCCACCCCACTGCCCCTTCCAGCTCTGCTCTGCCTCGAGGGCTCAGCCACCCCTTACTCCACTGAGCTCGCAGGATCGTATGCATCTACGGCATTGTCCCACGCAGGCAAGAGCCACATCTCAGCTGTCATCTCTGAGCAGCCCTCTCCTGGTTTAAAAAACAAAAGCCAATCAAGAAAAACCCAAAACGACAAAAAACTAAACAAAAGAACAACAGTTTGCAGCAGCCTTCTTCCAGCAGCAAAGCATCAGGACAGTAATCATCTCCAGGGGCCAGGGGAGGAAGGCATTTCAACTCGCATCCGATTTCTGGCGCTTTCACAGAAAAATTGTAAGGTGGTTTGGCTTTGTTGCTGTTTGCTCTTGGTTTTTTAAAGTTCAACTTGAAGGCAGAGGGAGCACAAGGTACCTGCTGACGTTCTTCGAGGTGATGGTCTGCAAAACTCCACAAATGAGCCCCTGGTCATCCCAGACATGGCTCTGGCTACGCCTGCAGTGCCACCAATAGTCACGTTGGTTACTCCAGTGAGCTAGGCTTTAGAGGGCAAACAGCTATAACTAGGGCTCAGTTCCTTCTGGTTTTTTATTCATAACCGATTGACTCAAATGAACTTGTAATTCACCTACACTATTAAGATGGTCCCCTTTTGCCTCACAGGAATCCAGCAACACAGAAAGAGATCAGGGCTTGAGGCCAGTTTAGTGTTTACTGCCTGAGTGTTGATGTTCCATACCTTTGTTACCCCTGCACGCTTACTTCTGGAGACCCTCCCATGGGGCCAGGCCAGAGAGGTCCATCTTCCAAGGTGCAGCACCCACAGAAGGGCACTGCTCTGCTGAGCACAGGTCAGGGAGGAGGCAGGCCTGGGCTGCATCCCAGGGCTGCTGTGCACACACCAAGCCAGTTTGTTCTCGAACAAGTTGAGAACCCTGGAGACTTTCATCAGAAATGGCACTAATGTGACATTTATGCTTCATATTCTTGTTATTTACACAGAGCTATCACTCAAGCAAACACTCTCATATTTCTGTTTCAAATCCTTTCCTGCTTCTCAGACCTAGGGGAGCCGGGCTTCATGTAGCAGGGACAAAACAGAAACCACCACTCCCTGCATTTGCTCAATTTGGTCCCATCTTACATTCCCAGCCTCACATTCCCAAGCCCCACAAGCACCCACATCAGACAGACAGGAGGACAAGGGAGATAATTCATTCCAGAACTCCCAAAACCCCACTTGGCAACTGCAGCATCCCAAAGCAGCTCACCATCCAACTTGCAGTGGATACAGCATCCTGCAGTGCTAACACACACAGTTAACTCTTTGCATCCCCCCAGAGCTCATCTCCTTGCCCTGTTCCAGCTATTTGCTTTCCTTCTGTTCTCCTTTGTCCAGGTCCACAGGAAGGTAACAGCCTGGGTCCTCCACCCCTTCATCTATTTCAGGAGTTTCTTTGGCATCTAATGCTGTTGCACAACAGCTGCTCTATTGCAAGTGTTGACCCGGGCTATTTTTAGCTCTGTTCCAGCAAAAGGAAACTTAAAGGCAACAACTGTCTTCATTACAGTCTCAAGAGAAATTCCCAGACGTTAGCCATTGTCTACATCAATCCTTTTATTAATTTGAGTGTAGCATTCAGGCCAGGGAATATGTATACACGGACTCTTCAGCTTCATGCTATCCTCAGCTCAGTTAGATCCACTTAATTACATCCATTAAGAATCAATAAGGCTCTTAAGAGTAACAATTTCCTTCTCCTGGTTACTTCTCAGGCTCCAAGACAGAAAGTGCCATCTTGGACTGAGGGGGTAAAAAAAAAGCTTTCCAAAGCTGTGGATCAGGGAGGAAATTGCAGGCAGCTTTAACAACTAGGACATTTTTAACGTAAATTCTGAGGCGCTTCACTCTTTTAATTGCCCTGGTTACCAACCAGAAATTTCCATCATCAAACCCACAGCCTATTACTGTAGGCAAATAGTAAAAAAGGATGCCTGACATCACTGGAGCATGTGCATTAATGACAGAAGCCCATCTTAACTATTAGCAGAGCAGAAAAGGTACGGAGATCGAGTCTGGGGGACTGACAGCAAAGTCTCCCCAAAGCACAAAAGCCCCTAAAGCAGCCACTCACCTGCCCTGCACACCAGGGATGCTCCAAGAGCCAGGCCCCTGCCTCCCTAGCAATATATGCAGGTGCTCACTGCTCCCAGCTGAGGCCAGGGCTGACTTTGCTCCTGGTTTCAGCTGTTTGAGGTCAGCCTTAGATTCCAATTAAAGAAACAAACAAACGACAATAAAAAAAAACCCAAACAAAACCCAACCAAACAAAACCAAACCTTCCCACGCTTGGTTCACCGGGAGGAAATAAGGGAAGGTTTGGGGTTTAATTTTTAGATATCATGCTGAGTGAGCTCTCAGGAGGCCAAACTATCCACGCATTTTGAAATGCAGATGTACTGATGAGAGTGATTTGCATGCTGCTGAGCTGGAGAAATGCACTTCCAGTACTGGGAGCAGGTGACATACTGAAGTTGGCTTTCCTCCAAGCTGCTGAGATGGGTTTTTACTCCTAAGGATCTAAACTCAGATTGGTTGCGGAATCACTGACAGCACTGTAGGTTTCCAGCATTTCCCTTTTCCTTCTGTAGACACTTGGCTGTGCTCTCTTCTTCCAGAGTACTTGAAAGGGAGCTTAGTGCCTTTGCTATTCTTCTGCCACCTGTTAAAAAAGATCCCACTTTTTCAACTCCTTCATGCAGAGTGATCAAAGTCTGACTCAAATGTCTGGCACACAAGTCATAATAATACCCCAGGAGATCTTATCTACAGTGCTAAAAACAGAAGGATCAAGATGCAAAATGCTACCGAACATGCTTTGTAAGAGAAATCTGACAAAAGGAAAATCCCAGCCCGCTAGTCCAAACCTGGACAGAAAAGCCTTTAGAGGATTCTCATCAGAAGGAAGCTATCCAAGACATTTGTAATTATGTAACATCTACTTGCTTTAAAATTATAGTGGTACCAGAAAGACTTGAGCTACAATCTATACATCCCCTGGAAAATGTTTTTAATATAACAAGACAATAAATATTTCAAGATGTTAGTGTAAAATTCATGAGTATTTTTGGGACACAGGCTGAGCAAAAATAAGGATTCCAAGGGCTTTTAAGTCAATTAAAAAAAAGAAAAGAGCTCCCGCCGTGGAATCTGCAGCAAAGACTCACTCTGTGATGCAGTCTATTTTAAACAGGGCCATAGAAACCCAGATAAGCCAGAACTGAAAATGCTCATATTATAAAAGGGCACAATTCATCTCTCTTCTGAAGCTAAGAAAACACAAAACATTGGATGCAATTAGATTTCTAGGCCATGCTCCCATCTGTATAAATGCTGCTTAAAAAAGCAGTTAGTGCTGCTTCTCTTGCATCTGAAGGTTAACCTCCAGCGCTCTCAAACTCCTGCTGAGACCAAGAGCACACAGCACCAATACAACATTTAAGAAACTGGAGTCTCCTGTGTGGCCCTGGAAGAGCATCAGGGCTCTGGGGGAGGCAATGCCCTGGCCATTTTCTGGAGAGCTGGGAAATACCAAAGCTGTGCTTGTGGATAGCTGGGCTCCTGGGTCCACCTGCGTGACAGCAAATTCAGAGTGGCCGTCGGGAGAAGGGAGACCCACTCTGCTTCAAGTAAAATTTTCAGAGACAAAATAATTGGAAGACGTAGGGCTTTGCACCTCTTGCAACAAATGTAATGGGAAAATGCATGTGCGTGCCAGCCACTGGAAAAATTCACGCTCAGCTGCAGCAACTTCATCAAAAGCCACTGAAGCAATTGCTCCTTGATTTGTTGCCCTATGTTTTCATTTAGTTTTCCCAATGACGGCAGCACTGAGTATCAGAGTCACTGGCCCATGAAGAAATACCAAATAGCAAGGAAGAGAAGCAGAATATATTGCCCCAGCTAGTACTGCTGCTGAACTGAGAAATCCGTGCTGCAGAAGGTACATGAGGGACAGTGTCCCAATGGATATGATCTAATCGCTAACGTCACTGAGCAGTCCCATCCTTGCCTCTTCCTATGCCACCTAAACTGCCTGCTGCAAAAGCACCCCTGCTTTTGGCCACAGTCGCTGCTCATACAGAACCCGCAGCAGGCTGAGCCAGCACTCAGCTCAGTGCTTTCTCAGCAGCCAAGGCAGACAAAGGATTCGACCAAGTTCACGTGGGAAGTGTGTGTCAGAGCAAGGAACTGAAGTAATGGTCCCAGATTAGCGTGTTTCCCATCATACTAGCAATCCTCTTTCCTGACTCCTGTACCGAGGCTGTTTCTTTCTCCAGTGCTGAATTATATGCAGAAAGTTAGCTCAAACATCTGCAAGACAACCTGTCACTTTGTTTTCCTTCTTTACAATTTATTAATCTCAATTCTGTCCCTTTAAGGCTCCTGCCCAAAGCATATGGGGAAAGCAAAAAATAACAGCATTTCTTCCTTTCGTATTAATGTTTCAAAGCCAACTGACTTAGAATCACTGCAGCAAAGCTGTAAATTATGCATGGCAGACAACCCTTGCAGCCCACCCCGGATCAGAGCAGGAGGAGGTGCAGGAGCATGGCTTTGCCACTGCTGTTCCATGGTCCTGCCTGCCAGCTCGCTTCTGCAAGGCACAATATCACCTAAATAAATAAAAAAATAAATAAAAGTCCACGCATCTCTCAGGGTCCCCTCTTTCCAGTCTTCTTCTCTCAGGGTCCCCTCTTTCCAGTCTTCTTCTCTCAGGGGCCCCTCTTTCTAGTCTTCTTCTCTCTATTTGGGACCCACCAAATCCTTTGGTTAGGAGCTGCCAGAAGATCCAGGTGTTGGATCTGGGTTATCGTGTGTTTGTGTTCTGTGTGTGTGCATATTTACAGATGGCACTGCAGGGAACATCTCTCTCGTCCTCATAAGCCCCACATCCATGTAGAAAGGGGTGGGAGGGAGGAGAAGGGCTGCGTCCCTCTCGACAGCGATGAGAAAGTGAGATGGGAGTTTCCCCCGATCCAAAGGGAGCGAGAACGGGGCTTGCCTCAGCCGTCCCTGTGCGGATGCCCGAGGTCCCGGGCCAGCAGCCGGCAAACCGTGCCATGTCCCGGGCTGGGGCAGAGCCAGCCCCGCTTCGGGCCGCCCTCCCCTCCGCCCGGGGACCTGCCCGGGCGCTGCCAGGCTCTGCCCGGTCCGGGATTGCCATCTGCCGGCACCGAGGGGAAAGCCCGCAGCCCGGACACGGGACACGGGACACGGGACACGGGACACGGGACACGGGACACGGGACACCCCTTCGGCAGCCGCGCTGCCCTGCAAGCAGAGCTGGGCACGGGCAGGGAACAAGGAATCGGGGATGGGTTTCAGCCGGAAGGGACCTGCCGAGGTCATCCATCCCAACCGGTGCCTGAGCAAAGCGCTGGGATGGCAGAGCGACCCGCAGCTCCCCGGGCAGCACCGGCAGGTCCCCCGTCGAGCCCAGCCCCCGGGCAGCCTGCTCCTGCATCCTGGCACTGCCCGCTTGCTGGTCCTTCCTTAGTTACCTGATGCTCGCCGCTTGCCAGGTCTCCCTGGGGCGAGGCAGTAATTAATAGTGCTCCCTCTGAAGAGGAAGGATCAAAGAGCTGACCGAGTGCAGCTGTAATTTAAGTGGAAACAGAGCAGATAATGAGTCAAGGAGGAAACGTGCACTGCCGAGCCTTTCAGCCGCAGTCCAGGTTTAGGTTTCTCTTGCTTTCTGTGACAGAGCCTGCCTAAGAGAACTACAGGCTGTAGCTTATTCATCACTGGTGGGATGCTTTGTCTTCAACTGATGTCTGGGCAGCTCCCTCCTTCCTTCCCCTCCAGAGGCTCTGTCCCCAGTCTGCATGCTTCAGGAGACTCTGGGCACACAGACGTCTCTCTGCTTTTGCAATGTTCCCCGAGGAACATCACCACACCTTCATGGCCACGCGGTGCCAGCCAGAAGCCCAAGGCCTCTGCCCTTGAGAGCCTTTGCTGATAAGCAGACTCTTAGGACTTGGGATGTCTGTGCTTCCTTTGGTAGGAGAAATTGCAGGGCCCTGAGCTCATACAGAATCAATCCCATCCACAAAATTAGAGGGAAAGATGTAAACCGATTTTCCTTTCCAGCAGTGGCTCCCAAAGCATTTGAGATGTCTGAAGGAGCTGGGTTCACCTCTATTTTACAAAAGGGGAAACTGAGGCTCCCAGTGAGGCACTTTGCTTAGCTGGCCATTTAGGGGGGGGGGGGGAACCTTGGGGCTCCTCTTAGCTCATACCATGACACCAAGATCCCCTCATCCCCCATGTTCTGAGCCTCTCCAGGCTCCTCATTCTGCAAACCATCAGCCAAGAGGGCAGGAACAGCCTGTGCTGTCCCCAGGCCCAGAGCTGTCTGTGAACCATCAGGCCCAGGGAAACACTGAATGTGCATGTTCACTCTAGTAAGCGAGTTGCCATGGTGATCCTTTGGCGATGCAGCACAGATACAGAGGGGCAGTGAAAATGACTGTAATTCATTTAAGGCATTAAGAACAATTAACGTTTATTAAATTAAGTTTATTGAAAGAAGCACAAAGTAAACAAATCAGATTCTTAACCCATAAAATAATGGAATTGTTCTTTCTAATGCAGATATTGCTCAGTGGAGAAAGTAGTCTGCAGGGAAGATAAACTGCATTACCAACCATATACAAACAGCAAACCTCATTCCTCAACATAACGATTTATTGACTGTTCATCTGAAATGAAAACTATGACCTGTTAATCCATTTCATCCAGAGGAAGCATTTCTGAAGAGGTTGAGAGGAGTAAGTTAGTTGCCTAATAACAAAAAGTTAGTTGCCTAATAAAATGCCTTGGTTCATGGTGATAAGCGAAGATGACTATGGTCAGGATTGACACAGCATTACCAAAGAGCAGGAAATCCCTCTGTCGCTCTGTCAGTCATCAGTAACCATTAAAGGCAATGGGCTAGAGGTGCCCTCCAGCATGGGAAGTCCTCAGACACTCGCAGCCTGACAGTAGCTCTACATATACACGGTGCTTTTGCATTCATCTCCAAATACTCTCTGCTGCTATTGTCAAAACCACGGTGTGAGTACTGTAATTCGAACCATTGCCTATCCATCCCTTTACGCTGGGTTTAACAGCATCATTTCTTTGCATAAGCTGTAATAACGAAGTGCATGTCATGGTCATTTTTAGAGGGTTACCTCAAAGAGGTTAATAGCCTCCTCGAGCTGCAAGCCCTTGGAAGGGCTCCTGATTAAGCGTGCTATTGATCCGCACAAAGAGAAGGTCCAGCAGCCCGACCTGCTCTGCAGGGATCGTTACACGACCATCAAACCTAACGTAACGCTTCAGCCCAAAACCAGAGCTGGAATGGCTCATCTTCATTGCTCTGCACAAACGCAGTGGCCGGAAAATCCACAGCCCCTGACAAGCCAGGGGGACACACATTTCACAGGAAAGGGCTGTCCCTGAGCACAGAGCTGAATAGTAGCTCTTCTTTTGGGTACTTTACCATGAACATGTTTTTG
Source organism: Todiramphus chloris collaris (assembly GCA_025345505.1). Classification (NCBI taxonomy): domain Eukaryota; kingdom Metazoa; phylum Chordata; class Aves; order Coraciiformes; family Alcedinidae; genus Todiramphus; species Todiramphus chloris. Next base: position 5,638,562 of record JANVCC010000064.1, on the reverse strand, counting down.
CAGCTACTCCTAGCAAGCAGAGGCCCTTGAGTGTGCAGTGGGCAGCAACCAATCTCTGCAACACTTTCAGAAAGGTTCATCCTGCTTTATTCCCCAGATCCTCTATCTGGAGCATTTCTGGGCTTCACAACGGTCACTGGAAAGCACAGGGCTATTTCCATGCTCCTACGATGCCACAAAAGCAAAAAATCCAAGTGTCCAGTCCCATCGTGGGACGGTGTAAACCAGAATTTAATGTGGTCATTCCCTGGATACATTAAACACAGATGTACAGATTCAAGAAATTACAGATTCATTGGGCATTGATTAAATAAAAAAAAATAAGAGCTAGGAGAGTCACAGATGACTGCTGCTGCCATTTGCCAGCTCTCCCTGAGGGCAGCTGAGGCAGGCTATAATTAATATTACACAGTCCTGACAAGCAAGATAAAACTTCTGGTCAGGACAGGATGTAATTTAGCATCTATTTATTCAGCAGCATAATTTATTAACTTGAACAAACAGTGTGGGCAGATTTGTAGCCGATACGTTACAATTTCTCTGCAAAGGGTGTCAGGAGCACACTACGTGCGCCGCTGTTCTCTCTCCCCAGGCATGGCTGAAAGCTTCACCGCAAACAAACAGAGCCTCCAGCTGAAAATCCAGGTTTGAAGAGAACTTTGCAGAGCTGTCAACCATCCTCTGTGGGCAGGGAACGCTGGGTCATGCCACTGCCACCCCATCAGTCCCTGCACAGTTATACCAGCACCAAGCACGCTCCTGCAGCAGCAAACCTGGCCACGCTAAAATAAACGCTTTGCCAAGCCCTGCCTTCCTGCCCTTGGATTAGTGCCTGCTTTTAACACTGTTAGTGCCAGGAAATTCTGGCTCCAATTAATCGATGGCAAAAGTCCCATTGACTCCAACGAGCCAGAATTTCAGCCTGGTTCCCACAACCTTGTGCTGCAGCATATATAACTGTCCAAAACCAGTTGTGTCTACCTCAGTAGAGCCTTTGTGGAGCACTGTCCGTAATGAATACAGGCTTCAGAGGCTGGCCTTTCAGAGAGCTGATGGAAATAACTAGAGATACCTAGGCATCGCTGCACAGGAAGAAGGCAGCAATTTCTAGCCAGCTTTCAGGCTCCAGCATTCAGCTTTCCTGTACATTTGAGACATACTCTTTCCCCAGTGATGCTTGATCCGCCGGTAGCATTGGCGAGGCACGAACTGGTCCCAGTCCTGCATTGGCTGTCAAGTGCCTTTAAAAAAAGTGAGAAGTTAGTGATGCATGTTCCTTGGGATCCATAGCTGCACACTTGGTCGGTATTTTCTCCTGCAGGGAGACAGGTGTGGCTTTACCAGAGGGGATGGGGGTTTTTTCTCCATTTAAAGCAGGACTAGCTTATTCTCCTCACTCCAAAGACATTACCAAAAATGGAGACAGCTGCGGAGGGAGCTGTAAAGAGGAGATTGAATCGGTGAAAAGCATGAAAAAAAGAGAATTGACATTGCTCGTGTCTGTGATGGCCCCATGCTCAGCCTGCAACAGACAAACAGTATTTCAGCATCAGCATCCACTGCAAAGCAGGGCTGTGCTGATACCCTTCATGGAGATGGAACACCTCGAGAGCGGCGAGGGGCCAAGAGAGCTGTTTCTGACTGAGCGAGCTGTACATCACAGAGCACTGAAAGGCTGTGGCTGGCAGCAGATGTCCTGCCCCAGATGAGGCACACTGAACAATCCTAAATTAGTTCTACCAAAAAACGGGGAGAGCAGCTTCTCAGGGGAGGTTGCGGGGTGAGAATGTTTATTGGGAAGCAGAGAGAAATAACCTGAGAGTGGGGTTTTATTTCCAAAACCCAGAATCTCTTTCTTTGCAGTAGAAAGATAAATCATAAAAATCAAATTATTCTGGCAAGAGTCATACAGAGGCCCAGACTGCAAGCAGCCCCTACCCTGGGCTCATCAGGAGGCTTGCTCCCGTTGTCATCGACAAGACTGTTTCTAATCCTATTAACCAGGCTGTGGCTTGTGCTGGGAGACGCAGCGGCTCTATTTTTGCGTGTGCAACGGTGACACCAGCCACACGTGCAACGGTGACACCAGCCACACGTGCAATGGTGATACCAGCCACACGTGCAACGGTGACACCAGCCACACGTGCAATGGTGACACCAGCCACACGTGCAATGAGAATGCTGAGCAGCTTCTAATTTCTGAGTTGAAATGGCTGGTTAAAGTTAAACCTCTCTGTCGAGCACGGTGAAGCCAGACTCCAGAGGACTGGGCACTGCTGTAGTGATTGATGGTCCACAGTTTAGCTCCGGAAACTTCTGGAACAGTTATTAAACCCGGAGCCTGAAACTGAATGTGTTTTGTGTGAGAGATAAGCAGCCAGGAAAAAAGAAAATACGTGTGGCCATGTCCATCCCTCAGTGCTCTCCATCTGGGATCAGAAACTCTGGAAAGAGCTGGGGAGTCAGGAGGTGGAAGGTTCAATAGCAAGGTGGCAGCAACAAGCCCCTAACGATGAAAACCAGGGTCCCACAAGATGCTAGCACTCGGATAACCATGGTCCAAGGTAGAAGACACTGCCATGCACATACTCAAGTCTCTGGCCCAGGGTGAACGAAGCAGGACGTAGCCCAGGTCCCGATGGGTGTTCATACACAACTATTTGCTCATTTTCCACAGGGGGCTTGAGAAACCCTCTTGCTGGAAGTTAGTACAATAGATACATTTCCTGGAAAAGCTTCTAGCATATCAAATTATTATTTACCAACAACAACAACAAAAAAGCCAATTAGGGCTGAAAAATCCCTAAGTGCTTCTGGCTTCTCTCTCTTTTTTTTTGTAAGCACGGGTCCTCCTGCCTCCCTGATCTCATGATGAACAGTTGCTGTATAAAGTTACCACAGAGCAGACTGGGTTGAAGAAGGGATGTTTGTTTTGTCTTTGGAACAAAAAGTATGTTTGACAGTCGTGATGAAAACATTTATCAACAACCTACTTACCTGAAAACAAGGTAAATGTGTCTTCACATCACAGTAATAGGGGAACACACAGACTGTGCCTTGCGTTTGTCAGGATCACAAGGCACACAATTAGAGCAGCCAAAGACTGCTCTGTGTGCTGTTAAGTCTTTTGTGGGCTGATAAGAAAGAAATGCATGCCAAGGAGCAACACAAAAGCTTGTTGAGACAGGACTAAATATGAGGTCTCTAATGAAACGGGCTTTTGCCAACATCCACTCCCTCAGGTTCTCATTCAGATCTACCCTGCTTCAAGCTGCATCTGGACAGATGAATGGGGCTGCACGGCTCGATAGGGACAGTGGTTACCAGCAATGTACTCATTTTAAAATGAAGTAATTTATTTCAATGACAAATGCCTGATAATTTCCAGCAGCTGAAGCACATTCTACCATCCTCCACAACAGAAGCAGACAAGCATCCCTGCACTGGTACACTAGCAGCCAACTGGCATGAAAGGAAACTCATCACAGCAGCCCAGGAAAAAGAGGCAGATAGGCTGGTTAATAGACACATGGACATCTGACTCAAGATGGAGCTTTTGGACAAGCCAAACACTGTACTCTGTACTCACAGAGGATGTTTGCTTCTGGCTTTGTCACTAGGAGGTTATGTTCAGGCTGTTGTTCATTATTGGATATGAGTCCTCTTTCACTGAGACCGTGAGGTCTCCAAGACATAAAATTCCTCCTGTGATGAGTTTATGTGTAAATAAAAATTAAAAAAAAACCCCCAAGCTGATGCCTTGCTTGACCTGTCACATAAAAGGAGGTATCATAACTCACAACAGTAATGTTCCTGAAGAAAGAAGTTAGTGCCACACAAGGTCTGGCCCCAGGGACCTCAAAGTATCAGTGTTTTGACATGCCCGTGCTTCACCCTTCCCACTGTTCCCACAGGCTGAGCTGAACTGATCCCAATTATACCCCTTAATGGTAGGAGCAGTGTTGTGCCTTTGGATTAGTCTGTGTCTGGGGAGCTTAAGCAGCAATTATACGTGCTTCACTGCTGTAGACCTGATAATAACAACAATAATAATTATCATTTATAGGCTTCTTTGCCTTTTCAGAGCTCTTTGCAACCATTAATTAATTAACATTGTTAAAACCTTTCTTTGATTTAAAGCATCTTTAGAAGGAGGTCATTCCTCCAGCACGCAAGTGCTAACTTGAGATGTCTCTGAAAGCAGCTTGCTCTCACTTGACTTAGATCCATGTGTTCCCACCTTCTTCTCATTTTATAAGATAAAGAAAAGGAGAGAACAGATTCAGATACAGCTGAGGTGAGACCATACACTGCCTTTTGATGCTTTTCTCTGGGCTGCTCTCTAGTGCTCCACACTCACTATTTAGGTTCTGTGAGAGTAAATCAATGCCTTTGTAATGCATTTAGCTGAAGAAATCTCCCAAACAATTCCTCTTGAAGCTGTTCCAAGAAACAGGAGCTAAGTCAGGCTGTTTTATGGGAATGTGGGTTGACTCACATCTTGGTACAAGCGCAGAAACACGCTGATTCCAACTCTTGCCTGCATTAAGAGTCTTGAGACGACCAAAAAAAACCTATTTACATTCAAGCAGCATTCTTTTCCTCCTGGTCAGGCAAGACACCAGCTACTCCCTTCCACAGACATTCTCCCCTTTCTCTATCCTGCATGATTTATACAGCATTTAAATAATGAATTGCATGAACACTGCGGAATTTACAGCACTCAGTGTAGGTCATTAAATGAATCACTGTATAATTCATCTAAATGAACCTGGATCTTGCAGTGGGAGGATTTCACTGGAAAGATCAATCCACAGAGTTTATGAAGTTGAAGGATTGTCAGAGATTTGCACTGTAAGTACTGTGTATATTTAGAGTAAGAATAGGAGTGATTTATGCAGGATGACACCTTGATTTCCACTCACTCAGCTGGATGCCTCTGTCTCTGTCCCCCAGCTTTGCCTCTGAAACATTCTCATCTGAGGAAATCATTGCCCTCTGAGGGAAACAAAACCTAAATCCTCCAGCAGGGCTCTTAGAGGAGCCATTATTAGCAGTGTCCAGAAACAGCAAGGCACAGTAAATTAGTATTTGCCAGAGAGGTAACCCTGGGGTGTGACTTCACTGTGAGCCTGTGAGGTGATAAGCTCCAGCAGACAGCACTGGAAAAATCTCAGTGCTCTAACAGATCCACTATCCTCAGAAAGGGGTCAGTGCAAGTGCCAGGGTAAGGCCAGTCCAGGAGGCTGAGACAAGCTGCCTCTAAGGACAGAGAGAGAAAAGAAAATACTTCAAAAATAAATAAAATAAAAATCGCAGAGCATTCAGTGCAGAAGTTGCACTCCATCAAAGCTTCCAAGAAACAAGCTTGCATCTAGCAGCAGCTTAGGAATGTTTAATGAAACATGAAGAAATAAGAGCTACAGTTTAAATAAGAATGTCTAGTAAGAAAAAACTGGTTTACCTGCAAATCCCTGGGCCAAAGCAAACAGGAAAGAAAACCTGGGACAAGGCAAGCTCTGCTTCCCTCTAAGACATGACAGCAAGTCAGAAAGATTTGCATCCCAGGGAACTCACAGGCTCCAGTGTCTGCACGCTGAACAACGAGGCTGTGAGAGGCTTAGCTAAAGCCCTTCATGTTATATTAATATAATTCTTGGTATATAATTAACTCTGGTACCTCTTCACCTTTGATAAATTGAGCACTGGTGCCCACATGTGCTCTCCAAATAGCACCATTCATTAGCTTGTCATTCCTGGATGCTGCTGTTTCAGAGGAAATGCTGTATCTTGCCCACAGGCAGAAGGGTTGGCCACAGCCAGCTCCAACTCGACAGAGTGGATGAACTGGAGCAAATAAACTGACCACACTGTTCCAGGAGAGAGATCAGGTCAAGTCTCTAATATGGGGAATCCCACAGCCCCCCCAAGCCACTCAAAGGCAGGAGTCCATCCTCTCGTTACTCACCAGGTCTCAAAGTGGCAAAAGCATCCTTTTCGCACGAGGTCAGCTCAGGTCCTTCTCTTGTGCAAAATGTGGAGGTATTTGTTTATTGTCTTTATGCTCTGTTGTTCTTCCTGAGCCAGCTCTCCCTTTTATTCACGGTTGTTGCCATTGAGGTTAACTGCCAGCTGCCTTTGGTGTGCTTGAAGTTGCTCAGAGCTGAGCTGAAAGTTGGCCGTGCGGTTAAAGCACAGGACTGGGCATTAGGAAGCAATTTTTGGCTCTGCTTTAGACCCTCTTTATGGCCGTGGCATGTCACTTAATCCATCTGCCCCACGCTTCCACCTCTGCAAAAGAAGGCAAGGATAGAAATTTTCTCCTCCTTTGTATCACTCATATTCAGATGGAAGCACTTAAAAAACAGGCTTTATTTCTCTCAGGACAGCAACTAACACAAGGACTCCAGGGGAGAGTTTTCGTGTTTCCCATGATAATACAAGTAGGTGATGATAAAAGGCAAAGCGAGTAACTTCATTTTCCCTGATCAGGACAAGGTGGCTGGCTCCTGCTTACCTGCCCAGTTTGCATGCTGGCACTGGCAGGACTCCAGGCATTTGCAGAGCTCCCAGAGCAGAAGACACAGACCTGGTGAGGGTCATGAATAATAATTTTTTTTTAAAAGTTTCCCCACGACAGAGTAGACATTCACAGAATCCACAAAGTCTGCTTATCAGAGTACATACCATTTTAAGGAACATTAAATAAACACGGGCAAGAGTGCAGAGCCCAGGCGTACCTATGGATCGACGAGTCTCAGTCATTTAAAAATCCATCAGAATAAATCACCAATGTCCATATGATCCTATGGACCAGTGAACAACACATACCTCACAGGGATTTCTGCTTTCTCTGTCTCAGCTTCACCAGCTGTGAAAAGGAAAGGCTCCTGCTCATTGCTTTGTGAAGCAACACAAACTCTACAGATTAAAAGTATCACTACAGTGCTGGACAATATTATTAAACCAATTAAGCAAATTAAATGAGGATTAATCTCATTTAAGTGACCTTAACAGCAACCAACACTGAGACTATTGCACTGAGCCCCAGCTCCTCCTCGTCTTCAGGACTCGCAAGGTCAGGGCACCCCTGTGGGGCAGGTGACTTCTCAAACAAGGGAGGGTCCTTGACTCTCACCAGAGCCCATCCCGCTGCACACAGAGAGAATCGGGTTGCTTGGTCCAGTCTGCACGGCCCGTGGCTCCTGCTGACAGTTAAGTGTTTTGCCACTCCTGCTAGAATAGATCAGCAGTGAGGGATGTTCTTCAGCACCTGGGCGGATGCGTGCATGCGTATCAGTACACGTGTGTAAGCATCATCTGCATCCCAACATGCCCTCGCCCACCTCTGGGTCAGGTCTGCTGCTGGAGCACACTTGTACCTGGAGACACACAGCTCCTCAGCCAGGCAGCCTGCAGCTCTGTGGGGAGGAAGGATGGAGGAGAAGGAAAAGCTAACATTGAACAGTGATCTTTTAAGTCGACTTTTGATGCATATTCTCACGTCAAACAGCAGGGTAAGCCCAGGAGCCCCTGGCACGCCGCAGAGATCTGGGTGCCTTTACTCCACCCCTTTTAGGAAACATTTTCTTTGCAATGCCAGCCAGCTTTCATGGCACTGCTGCCTTCTCTGGGACTGAGGTCCTTGTCACTTTGAAGATCCTAGTCATTTGACTGCTTTGAATTCATTTGTTTAATGAACCTCAGGGGGCCACTGCTCTAAAGCATTCCCAAGCATGTTCAGAGCTTTGCAGTTTCTCCACTAATTAGAGACTCCTTTGGGGCTAAACACAAGAGGTTCTGCTGCCGTGTTTGAAGACGGCAGCAAGCCAAGACAGTGCTGAATCTCTAACTCAGATGAAGCATTTTTAATATTTTTCCTCCTCTGTTTTTTCTTCTCCCTAATCAGTGCAAAGTTGCCAGCCACAAGCACAAATTATTCAGGTCAAGGTGCTCTGAGACAGGGAAGCTTTTTATCAAAGCATGAATACCACAGCCAAGACCTGCAGCGTGCTGGTTTGCGCATGTGCGCTCGGCTCAGTAGGCATCACACAGCCCTCCTCTCTTCCACGAGCCCTTTCCTCAGCACACGTTAACCTACTCGCTCACCAGAAAGGATGCTCTAGCAGTTAGAACCCCAGATTGGATCGCTTATTATTCCCTATCCAGGAACACACCAACCTCAGCACTTGCATGGCCAGTGCATAGCCCAGCTAGAGAGCCTCGTGCACAGCCCACACACCACGTTACTTACATGGGCTTAGGATAGGAAAAAGGGGGGGGATACCCCAAAACACTCCTGAAGCGCCCCAAGGATGTGGGAGTGCCATGGTTAAGAGATGCAAGACAAAATACCCTCATAGCAGCTTTTCTTAATGAAAGAGCTTTCTCTTCTCCTTCCTTCCCTCGACAGCTTACTTACCAAAACATCTAACACACATCCTGCTTTAAAAAATAAGGACTCGTTCTTGTCGGAGTGATCCAGGAAACAAACTGCTATCTTTTGCCAGCTTCTTACAGAAACTTTATTACTCCTCAGAATTTCTCAAAATTAAGAGAACTCTGCCCAGAATCCACTCTGCAGTCCCCAGGGCACCAAGGGTCCTGCAGAATTAATTGCCAGGCACATTAACTACTGGTTAAACAGACAATCCCCAAATACCACAAGAAGTGATTATTAAGCATGTGCCACTGATTGGACACATCCTCTCTCCTTCCAGTCTCCTTTCTGTCGATAAAGTTCTGAAGGACAAGCATATAATAGGAGGCAGTAATGGTAAATAGATAGAATCTCACCAGAGAGCTGGAAACCACCTTCCTGGACAGAGTTGTAGATCCCTTCTCCAGGATCCCACATACCAGCTGGAGTCGATCTGAAACCAAGAACACTGCTCTCTGCCCACCTTCAGCTGGATCAGTGGCACCAGGAATCCTTCCAGGTGCTGTCTTCTGCCTCAGCTAGCCACCTTTGGTATGTCCCATCTGCCCTAACAAGGGCTGCCAGGAAAGATGGCAAGGCAGAAGCTGGCAGGGTGGGCTGTAATCCTCACAGCCCTCACAAGAGGTCACTGCTTTCTGGTTACAGCCATCAGTGCTGCGAAATCCTGGACTCAAAGCAGCCTTGCAGGCAGATCCTGCGAGCCCTTGGACCAGTCCTCGGTCCTGCCACCTCCTGGGACCTATAACATCTCCACAAGTGGCCGCGGTGGCCTGAGCCATCTCTAGCACATTCTGGCACGTATTTCCCACCTCCAGAAACAGCCTCTTTCAACAGAAAAACACCCCCGATGAACGCAGCTTCCCACCCCATCCTTCCTCCCTGCACATACCCCTCTTTGCTCCATCTACGTGAAGTCTGAGCAGCAGGGAAGCTGATAAACGTGGAGCTGCACCCCTGAGAGGCAGGAAGGAATCGGAGGGACTTGCAGGGGTACCCTCCTGCCCACCCATGAAAGGCAACGCTGGTTATGGCAAGAGCGGGGGAACAAGCCGAGCAAATTCCAGCCCAAGTCCACAGTCCCCAACCACCACGACCACAGCCTCTCATTTACAGTCCCTCTGGCTTCCTCCCTCTTCCTCCAGACCACATTTCCCCCGTACCTTCACCCTGATGACACAGGAAAGAGGAGTTCCAGCTCTCCCCCTGCTGCAGGGGTAGAAGGAGCGCAGCTCTGCCCCTGCCCCACTCCCCCCTGTGCAATTCAGCCTCAGCCCTCTCAACCCTTTCATCCCTCTCCCGACCACTGCACCCTTCAGGGGCTGCAAGCAAGATGAACTGGCAGCCCCACCTCATCCCGCACCCCACTCAGCACCACAGCCCCTCGGCCGCTGCTGGCCACGCGGCTACAGACGACAGGAGGGCTGCCCGCGCGGGGACGAGGATGCACGAGAAGCAGAGCTGGCCAAAGAGACAGCACAAGGGGGGTTTGCGTGCAGCCGTGGCCGGGGGTTCCAGAATTCCTGCCTTCCACTGCTGCTGCCTGCTCCTGCCACCGTACAGGGTGTATGGAGCATGGAGACCAGGCCACGGGTGACAGCGGCTTTCCAGGAGGAGGGAGGCAGTGGGATCGGCCCAAAGCCATGGCACAACCTGACATCCAGGTTCCCTGCAGCTTGCCCTGCTCCTCACTCCCTCCCTGCCAGCACCCCAACATCCTCTGCCACAGGGCAGCCAGGGAGCGGGCAGCGTGCGTGGGGAGCGGGGGGCTGGCAGAGTCCTCACACCACACTGACCCCCCTCCGACACTCAGCTCTTGGGGATGGCCTTGCACCTCTCAAGCCACCAAGGAAAGGCAGACAGTTCCCGGGGCCAGCATCCCGCAGTGCCAGGCGCGCTGTGCCCGGCTGGGGTGGCTGCTGAGGGCTGGCAGAGGGAGGGCAGCTTCTCTCCTGCCCCTCTTCTTGCCAGCACACCCCAGCAGCGGGACGGCCAACCCAGAGGCTGCTGGTGGAAAGCTGCTGCCATCTCCTGGGCAGCCCGGTGCCACACGGCACCCTTTTCCCACCAGCCTCTTTCCGCCAGGGCCGTTGCTCCCCTCTGCCCCAAAGAGCCACCCCCGGGGCCCCCGGACTTCCCCTGCAGCCCCTCCTGCGACCCCGAGGCAGAAGCATCACCCCTGCAAACAGGGGCTGCATTGCCCGCTTCTGTACGAAGGGGCTGCCCTGCAGGGGCAAGCAAAGCGGGTGACCTGGTGACGAGGTGAGCCGAGCTCCTGCCCTGTTTGGATGCGCAGGGCTCGCATCCCACCAAACTGCACGCCCAAAGAAGGTGTGACAGGGACCTGCACCCCGGTGCTGCTGCCTGTCCTCACGGCAGACCGGACAGAGGTGGCACCAAAACAGCGGCACTGCCCTGGGCAAACTGCCCTCCCTTTCCCGTGGATAGTTTTTGGGACAAGAGAGACTGCAGTGGAAGCCCTGGAAACCGTCCCAATGCTGAAAGGGGAAGGAATGCAGCAGTGGCACTGGGACAGACAACAGCACTTTCTTTCCAGAAAGGCACACGAGAAGTAAAAAGATGACAGGAATGACTGTGGTCCCCAGGGGGGTTATAGAGACCTCGTCTCTGCAGGAGGCAGAGGAAGCAAGTAAACCCAGTCAGTGCTCTGTAGACTTTCAAGTCACAGAGAAAGCAAGCTCCTGGCTCCTATTTCTCCTACCTCTTGTGATCAAGGATCGTTTGGAGACCAAACTTCCTGGGCTGTCCACAGTCCAAACCCAAGATATTTGCAGTCACCTCCGCAGAGCTGCCAGGAGAGCTCCTGTACCTGGGCTGTGCCACCGTTCTGCCTTAGGCAGGGTTGCTGAGCAAACAGTGCCCCTTTGCATAAGGATGTGACAAGCCTATCGCTCCAGACTGAGCAGGCTCCATTTACCCCAGTGCTGCACATCCCCTTCAGCAACACCCCCTGCCTCCCAGCCTGCAAGGATGTAATTCTGTGCATGTTTTGTCTCATTGGTCAAGCTGTACTAAGGTCTGCCTACTTTTCCTCACTTCCTCAGGCAATCCCACCCTGCATCACTTCCCAGAGGAAGCACCTTGTGGGTTCAGGGCATGGGCAAGGTGGAGCTGGCTGAGGAGGTAGCCAGGCTGGCAGGAGGTCAATATGATGGGATGCTGTACCTGTAAAACCCACTGGAGGAGGGGACAAATGGCTAGAAGTTTACCTGAGAAAGTACAAAGAGGCAATGGAGGCCAAACAGGAAAATACCCTCATTAAAATACTCATTTTAGGGAACTGCCCATTTGCAAAATGTTTGTCCTTCAAACTAGCTTCCTCCCTTGTAAAGTGCCAGAGTAAACCTGCTCTCCCTCGCCCTGCAGCCAACAGCCCTTCTGATGTAGATAACAAGGCTTTTAGGACCTTATCCCTCAGAGGCAAACACAGAGAACAATCCATCTTTTCTTTTTCAAGCCTGGATAAAGCCCCTTCAGGGCTGAGAATAGGATAAAGCACCTTAAAACTGAAGGTTCCTTCTGCTGTTTGGCTGTGGGAAATCCCATGCCAGGGACACCATGAAAGCTGAGCTGGCAGAGGACCAGGATTGAGGTGTTTCCCTGCAGCAAACCTGGGACATGTGGGGGGACCGGCAGCCTTGCAGCTCCCTCCTGATTCAAAGTGCATCCCTCATCCAATCTGCAGCTCCAGCGAGCCACAAGGTCTTGCCTGCCCTTCTCCCTCCCCTCTGTGTTTTTCTCTCCTCTCCTGTATGGAGGTGGTGGTGGGGCCCTCCATCTGCTTTCTGGAAGCTGCAGAGAACTGCTGTGACTCTGGTAGCTCCAAAGCCCCTGGACAGAGCAGAGGTGCAGAGTCCATCCCAGCAGTGGCAACTCACCACACACCACGAGCAGGAAAAGGCATCTTTTACAACCAGTTCAGCAGTCAAAGCAGTAAAAAGCATCGTACATTTACAAAACATGCTGTTTGCACACCAGAGCAGTAAATCTCAGCTGCCCCAAGTTCTTCACCCAGAGCAAATAGTCCAATAAACCCATGTAGAAGAGCTCAGAGCAAACATACCTCTCCTTGCCCTGAATTGGGCACAGTCCCCTTCTATGAGGAAGCAGAGAATGGCAAGTCTTCTCGGACATGGCCATGACTTGACCTTGAAAGAAGATTGTGGAATTTATAGCCCTAGCTTAAGTTTTGCCCACAAACAGACAAAAGACAGGAGAGGGAAGGAACCACACCACTTGTTCTAGCAAGGAGAAAGCCAGCCAGGAGGATAACTTCTGTCTGCTTGCCAAGAGAGAATAAACCCCGAGTCATCCCAGATGGCGTAACACCTGTAGTGTGAGGGGGAGACAGGGAAACACCTCGAAATCATTTCCAAACCCTCCTTGAGTTTACGAAGGAACCGCAGACTAGATCTCTGGCTGGGGAGCCCCGTGGTTGCTTGTTACCCAGAGGCCGTATTTATTTTGGCATCTGAAAACCAAACTTCGGAGCTGCCACCCTGGAAGGGGTCAGCTCCTGCTTTCCCCACCCTGGAAGGGTCCAGCTCCTGCTTTCCCCACCCTGGAAGGGGTCAGCTCCTGCTTTCCCCACCCTGGAAGGGCCCAGCTCCTGCTTTCCCCACCCTGGAAGGGTCCAGCTCCTGCCTTCCCCACCCTGGGGCTGTTTCTGTTCCAGCCAGAGCAGCCAGGATGTGTGCTAGGGTCCCGCTGGCCCCGGCCACAGCTGAGCAGCCTATGCCCTGCCAGCTTCTGCTCCATCCATCCATCCTACTGCTCTGGCCAAACATTTGGGGAGCTTGGGAAGCTCAGACTCCTTGTGAGTCCTGGGATTCAAGTGACTCTTTGTAACACACATACAAGTCTCCCATAGGAATTTCTACTCCCTGCCCTTCCTCCGCTGAACTTCATACCCATTTTATTTGCTTCATTACATAGGCTTATCCCTGGCTAGATTCATGACTATGGAGTCACTTTTCGGGATAAAAATAGTAATATTATTGCTCCCCAGAGCTCTCCTCTTGACGGAGCTTCCTGACTATATCCCCTCCCAAAGGCAGGCCTCAGCTCCCACTTCCCCATGGCAAGTTCAACCTCCTCAAGAACCAAGGAGGAACAAACTGAAAAGCCCCAGTGAGTGCACATCATGTCATAAACATTGTCACTTCCATCATCATTTACAAAGATCTCTTGTGCCCTGGATTTTGTACATTTTTTTGAGCTTTTGTAGCAAAATCATCCCTGTTACATATGTGAGACAATCCCATTCTGCCTGTTCTTTTCCAACATCAATTCTCTCCAAGAGGCAAAGATATCTATGTTCAGCTCTGCTTACGCCGGTGACGTGACACTGAGTCACTCTCATTGCCTGAGAGATGGGACCGTGTTATTGCAAGGAGACTTCGGATGAAACTGCCAAGAGCAAACAGCGTCACGAGTAAAGTTGTGCTTGCAAAATACTCTGCTTCTATTTTACCTGCTTTTTTTTTTCCCCATTCCATTTCGCTGACTTAGTTTTCATGTTCAGAAAAGGCTGTGCAGCAAGCTGTGGAGAACAGCTCCTATTTCCAGGGGACTTGCAGCCTTGTTGTCCCTTTGGAGCACTCTCTCCTGCTTCTCTGCACTGGGGGGGGATGTGCAGAGCATTTCTGAACTCAGCAATGTGCTGCCCACTGATGCTGGGCTTCAACAGAGCAGCAGAGAGTGCCCAGAAAAGCTCCCAGGAGGGCAGAAGGCAAGGAAGAAAGCCACAAGGAAACTGGGACCTGCAGGAGTATTTGATTCTGTGATGTTAACAAGCCAGAAAAGCTCAGTTTCTCCTTTTTTTTCCAGACTCTCTGCAAGTTTACCTCCAACCAATGTGTACCAGTCCTTCCAACACATCCTCTCTTTCTCTGACCTCTTCCTTCTGCTCTCCTTTTACTCTGCATCTCACCTATTTTTTTTTTTTTTTCCCTTGCACTTGCCCTTTTCCCCCACTTCTGTCCAAGTTTCATCTGAAACATTTGACACAGCCTCTTCCTTGGGCGGGGTGCTGCCTGGGTGAGGAGCTGTGGGGCTGGGAGAAGGGAAGATGAGCACAGGGAGGGAAATCCAGACCTCCCACTCACCCAGCCAGGCACGGGTGATTCAGCAGAGCCTGGGCTGAAGAGGAGGAGGTGGACTCGACAAAACGACAGCACAAAGGAGTCAGCAATGCCTCCAGGAGCTTCCTGTGGGCTGACAAAGCTGCCTGCAAGCCCAAGGCAGATAAGGGGAAAAAAAAGGCAGGACATACCCTTTTCCTTTTGGAGGATCCAGCTCATCTGGAGAACCTATGCATTCAGCATATTGCTCACTTTTACTGCTGGAAATAGCAGCAGAATTAGCACCGGGAACAGGTTCTGGAGCCATCTCCATCTCGGGGGAACTGATTCAGAATCATCACCATTTCTAATTACTGGGTGTCACGCACTCCGGGTTTCGCTCGGGACTGACCCGCTGCTCCTTTCCCAACAAAGCAGAAGGCAAGTGGGAGGAACCCCTCCTGCTCACAGAAAGAAGGCAGTGCTCCCTTGCTCCCCAGCACCGATTATCTCACCGCCCATCGGCATCACCCCAATGCCTCAAAGAGCACTTGCAAAATCAGCTTCTGAAAACCCCAGCCAGTGGCCCCTGCAGGAAAATGGGAAAATCCAGGCAAGAGAACGGAGTGGAAAGAGAAACTTGATTTATTTTTTTTTTCCCCCACATAATTATTATTTGAGGGCTCCAGCCAAAATAACTTGTCATTGTACTGCTTGGGGAGAATCATGTAATGATCTGTCCCCTAACAAGAACATGCTGGGTTCACCAGTGAAGTGCTGTGAAAGGGGGTTATGGTCCAGGGTTACCAAGACTGTTCTTCCACAAGCTCTCAGTCCTTCACTACCCAGGTTTCTTCGAGCAGGAGTAGAAGCTATACTGGAACATCTCTACAAGGACATACACTGGCTGGGTTTTCCACTTTCAGGAACTGTTTGGCTTTTAAGAAAAGCCTGGAACAAGGCTAGAAACAGGACTGCGGATGCTCATCCACATTTCCAGAATGTGGGCTTCTGCAACAGCTTGCAGGCACGACGAGCACGCCAGCACACAACACAGCGCTTACCACGCAGAGGCTGCTCAAGGCATATCAGCACGTGGCCACCTGATTTCCAGCCCATGGGTCCCTCAGTGACATGTACACTGTCCTTTTTATTCCCTCCCAGCTGGCCACCCCTTTGTTACAATCAATTCACTCAGAAATAAAAGGAAGCAGGTGAAAATCTCGAACAGCGCGAGTGAAACTTCCCGTTGGGGGTGGGTACATGGAGGCAAGCGGGGAGGAGAAAATATTTGCATTTACCTCATCAGAACTAGAGTATAAATAGGCTGGAACGTGTGAGGCTTTCTCAGTTCCCAGGCACGGGTGTGTCGTGCAGCAGAGACCTTGAAGCGGATCATGGCAACCTTCCTCTTCTTGGTGCAGCTCCTCTTCCTCGGGACAGTAATCCCCCCAGCACACACACAGGCAGAAGACATGTGCAATTTGCTCCTGAATGCAACCAGAAGAGATTTCGATGTGACCGTGGCACCGGGGACATACCAGGAAATCACAACCTACCAAGGTGAGCCATCGCTGTCCAGATCTCAGAGCTCTCTCACTGCACTGAAATCTCCCTCCTCTGCCCCTAACCCGGCTGTTTTCTAGAGTCTCGTGGTGTTCTTAGATGTGTTTAAAATGTGTGAAGTCTGACACCTTTTCATTATTTATCTTAGGCAGAGATAGGTAAACTGCACCCGTTGGTACCTCTTTGTTCCTATTTCATGTTCACGTCTACTGGGTCAGTCCCAAATTCTCTTTCCTTCCTCAGGGTACTTTTTTCTCTATCTTTGTGCCTAAACTTGCTTAGGACTTGAATGCTCTTGAAAACACATGATTTTGGGGGTAGTTGTTTTGTGATTTTGTTCCCTTTCTGTCTTCCTGAGAATTTGCCCTTCTCAGTGGCAACGGCTGTAAAGACAAAGGTGAGGAAGTTACTTTGATGCTGACAGATACTCAAAACTGATCCCAGAAAAAGGCTTTTGTTACTACACAGAAGGTAGCCACAGAGTAAATGGCAGCCTGACCTTGTTGCCCGTGTTTGACAACAAATCTCACTTTCCCTGGAAGTTCAGCAAAACGTACACACTGAGAAAATAGCAGAGGAGAAACATCCTGATCCCTTCCTGCTGTGTGTGTGGGGAGTGCAGAATGCTGGTGTAAACTGGCAGACTTCTTCAGATCTCACCCAAGGAGCATCCTCTGCAGCTGGTTGTTGTTTTAAATAGAGAAAGGCTTTGGTCATTGCTGTTACTTCATTTTTTCAGCGCAGAATTGAAGTTTGACGGTAGTTTCTGTCACACATCAGCTTCCGTAGCTTCTGACAGTCTTGGCAGCTTCCATCTGAAACACTCCTGATCTGAAGGGTGCTAAGGGCCAAGAAGGCCATGGCAATACAGCACACACAGCAGCCTGGGCTGGGAGGCACAGCTGGGGAGTCACTTGCTCCTGGCAAGCAGATCCTCTTGCTTCATTTGCTTATCGTCCAACTTCTGCTTGCAACAAGAGCGTGATGCACAGCAGCACCGCACAGACTACTCACAGCTGGGACACAGCAACCTGGAGCAGAGCCGTAGCAAAGAAAGCGTGGGGTCTGGCACACTCAGCTATGGGCTGGAGGGAAGAACTGACTGCCCAAAAGCTTGGCCTCCTCAGCTTTTCCACCCCTGCTCTTTGCACAGGATCCAGAAGAGATCTTGTTTCACTAACAGATACAGTACCCGCAGTAGCAGGGGCTGAATCTGAGTTCCTCCCAGTCTATTCCGTAAGTGGGTAAGGGGCAGATAAGGGGGTTCTTCTTCCTGTGGTTCGGGGAGAACTATAGCACATCACCTCCTCTTTGCAGGCTTCCAGTGCCACACAGAGAGCACCGTGCAAGCAAACTCTTGCTTGGCTGAAAACCCTGAAGGCAGGGAGTCTGGAGAAGGCTGTCTTACACAACAGACAACTTACTTTGTCTAACTTCCTCTGTTTCCAGTTACAATAGATGACAACACCCAGAATGCAACGAAGTATTTACTGCAAGCCTTATCCCCACAAAATGTCTCTGTGGGAGAATGGAAGGTGGCAGAGAGGGAAAACTGCAGTTCTATTGACACAGCAGTACTAAATGTCACTCAGAAAGCAGCAAACTGGGTACCTCCAGACAGTAACATATCTTCCGTGGAAATAAGGTAAGGCAATAGTCCAGCTGTAAGTACTCTGTGGGGACAGTACCTGTCTGCGTAACCTCTTGGCGATGCACGGAATCCAGAGCCCACCTCTAGAGCAGGGGTTGAAACAAATCCCTTGAGCCTTCTCCAGCTTTTCCCTTGAAAATACCAAGGAAATATTTTCTGCAAAGCCGTATCTAGAGGTCACCCCATGAGCAGACTCAAGACTTGCTCAGACTAGCAGGACTGCAGATTAGTGCGAGGGAAATGAATGGATTGAACCCCCCCCCCCCCCCCCCCCCATTTCCATTAACACTAATGGAGCTGCATCAGTGGGAAATTATTTGTCAAAGGAAACCATAACCATTAGCCTGATTGCCCTTATCTGCGGGAAGGAACAATGCCACAGTTCATGACAACAAGGAGCAGATGGTCACAGTAAATTGCCACCCCTGGTACAAGATTCCTGCTCTGTCCAGAAAAGGCCAGTAAAA
The DNA here is from genome assembly GCA_025345505.1 of Todiramphus chloris collaris. NCBI lineage: Eukaryota > Metazoa > Chordata > Aves > Coraciiformes > Alcedinidae > Todiramphus > Todiramphus chloris. The sequence goes on along the minus strand of JANVCC010000064.1, from coordinate 5,620,358 downwards.
TAACCCAAGGGCAATGAAGAAGCCGTGTTTAGCGGTCAACAAAAGAAAGTGCAGTATGGCTGGGGGGCAAGATAAGTGAGCTCAAGATGATTTCATAGTTCCCATCTCTTCATCTGCTTTTAATGTCCCCTTTCTATCCCTACACGGATCTACACGAGACACTCAGCTTCTTTTTGAACGTATTTTCCTCTCTCTTCCCTCCTCCCACAGAGCATATATCATCCTCAACAATAACCTCACCTGGTTGAACACTGTGACTCTGAACAAAGGTAAGCAAGCTTCAGCTGGGCACTTCAAACCGCAGGGCCAATGACAGATCCAGAGAGGGCTTCATTTATGCTCTGGGGTGTTGGGACAGGGGGAAGATGGACTCACTGTAACCCCAGCTGAAGAATCTCTCATCTCTCCAATAGCCAGGGGACAAGGCAAAGGCACTGGAGTGCTAGGGCTAGGTAGAGGTTTTCCAGGTTATGATGTCCAACTTGAAACCTTTCCAAGATTCTTTGCTGCTTTAATAGACATAAACCAGCTACAACTGAGAGGAGAGGCTTACTTATTTCTGCAGGTACTGGCACAGGCTTCACACACACAAACACCCCCATTACCTGAACCATGCAAATACAGAGTGGAAGCTGTGGCTTTGCCATCACAGATAACATATCTGGCACGCCACAGAATCCTCTACCACTCAGAAGCCTCAAGCCTATACCAATGATGTTCCACTGATGTCAGTGGATATACTCAGAGGTACCACTCCTCTACCATGGGTTTGACCCCACATTTCTGCAAAATCAGTTAGACACAGCCTCTTGGAGTAGGTCCACAGCTCAGCTCACCCTCTCCACTTCTAATCAACCCTGGGGGCTTCTTTCCATTGCAGAACCAACAACCACAGCAACACCAACCACCACCCCCAACTCCGTGTCCGTGGTTCAGAGCAGCTGCTTCTTCGTGGCTGCCATTCAGTTGCCACTGCTCCTCGTCACAAGCAAACTGTTCTCCTAGGAGTCAGGAAGAGAAGAGAAGAGAAGAGAAGAGAAGAGAACCACTGTGCTGCACCTTTCCTCCTTGCTTGCGGTACGCATGGGAGGGCAGGCAGCTATCTACTCAGGAAAACTATTCACTTCTGTTTCTTAGGATGATAACTGCACTTCTACATTAAATTATGAAGGTCTAGTTGACTCCAGAGATGATCCTCCCCTTCTACCCCCAGCCTGGGCCAGCAATTGCAGCAAGATGAAACATTCTGTAGCAGGTCAGAGACCACTCTGTTCCAGCTTGTCCACTAGAAAAGCATAACATGGGCAAGAGCAGACCCCATCTAAGGAAGGAAAGCTACGTGAAATAACTCCTTCCTCATCACCTGGGGTTCTGTGAAGCACAAAGGAGCATGAAAATGCTTGAGAGGGAAAAGGCCTCATCTCATAAGGGTACTGGGATCTGCTGAGAAGCTCAAGGAGAGGTCTGCTCTTGGCTGTGCAGCCTGGGACCTGCCCTCGCAGCGTGTGTAGCTGCCAGGGTGACAGCACGGCACAGTCCCCCACAGTATAGTCACCAAACCAGCTGGAAGCAAAATGGGACTGGGAGGGGTTTAGGATTCACGTGCCTTGGCCAGGTTAAAACCTCCAGTGCAAGCACAGAGAAAGGAGTGTGCCCAGCAATCCCCTCCCCAGCACAAGCTGGAGGTCCTGCTGGCAGGGTATCCTCCAGAGCGGGCCTTGGGAATTTATTCTCTGTGTTGCTGTTTGGTCCAGCATCCCCTAAAGTTCATGATTTCAATGGATGCCTTAGGAAGTTCCTCTGGTTTTCTTCTGTCTTTCTGGAATGGCAGGGTGGGTATTTTTTATTTGCATTTTGTAATCAACAGCCGATTTTGCTGCAGGGCAAGATTGTGTGGGCTGATGAACCTCTTGATTTTATTATCAATATTTGTGGTTTTATATGCATAGTGTTTATTTAGGAATTTTCTAACTTTTGGAAAGTAATTTTTTTTTTTTTCTTAAACTAATCTAAATAAATTAAGGAATGAAAGTTGGACCCTGCTCTGTGCTTGTATCCCCTGCTCTGGGCAGTGCTTTGGCTGTGCCTTGACCATAGCAGCCAGCAAGGAGGGCAAAGGAAGGCCAGTGGTGGCCCTGCCAGGGCCTTTCTGTGGTCTCGACTCCGTGCCAGGGGACTATTTACACTTTGAAGTTTATGGGAATGGCAGGAAGCTTTAAAAGGAAAGCTCCTGCTTTATCAGCATGTGCAGACTCTCTGGCCCCAGCAGGGATAACAGGGACCAACCCAGTATATAAACCAGCCTGCTGGGTTTGCATGCAGAGCCCTCGTCCTCCAAAGACCATTTGCCCACACATTTCATCATACTGGGAAATGCATCCCCGCTCCCTTCCACGCGATGCAGAGGAAGGAGAAAGGACTCAAAGCTGTGTTACCTTTCATCCTTATCAGAGGAGTCGCCAGGTCCTTCAAACACTGGAATGGGCTCCATCCTTCCCATGAGGTGCTGGTGTAAGGCCCAACTCAGAACGACATCTGAGGTGCAGCTCCAGTGCTCAGGGTCAGGCTGCCCTGATGGACTCTGGTCCCAAAGTCAGACACATGGACAAAGATGCACATACAGACAGACTCTCTCTCGTGCTCTTTTCCTGATCCTCTGCACCCTCCCAGCCAGGGAAAGGTGCAGTGTATCTGGGAATACTAAAATATAGCCACATCCTAATTTTCACTCATCTTCCTATTACCTGGTGCGTTGTAGAGTGACTTGTTTCTAAAGCCAGGAGTCACAAGCACAATTGCAGACTTTATTTTAACCACCAAGTGCCTGCAGTGATGCACTAACAGAATGTTCTTGCAGAATTTAGTAGCAATAAATGTTTAGGGTCGAGCTATTAAAATTGGCATCTGTTTCACCAGGAGGGTAATTCACAGAGAACTGAGCATGTTCTATCTTCTGCTACTGCAAGTGCAAAGCACATAGTAAAATTCTAATTAGTGCTGTAAACTACTATGCAACTTTAATCTCACTGATGATCTATTTTGTAAGACTACAGCTCTTTGCCTTGGTTAATACATATAAAATTCCTTTTAAATGTCCTTGTGGCAACTCCAGTTTACGGTATAATCTATGAGTGCTGGGCATGCACAGCAATGCTGCTCACCTCCAGCTGGCTTTGTCCCGTTGATAAGCCTCATCAGTAACACTCTCATTAACTTCTACACATTCAGCAGCCAACACTAGCATTTCCCTTTACAACCCTGCCTCATTTCCCTGGTAAAATCTATTTCACAAGCATAACTAGGAAAAGGAACACAAGGCACATTGTAACAGGGAATTTGAAACCAACATAGGGGAAATTCTCTTGCTTCAGCAGGCAGGGAAGTAAAGGTGAGGTCTGCAAGACCCAAGAAGCTCCCATCAGAGGGTAAAAGACATTGCTGAAAATAAAGCCTGTGATTAAAAAAGTGCCATATGTAACAGCCATCAATAATGCTAAGACAAGAACTAGCATCACCTCAGCTTCCAAACGTGAAGCACAAAGCAAGACCCTCCTTTGATTCACAGCTGAATGTCCCAAGAACAAGAACCTGCCACATTATCTGCCCCTGCCACCAGGACAGCTGCCCACGTCTCCCTTTTTTGCCCTGAAGGCAATCACAGAGCCACTCCACTGCAGAATCTGGATCAGGATGGGAAGTGTTTTGCTGAAATTGTGAGTTCTGCAGCAGAAACGCATGGCAGAGACCAACGAGGTCCTGCAGCTGCCTGGATAAATGTAGAGGATGTAGAGGACAAATGAGTCATGGCATTTAAGGCAACCCTTTCTCCTAGAAAGAGAGCAGTGTCTAAACAAACACCAATCCTACCCCCAGTACAGTGAAAGCCTGCTTTGCCTCCCATCTAAATGAGGCTATTGTATCCACAGACACACCCACACCAATAAAAAGAACACTGGAGTGGGCAAAGCACGCAAACATCAGGGACTCCCAGACACGGCCTTGCCATAAACCAGCTGCCATTGCAGTCACAGGACAAATAATGCTCATTGCAGGGGAGAGCCACAAAGTGCCCCTTAGCCCCCTCTTATTTTTTCCTCGCTAGCACTGTTTTCCCTGTAGCCTCATGCTCTGCTGCACCAACTTTGGCTCAAGATACTTACTGCCAGTTAGCTCAGCCCAAAGGAACAGCTCGGGCTACAGGCTCCTGGTCCCACACAGTGATGCCTGGATTATTTATTAACTCGGTCATTGTTGGAGCTATAAAGAACCACAAATAACAGCCTAGGCAGCGGCAGGTAGGAGTGAGGGGCAGAATTTGGCTCAGTCTGAAGGTGCTGCTTTGCTGATGCTTTTGTAATAGTGTCTCTTTTGCTTTGTTTCATAAGTCCCCACATCATGGGAAAGTGATCAGTTCCCCCTCCCCACACTGCAAGAACTGGGGAATGAACCCACAGTCCTCCTGTGGTCACTGTGTTTCAAGCACAGAAAAGAGAGTACGACTTCTTCCTCCTTGCAGTGAGGCAGAATATGAAAACGTTTCCTAGAAACAAGTAATAAAATGAAGAGCTACTGATAAACAGGTTTCCTTTGAAACTGGGCAGCCTCAAACTTCACTTTTCTTCTAGTTATCAGAACCAAACGGTCACGTTAGCTGAAGCACAACGTGAGCATCGTGGCCAGCTTCTTGCACAGGTAATTTCTTGACACGCAGGCAATTACAATTCCAGCTCTGGTATTGCTGACCCCCTTCACCCAAACCACTACCCTGTCACGCAAGCTACTTCCATCTCCCTGCCATTTAAACTGAAGAGATCAGAATGAAGGGTATAAATACCTCTCCATCCTGCAACAGACAATAAATCTAAATGCCCAAGCTGCTGTGGGACATCCCCTTCCAGTGTGGATTCTTAACAACATACTGTTCTCTTCAGCTCCACAGTTTGTGCTGGGAATTGCTTTGTAAACAGCTACAGTGCTCACTGTACCAGGTCCTTACAGAGAGAAAGGCCTGCTAGCTGCAGAAGAAATGGCTCTGTGGCATGGGAAACAAACAAACAAACCCTGAAATCAACAGGAAAAGAAAAGAGCATCACATAGTTCTCATTCTCATGGATTTTTTCTATTTGATGACAAAGCAAAACACCGCTAAAATCCACGTTATTAAAAATCATAAATGAGTCCAATGTGTAATCAGGGAAAAATCAAAGTCTTTTGGGACATACATTTTGCCAGGCCATCCCCTCTCTAGCAAGCTGCTTTATTTAACGTGGCACAGCTGTAAATTTTACATCAGCTTGGTGGTTTGGGTTTGCAGAACAGGAACGTTTTGAAATAAAGCAGACTAATCAACAAATTCTGAGAACCCCAATTGCTAGATTGCTGCAAGAATTCTTTTGAAACATCTGTATTTGTCCATTTGCAACACGGAACCAATGTCTAGCTGTAGGAAAGGCAGCGAGCAGGGCTGAAGCGATCCACTGATCTGATTACACAGCAGAGTTTCTGATCAGTTGAATTTAAGCTTACTTCACTTCTCAGAGATTGTTTCTTCTCCTTTATAAACAACAATGTTCTGGTCCGTTTCATACACTTTGACTTTATAAAGAATTCCCATGGGCAGGAGCTTCTTGAGGTTTTCCCAGATGAATACTGCAACGTTCTCCGTGGTGCTAAGAGTGAAACACGAGCAGATTCAGAACTGACAATGATATCTGAGGAAGCTCTGGCCAGAATGGGCCAGGGGGGATGCTAAAGGCCACGCAGAGCCAGGTGGGCAGCTTTCACATGGTCACACCCTAAATGGAAGTGGGGCTTGAACCACTGTCAGAAAATATGGCTGAAACCAGGTCTAATTAACAGGTCCTGTCTCCCCAGGATGGCCACAGAGCAGGCTCGTGTGACAAGCACCAGTCTGCAAAAGGCTCTTGGGGCACGAGGAAGTGGTGCCTGCCTTGGTGCGTGGGACGGCAGCTGCCCCAGCAGGACTGTGCCCGGCCCCGCACAGCAGGGTGGGCTGCATGGCAGCAGGGCTGGGCACCCAGCACCTCACATGCCACGGGTGTGTGACAGACACGGGTATCGAGGCTGCTCTCTCAGATGTAGGACTAAGCCGCGGAGGCTGTTCCTTGACTCTGCAGCCAATGCCATCACTCACCTCACAACCTCAGCGAAGTACGGCACATCCTTATCCAAGTTTTTGTGGTCGAGTGGTTCCATAATTGCCTCCTGCAGAAAGAAAACAATGGCAATCTTGTCTCGGTTGGACAGTGAATTTGAGGTTCAAAATGCATATGGGACAGGAGCAAGGCAATAGTACGTAAAAACTAGGATGAGAGCCATACATCCACCTGTTAACTTCCTAGCTGGAGACATGGCACTGCCTCACATCAGAGTGGTAAAGCACTTTAGTCTTAAATCACTCCTTCATTTGTTCTTTATTTCTTATCAACTCACCCTGGTACTAGACAAATTGCTAAACTCTAACCAACCCTCCCGGGGGATGTGTAGGAAGAGAGAGCTGTTACCTGCATGTATTCTTTCAGGTCTGTCAGGTTTATAACCATTCCCGAGACTGGGTCAATCTGCAGGGGAAACAAAAGGGAGATAAGTAGCCTAGCTACACATCCTTATTGCCAAGGCTGCCAGGAGCCTGCACAAATCAGGCTGTGAGTATCTGTGCACTCAGGACAGATACAGCACACAAAGAGCTCCAGTGGCTCCACTCTCTCATAAAAGCTGACACCAGGGAGGAAAAACCCAGGGAAACACTCAGCCTTCAAGCAGCAATCTAGCGTGGCCGTAAGCAGTAAAACAGGCATTAAACTGCTGGGTTGAACTACCAGGGACAAAACAGACACCTGCCTGAGCACAGGGCGTCCTCCCATCTGGAGAAGGCACAGCTCTGGAACAAAATCTGTCCATGTCATTCACAGTGTATTCGGAGAATATAAAAGGAAGAGGCTTTACAATTTTAGTTTCAGGTCCAAATAGAAGCTCCTTTTCCTATTAACTGGAAAACCTCAAAAAGCTGCGTGGAAAACAACCGAAGTGCTACCTGACCAACTCACTCTGCAGAATTCCCAGAACAATGACAAGATGAAGGGTGAAAAGCAACTGCAAAAGCAGGACTTCCCTTTATACTTGCAGAAAAATACCTTGATAAAACAGCAGATGTCATCAGTAACTGAAGTGCTAAATCTCCCCGAGGCCCAGTGATTGTCCAAAGGCACCCACGACATCGCCAGAGCCTAGAGATGCTGCAGTGAGGTTCTGGCAGACAACGATATGCGTCCAGAGGATAACTACAAACCTTGGACTTAAATATGGTCACCTGCAAACCCTTGTAGAAGCAAGGGGAATAAGTCAGTGGTCACGGAATGCCTTCTTCTATAGTCACCTCTACAGAGTTGCTACAAATACCTAGCGAACAAGCTAGAACTTCAGTAAGTGGAAGGTGGGGACCCATCTATCCTGCTACCTTAAGGAATGGAAAAAAAAGTTGCTTGTACTTACCTCTCCACGCACAGTAACTATAACTGAAAAAAAAGAAAAGAGCAGGTCACAAGGACACAACACCATGAACCTAATAACAAAGTACACTGCTGACTGGGACAAACAACCCATTCATCACTAATCCACAGGGACTGGTGTAGGCTTCTCAGCACTTAAAAGGGAGACTGTTTTAATAAAATGGGTATCCACGTATATCTGTATAAAGAATAATGACCCAGCCCATCAAAGAAACAGATACAAGTAGATATGATTCATGAAGGGACTTTTTGAGATAAATATTCATTATCAATCTGACTGAATAACCTGCAGACCCCTGCCACGGTTCAACTCCCCTGCTGCTAAGGATTCCTTCCCATTCTAAAAAAACCAACCCCCAACCAGCCACTAAAAGCCATACCATGCCCCTGAAATGCACACAACCCAGCTCTCCCATGGGCTACTCCGTGTTAAACCAGCCTGCCTGAGAGCAGCCTCTCTCCACAACTACATCAGCAAACGTGGAAGTCAACTCCTTACCTTTATAGTTGTGGCCGTGGCCATTTGGATTGTTGCATTTCCCAAAGAGCTTCAGGTTTTCTTCATCACTCAGTGATTTACTGTGAGAAACACAGACCTGGCATTTCAGGATCCGTCACAGGTGCTCATGGCTTCACTCCATCTGTGATTGCTTTCTAGCTCTTCCATCTATTCACTCTCCCAAATTTAACCCACTAGCCTTTCCTACTCAGAAAGCGCCAACAGACCAGAGAATTATTTGGCCCATGAAAAGATGTTGACCATGGGAGGGGTTTTTTTTTGCTTTGGTTTTGTATTTTTTATGTGCAGGTTTCAGAGTAACTGCCTAACGCTGCTGGTATTCACAGATAATTATGGCAAAAGCAGGCGGGCTCCTGGGAGGAAGCGATGCACGTTGTTATTATTATTAACTAACAAAGCTTAGGGAGCTTCCCCAAGGAGTACAAGGATGACTTCCATTCTTCCCTTTGAAGAAATTCAAGCGCCCACTCCGAGAGTCAAAGCGCTCTTTAGAAATAGCGCGCGTTTTGAGGAACACGCAAGAAATGAGGGGCGCACCCGAACAAACCGAGGGGCGCACCCGAACAAACCGAGGGGCGCACCCGAACAAACCGCGGGGCGCATCCGAACAAACCGCGGGGCGCACCCGAACAAACCGCGGGGCGCATCCGAACAAACCGCGGGGCGCACCCGAACAAACCGCGGGGCGCACCCGAACAAACCGCGGGGCGCACCCGAACAAACCGCGGGGCGCATCCGAACAAACCGCCACTGTAACGCGTTACATTTTAAAAGGAAACTGCAGTTCTCCTTAAGCGCTGCTGCCTCAAACCGGAAAAGGGAAAAGGGACTACAGAAAGGGGACTGGCAGGAGCGCCGGGAAGCGCTGGGCAGCAGAAGGGCGGAGCTGGGCCCCCCGCGCCCACCTGCGCTGCGCTGCGCGGAGGCGAACGCCCCTTTCCGGCGCGGGCAGGCGGGGCCGCTCCGGGACCTGCGCAGCCGGGGGCCGCTCACCTGTGCAGGCGGTGGCAGGCGCTGAAGGAGACGCTGCGGGACAACCGCGCCAGCCGCGCCGCGGGCGGTGCCATGGCCGGGCCGCCGCTGCCCTGCGCGCTGCCTCCATCCGGGGCGGGGAGGGACGGGGTGGGAGCTCCGGCAGCGCCGCCCGCCGGGAGCCTCCTGCGGTGCCCGCTCCCTGCGGTGCCCACTCCGTGCCCTGCCGCCCCCTGCCCTGCCCGCTCCCCGCGGTCCCCGCTCCCTGCCCCGCCCCGGCTGCTTTGTGCGTGACCGCGTCTCGGCGGCTGCCTCCCGTCTCCTGCCATCTCGTACCAGCCGGTAATAGAGAGAAAAGAGCGCCTGGGCCAGCCCTGCCAAGTGCCCACAGCCCCAGCTGATCCTCGGTGTGGGCTGTGCAAAGGCTCTTCCAGCCCAGCTCGCTTTCCACTAAATCATAGAATAGTTTCATCTGCAAGAGACCTTCAAGATCAAGTCCAACCTTATTCCCGACCCACTAAACCGTGCCCCTAAGCGCGACATCTAAATAATCTAAATTGCACTCGGTCTAAATCGCCAAGTGATGCAGAAAAGCGGAAGCTCTTTGAGAGCAGCAAAATCACGAGATCCAGCATGAGGTTATGAAGCGGCCGGTAAACCATTTCTACGTGGGCTTCCAGGGGAGGGAAGGCTCAGCTCCGAAGGACAGAATGTGAGACTGAGAAACATGCATTGCATTTTCCAGTTCAAATAGCTGTTGTTCCTCTGTGTTTAAGTGGGCTTGGTATGATGGGTGAGGGAGAAGTGATGCTGTTGGGTACCACCGAGCTAACCTTTCAGCTTAGTTCAAATTCTGCTGTAGAGAACGTATATGAAAAGCTATCTTAGACTACATCAAAGTTCCTCATTTGCATTATCTGCACTGCTCAGCTGGTGGATCTGAGGCTCAGGAACAGAATGAGTTGACATGCGCACCAAAAAGTGTGTGTCTCTGAAATGACACGAGTTCAAACAGCAGAGGAGCTTTCTACAGAGCAGGACTGGGGTTTGGTGCAGAAACAGATCACAGACCTGAAATCTGTGCGTCTTCCCTTTTGTCTTTTCATTTGTGTTCATCTTTCAAGGTGTTTCATCCTCCCATTCATCCATCAGAGGCAGTATTAGCAATGATTTGGTCAACAGTTTGACTTGCTTGTGTTTTCTTAGAACGATTGCAAGAAGTGTGTGTATAAATGCATCGGTGCACAGCGCTGGGCCTGCCAGAGGAGAGCTGGCAGGCTGTGAATGCACTCCCAAGGTGTTTACACAGCAATCCGAAGGGAAGCGGTTCACAAAGTAATACTCACCTGAAGGGACTGAGAAAAATTCATGGATCCTTCCTCCCCCCCTAAAATGAGGGAGCTCTGTCCATTCCTCAGCACTGTGGTACCTGAGGAGCTATTGTTAAACCTTTGAGAATGCCCCACTCCTGGGTCACGTGGCTGATTTGAGATGGTTTAGATAAAGCTTACCCAGCAGCCCTTCTCTGCACTGGTCACAGGATGGGCCTCTTGCTGCCCTCTCTATTCTGGCAAACTAATTTGACCTCTGGGTGGGTTATGAACCTGACAGACTTGAAGAATGTAATAACATTCATGGAGTTCAAGCAGAGGAATCCATAAAGCTTGGTGATTTTCGGAAAGTTTTGGGATAGAATATGGATTTTTCAGTGCTGAAAGGGTTTGAATGGAGGTAACTGCATCAGCATATTCCCTTAATTCTTGGAAACTCTTGGTTCTCCCCTGCATCTGCTAGTTTGTCAGAGTGGGAAAACTCCAAGCCTCATGGCAGGATCTCTGTATAACAGAAGAAAACAGCTCTTAGAGTAGTGGAGCAGAGCCCACGTGCACCCAAGCCAGGCAGGGGCTAGGATTGCATGCTGTTGAGGTAAGCACAGCTTTATAAACACAGCACGGACTTTGCACTGCAGGGCATCTTTCCTCCCCTGCACTATTGATCTGGAGCCCTGCCTCGGGTACTCTGGCTGCAGTTAACACGGGGTTGCACATGGACCTCTGACGCTGTCTTTCCCCCTTCCCACCTAAATGCTCCAAGAAAAGCAACAATAAAGAACTCTACCCGCCATCAGTAAGCACTTCCTTAGCATCGCTCCGCTTCCAGCCCGGAGAGTGACCTCGCTGGGGTCGGTCCGTGCCCCTGTGCTGACAGGATAGCCGGAGGCGATGCCACGGCGAGTCACAGACCCGGGACCGGCTGCAGGACCGCAGCAGCAGCAACGGGAGCTGTTTGCCATCTAGCGGCTTTGGCAGGAGCCTCTCCCTCCTCCCAGCTCTGCAGCCCTGCTCCGCAAGCCTTGCTCTACAAGCCTTGCTCCCTCTCCCTTGTCTTTTCCCAAGACCTACGAGGAAGGTGAAGAAAAGTCAGAGAGGATATAAAGCCTGCTTGTTTGGGTGGAGTCAGCTCTGATTCGGTTCTGTGCTGGCTGGGCTGGCCCCCAGAACATCAGGAGTCAAAGAACCCCAAAAACCCCCAAAACACAGCGAAGCAAGTTTGCAAGTAGGAAGCAAAGGCTTTCCTTCAAACCCTAGGGCATGAGCAAGTGGTTCCAAATATCCTCCCAGCTTCTCACAGCAAAGGAATAGAAAAAGTCCTTAGGCTAGGTGGGGAATCTGTGCTTCTGGAAGCCTTCACTTTTCAGTGTCCTTAAAGGCAGAGCCTGCACGTGAGCTGCTGGAGAGGGCTTCCCTCAACACCATTATCCACCTGCACCTCACAGTTCGAGAGCTGGAGGAGCCTGGATGAGGAAGCAAGCATATCAGAGGTGTTTGAGTTTGATTTCCTCAACTTAAGAGTAAAGCGAGATCAAGCCCACGATCGAGTTCTGCATGTTTCAGACTGGTTGAATGAGGGGGAGGGCAGGAGATGTTAGCCATCAAAGCTGCATCCAGCTCTGCTGGTTAAGCAGCAGCATGGTGGAGATGGGTCATGCATGTGTACAAGGCTGTGTAAAATAGTAAGGTGTGTGTCAGGGCTGCATCTGTGCTCAGCACAAAGTTACTCATGGGTCTGGTGAGGGCAGATAAAGAAAAGAAGAAACTTCACAGGGTTTTATTTGAAGGTACTACTGGTGTACAGAGAAAAGCACTGTAAGTACAGCTTCTATGTTTGCATCTGCCTTCTGGAGTTCACTAAAGGTAATCTTTATACACGGGGGGTGAAATTACATCCCTTCATTGGGCCTACTTGGTACTACATGGTTTTATGCAGCTCTTCTGCTTTGCACCTTTCATCCAAAGTCACTGCTCTGAACACCAATACTCTCTTCCCCTCAGAGTGCATTTCTACCAAGGGAAGGTAATGTCATTTCTGCTTCCCTTTTCTCCCTTGCAAGCCCTACACATGGCAGCCTTTGTGAACTGCTAACTGATCTACCAAGAATAGTCAGAAAATCAAAATCAAGAAGTGGGCTCTCTGAGTGAAGGGGTTTCTGCCTTCCCCAGACCTTTTGCTGTACATTGTTAGGCATACAGCAGTACCTCAGAGGTTATGACAGACAAAAAGCAGTTCCTTTTTCCAGAGCATAATGCAAAGGTGGGAGGTAAAAGAAAGCAGAGTTTTCTTTCCGAGCCTGACCTGACCCTGAGTTACAGGAGGTGACAAGGTCTTCAGTTAGTGGGAAGTAAAAATGCCATGGAAGCCATAAGGCATTTGTACTGCAACTTCTGCTCTCCCCAGTTCTCTGAAGGTCTCTGCATCCAAGACAAGCAGGAAAGCACTTTGGTTCTGCAGGATGAAAAGAAGCCAGAATGAATGCCCAGGCTGAACTTCATTCCACTGTCCAACCTGATGCATCTGTCACACACCAGGGAGCCCAAACGTACAACCAGGCTGTACAGACAAAGCCTCTAAGACAGTTGGCCAGGAGCACTGCTAGTCACAGATGCCAGTCAAGAAACACTGACGTTCCAAGGTACACTCCTACTTGAGGTGAGCCTGGCTGTGCTTGGCAGTTGCAGAAGCACACACCTTAGGGAGCATGGTGATAGAACTGTCTGCCAGAGAGCCTCAAATTCAGCTTTGTGGGTTAGAAAGTATACCTACTACTATGGGACTTGGACAAAGCAGTAGCCATAAGTTACCTCATTAGGGGAGACCACAGCAGACAAGATGACTCCACTGTCTTCTGCCGTGGCATTAGGCACCGGTACAAACACAGGCTCCGACGGGTAGGATCCATCCTCCTGCCAAATCTAGCAAGCACAGTAACATATGGATATGTTTCATTTCATTAATAGTTGTCTACTACACTTAGCAGAGTTACAAGTTGGAGTGCCCCCCACGAATGAAGGCCCCTATAAAGTGCCTAGGAAATGACGTATCTTGAAGGCCTGTTCAGTGGAGTGACTCCCATTGCTGAAAAAAAATCATCTCCCTTCACCTTACCTTGAAATTCTTGGTCTCCACATCAACCTTGATCAAGGAATCTCCAACCAAATGCCGAAAGCCGCATCCATAGAAGTAACGGTACCTCCTACCGTTGTACCGAGAGTAGTTGATCTGGGGGAACTCAAAGCCTCCAACCTCTTCAAAGCCCTCAGGGTAGAGATTTTCATGTGTGCAGCAGACCTAGAAGTAGTATGCATTACACAAGTGTCAGCGCAGCTTTGAGCAGAAAATCTGACTGGTCCCACCAATCTATTGTGCAATCATTGTGTAGAACGTTTAAAGATGAGCCTGACATTGCACGGAGGGAGGTAAAAACACTAATTCCATCTCTGTTTTGTGTTTGTCCTGAAGAACTAACTCATCATCTCAGACCGTGGAAACTTCAAGAATCAATCTAATGTGAAAAGCAGGAACAAATCCACGTATTCCTGCACTCCTAGCTCAGACAATCCCAGGTCTGGTACTCGGCAATCTGATGGACAAAGTAACCACAGAAATGACTCTGCTCATAGTGGACAACACACGTTCCATACCCCCAAATGCCACTATGTAGGGCTGTTCTGAGCTGGAAGCAAAGAGCAGATCTGTACTCAGGTAAAAGCAGAGAGGATTTTGTCAATGAAGGAGCTGAAGTTTGGCCAATTATCATAAAGGGGGATAATCCATTTGCACATTTTGGTAAGTCACAATCTGCCTTTGCTCTCTCACGTAAGGCAATGGGGTAGTTTTGGTACTAAATCACTAAGCCCCATGGTAGTCATGAGCAAACCTTGTTTGCTTTTGAGCTTGGTGGATGAGATCTGAGAGGATAACACCACAGGATGGTAACTGTTGCAGGCAATCCCACCACAGCCCTAAGTGCGTTAATGCAAGTACACAATACATACCTTGCCATCTGCATCTTTCACAGCCCTTGCCAGCGTATAGGGCAGCGGGTTCAGGTTCTTCCCCACGGGTGTGTCCGAGTTCACATTCAGCGGGAGAACAAAGCGGCGAGGGAAAGCTCGGGATATCGACTCGTAAGTCTAGTGCAGAGACAGAAAGTTATAGCGATGGAGAGAGGAGAGTGGCATTTCAGGCTCAGGGCCCTTTTGAGGAACAATTCTGACATGTTAGATGTTCCTTCCACCCTTGAAATCTTTTTTTCTATCATGTGTTTTACCAAGGGAAGGGCTCTGCTTATTCCAGTACTTTATGGTAGCAAACAAAAAGAGAACCCATTGAATGGGTCAGCATTGCTTTCACAGCAATTAATGCTGAGCTGGGTATGCAGATCACTCATTTAACCTCCAAACCCAGCACTGGGACATATGCTGCACTGTATTCAGAACAGATCCTTTTACAGCCTGTCCACATACACCCCACGGAGTGAGGCACTCAGGCCCTTCCTGCCCAAGCAAGATCCTGAGCCAGTAGGGGAATTCTAGAAAATGGGACCTGCACAGCACAGCACAGAGCAAGCAGGCAGGCTGCTCCTGCTGAAAACCCACCCAGCCTTACCCATGGTTAGCGGCAGTCTCACTTTGGAAACCTGAGGCTGAGCTTTCACATTATTGTAAATAATATGAACCATGCACAGAACAACTTTCTAAGTATATAAACTGCATGCAGCTACAAAGCTGCAGAGGAGCTGTTTGCTTGTTGTCTCAGACCTGTGTGGGATGACAGCATGATACAGACACTGACCATACTGTTTGCTGTTCATCTTGAGTGTAAATGTTTTCTCTCTATGAAATAAAGGGAAGGGAGGGGGCTTATCCAGAGGAGGAGTGGAAATATCTAAGTGCTCTATACCAGTCTCTGGAGGATAAGGATGCTCTACCTCGCTTCAGTGCCTCAGGTTCACCTGCATGAGTTTCCTCTTCTGTTCTCAGGTACACGTGGACTTCGTGTTTGCACAGTTTAGGGTAGTGGTGGGTTTACTCTGAGAGCAAGCTAGCAGCTGCCAGGGTGGCAGACATTCAGCAGGTTGCATGAGAAGAATAATTCCACCATTGCCACTAAAGTTCTGTTCAAGCTAAGTTTAGAATCCTTAATATTTCTAAATAGGAAGCCTTCTAAATAAAACAGGTGGCAAGGATCCTGTTCTGATGTTTTTCAGTTACTCCAGCACAGTAACTCACCAGTTGTTCAATCTGAAACTTCACTTTAGTCACATGTGTTAATCTTGAAACCCTATTTTCCAAACTGTTATGGTTTATGTAGCCACAGATGGACTGAGTGGTTGAAGAACTCTGCTAGACACAATATGGTTTCGTCAGCAAGCAAGGGCACAAATCATGCTCGGGCATGCCTGAAGTCTTTCGGGGCAGCATGAATCCAAGCTTCAGTTTTGAAATGACTTGCACTTGTGTGTATACAGTTTAATGGTTACACTACTTGTCAGTTGAAGAACGTGGGTGTCGGAAACACATGTCTAATGTTGACATCAGGACACCTTCAGACAGATCAAATTATAGCTCTTTTGGTCTCAGAGAAAGCTTAACAGAAACTGGAGTCAGTTTGCAAAGCAAATGGCCATAGTAGCACTACACTGTACTTGAAATAATGTTCGTTACATCTTTGCAAATAAAAACCAAGAGGAAATGAGAACAAAGTTGACTCTACAGGGATACAACCTTGCACTTTTCAGAGCAGAACAGACTTGCTTCTGGCCATCTCAAAACATGGAGAAATGTCTGCCCTTCAGCTACAATAGGGTGGCTTTCCAATAAACATCTGAGTACAAGAAACTGAAAGCACCCCCGCTTTTCCAGTGTACGGCCTATGCAAAATAACACCTCTTGTGTGGCTTGAAATGGTGCTTTCGACAGAGTTGGACATCAGCAATTTATGAGTAGATGCTGTTGTGAGATGAATGAAAGGAACGATGTAGGGATTTCCACCTCTGTGTGATTTACATAGTAATGGCTGGTTGTCTCAAGTAATGTCTTTAAATAACAGGGTTTCTTTTCCTTTTCTTTTGCCCTTTAAAAGTCATGCAAAAAAACCTTTACTTTGTGTACTTTCTTGGGGGAAAAAAATTTATTACACAGGGATATGGAAAATGAGTATCACTGAAAACAAGATTTGTAAAACAGAAGTACATTCTGCCAGGCTGATGGAGATCTGTGTCACACACTAGTTTTAGAAGTTTCAAGGAAACACTCCAGGGAAATTAGGTTTTTTTTCCTTTTTAGTATCTTAGTAGACAATGTATCAATAGATAGTAAGTTTAGTTTTTCCCATATAGTTGTAGTTCCTTTCCCCAGTTCACATCCTCTGTCTTGTGGTCCCTCATAATGATCTCCATCCTCCTAACCTGAGCCTGGCTTCAGAGAGCTCCACAAGCATGGGGATCTACCAGATCCTACACGACACAAATGCAGAGCTCTTACCTGATCTAGACCTTCCCCACTCCAGATCCTACACAACACAAATGCAGAGCTCTTACCTGATCTAGACCTTCCCCACTCCTCCGCAGATTCTGAAGATTGTAAGTAGCCAGAGTTGATCCATCATCCTGGCAGCACAGATCAAGGACCACACAGCCATGATCTTCAAAGGCGTTGATTTGATGGAAAGTAGCAAAGGGCTTGCTGTACCACTGCCCTGGCAGCACCTACAGGGACCACGAGAAGCTGAATTTCCCCTCTAAATATCCTAGCCATTCCTCAAAGATTTTCCCTTCTCTCCCTCATTTCTTTCCCCACTCACTCCTTGGTATTTGTCTTGTGTCCTCTTGTCACTACAGAAATGCTGCTTTAAGACAGTAAGTAAGCAAAACCAGGTGAAGAAAAGCCAAAAGGTAAAGCATCCCGGGATAGGCCCCTTGCCAACACGACTCCACCCCTATGGTGTCATTCCCAGGCTATGACTGACCTCTTGACACTCTGTAGTACTTGGGAACTGCATTTCAGTCACTGTGCTGCAGTCCTAGGAACCCCAAACTGCTTATTTGTGCCTGTTCTTTTGGGGTTGGCAAGAAATGAATCAATAGAGAGGAAAAGGCATGAAGCAATCCTGTCCTTAACAAACAGACACCCGTGCTTGTAAAGCCTGTATTGCAGTAACTTCAGGAGAGATTCATAAAGCTGGCTGTGGCTGGTACCCAGCACTCGCCTGGTGGGATTGAGGATTTCAGCTACAGCTGCACTGCTGCTGGAAAGGCCAAAGTTCCACCTACCTCTCCAGTATGCTTATTCACCACATGGAAGAAAGTATTGTACTGAGGCTCCCAGCTAATCCCATCAAAAATGGTTTTCCCCCGGAGTTTGGAAGTGATAATCTGCAACAGATTCATCTTGATGGGTTGCTCAATGAAAACGATGTAGTTTTCACTCATTCCTGAACAAAGAAGTAAGGAGATATCAGCTGAGTATTAGACAAATGAAATGATTAAAAAAAAAAAAAAAGATCTCAGGGGCAGAGGACAGTGAACAGCCCTTCTGGCCTCTCAGTAAACTCAGTTTGAGATAGAAAACATTCTTACCAAAGCTGTGATAGTAGGAGGGTTTCATCTTATCCATTGGAACAATGGAGCACAGCACTTTTGCTCCCTCTAATGTGTCACTACAGCTTGACTTTTGTGGAGGGACCTGAATGATATTATACCTAGACCCTGGAAGGGAGAAAGAGGGTTCAACACCACCAAGATGTGAGACTGCCTGCATTCATGAAAGCAAAGTCAAGTTCTGTTTCTTTCTGTTCCCCCAGAACACTAGGAACCATGCTCATAACTCTACTGAGCAGAACACAAAAACACAGCTATCAAGTCAACAGAACAATCTACTGAGGAAGAAAAGAAAAAAAAAAGGGAAAAAAAAAAATCAGCTTTAAAGGAAGCAGAAGGAGCTTCTCAGTCTGGTAGACTGCCATCTAATTTTACTGTCTGCAATGCACTCCTTATGTTTACTTAAAGTATCCTATAACACCACGATCAGGAAGAAAACCAAGTTCATAGCTGGCGTACCAAAGGAAATAAAAACATTAAGCCTTGGTGATGACTGATGCTCATTTAATAAATCTGAGCATATGGGCAGGAAAGAATAGCACATTTGAATAATAATCTAAGGTCTCTCCAGCTGAAAACAACATGTGCTGCAAAGCTAGATACTGCTAAAGCCAAAAGGAAATGAAAACAGCAAGAATGAAAAATGATCAGAACCAGGCAAGCGCTCAGTGAACTGGAACCAGCCTGAGGTATCACAATAAAGGGCAGTTGCTGTTTTCACAGGCCTTGGGCACCTGAAAGCTAAGGCTTTCATATAACTGATGGTGAATACTAGCTCTGAGCAGCCACATCAATGGAACTAGATGTAATACTCTATGTTTTGGGAAGAAGAAAAATACCCCAGAAAATTCAGCTTTCCTGTAGGATAGTTCACTGTAACAAAGTTCAGCTTCTCTCCTGCACAAACCCTTATGGTTCCTGTCAAAAGCCAATTATTCTAAGAGGAAAACACGTGGCTAATTCTTAGGATCAGGCTTCAACAGTGGATGGGACTTGAAAAAAAAATTCTTTGTTTTTCCATTAAAGCTTGGGAAAGGAAGAGGGGAATCTGTTGGATGTGCACAGTATCTGAAACTAATTGCTGAAAGAAGCCATTCTTATAGGACAGACTGACACCCCGAAACAAGAACTAATCTAGTTTGCCATTCTTTTGACACAACAAGAAACAGCAATTTCAAGGTCTCTTCAGACACTGAAGTTTATTCAACAACTGCTCCGTGAAGCAGCAGCAAGAAGCAGTCTGCACACCCTGCTCACGAGCCAGGCCTGGCCATGCCCAGTCTTACCGTGTTTCCCGTAGGAATTGCCCATGTTGTACGTTGTCCCATCAGACTCATAGTGAGGATGAGCAGTGGCCCCATTCACTGCAATAAATTTGCTCCAGTCTACCTGCAAACGGCAGAGATTCTTAGTCAGGGGGGAGGTTACCTGGTGCTCTGCAGCAAGCCCCCATCCTTCTCAGTGTCAGTGTCATGAAAGCCTGGAAAGAGCTGTTTGATCTTTATGGCCCAAATGTGAGATCTGGATTTGAGCCTTCATGTTGCTTGTAATCCCCCAAAATGAGTGACATTTCTCCCTCTGTTAGTCCTACGAGTAAAAGGGGACTAATGGCACCAGCCCTTGCTCTGGGGGGTATGAGCATTATTAACAGCAGAAGCACTGGCAGTGGGAATGTGCTTACAGGAGCATTTCAGCCAGGACCCCCTGTAATAACCAGAGGGGCACGTGTGAAGAGACTGCCCCAGGCCCCAAAACCATGCCCTGGCAGCAGCCTAGGAAACAGTGTCCTTTCAAGGCATCTCAAATCCCAGATTTCAAACATGAATTCATCCCTTCCCATTCTTCACTTCGACAAAAAAATACCAGTATGCCTCTAAAAAGAAGCTTAAGGGGATTTTTTTCTTTTCATGACAAGATGTCTCAGAGCTGAGCATTCAAACTGAAAATACCCACACATCTTTTCACCCCTGCATTATGGTTTAGAGAACAGGTAAAAGAGCAAACCATCAAACTCTCCTTTTCAATACACAAGTTGCATGTTATGCTTCATAAACAGTTTCTTCATGACTGGTAACTGATGCTGTAGAGAGGGAGAAGCTCCCGGTGTGACTCCCTTCAGGATCTGAAGGTGCACTGCACTGGTAGTTCATGGTATTGAACAGTCCTTGGTAACACCCAGGCACAGTCATTCCTACTGATTCGGAACAGCAGAATCCTTCCCCAGTCCTTCTCAGAGCTGTCCAGCCCAGCAAATCCCCAACCCACCCCCCTCAAGGGATGCAGGCAGGGGCAGATGGAGCTTATGCTGTCATTGCACAGGTCATATTCTTCCCTCCACTACAGCCACACTCCCCTGAGACAACGCACAGAATGTACACAGACTTCTACTCTGACTTTCGATTCATTTGCTAGCGCAGAAGAAAATGAAGTGGCAGGTGAATTTTGACTTGACACAGACTTCACTGTCCCTTTGTAGCAGAGGTTTTAGCCAAGATTTTGAAGGTCCATTTTGGAGTTTTCAACTGTTTTTCAAGCTGGAGGTGTAAGAAGGATGTGAAGGGAAGGAGAGATCGAAGAGCCAGGACGAGAATACATATCTGACGTCAGTGATGCTAACTTTTTCCTGTGTGCACTTAGGTTCTTCACACACTGCTAAGTCCAGACAAGCCCAGACAAGTGAGTGCCCTGGAGGAATGCCAGCTGCAGCCCAGCGGAACCGAGTCTGTGTCTGTCTCTGCCCTTGCTGCTGCAGCAAGCAGCGACCGAGTTGTCGCTCGTGAGAGCTGCCTTCTTGCCAAGTACATTTTTCAGGCACTCAAACCCACCATGAAGAGTTTCTTGTGGCTATGGCCCAGCCATGCAATGATGATTTCTTTTACCATCTGAGTTTCCCCTTGCTGCTCTCCAAAAGACCAAGGAGTGATTCTCCTGTACCACAAGCTAACCCCCTTATCCCACCTGCCCACACCTTTTCCTTCGTTTCAAGCGTTTCCGGGTCCACTTTATACATGAAGATGTTCTCATTGCTGACATAATAGTCTCCTTTATACACAACATAGTTCACACTGGCATTGTCACTTGGCTCTGAAATGAAAATCCTGGAGTTACACACAGTTTTGTTTAAGTTTTCATCACATTATAGCAAGTTAGACACGTTTAAACAAATAAACCCATTTGTAATGACACTAATCCCTTTGATTGATTAGAAATATCTCACTAATCTACAAAGGCACTCAGGAAACTGTCTGCACAGGTGAGTTCAGGATAAAAGGACAAGAACTGCTTCTTGTGGAAGTCACTGCAGTGAAGCCAAGGTAATCTTCTGTATGCTCTGTTTCTGACCTCTTACTTTGCATCCCTCTCCAGTTCCTCCAAGAGTTCTCTCCTCTGACAGCCATATGAAGAGTGTCACGTTTGATTTATAGCACTGGAGACAAGAAGGGCAAGACTTGCAGGTGCAGCTTGGGCTAAAGGAAGGGCAAGGATGCGATTTGTGCAACAAGGCTTGGACAGGGAATGCGACTTCTTCCCTATTCTTCCTTTATAAAAAATAAAGATTGAGACTTATAAGCACCCAACAACCAGAGTTGTCCTTGCTACTCCTAGGGGAGCCAAAAGACATTAGGCACATGGCTGAGAAGAGCTGAGAAAAGAGCAATTCACTAATTGAACATCATGTGTGGTGACCACAGAGCCTGTAGCTGGTACAGGAAGAGCTCAGAGGACAGGCCTTTGTGTAGGGAGGAACAGCTTACAAGGGTGCAAGCAGTCAAACAGGCAAGAGTGTGCAGGAACAACCTGCTGGAGCTTGGGAAAGATGGTGGATGTAGATAGTTCTGAAGTTTATTGAGAGCTGGGGAGCTAGGCAGGCCAATGAGTGAAGGTACGAGCACTTATGAAGAGGACAGGTGACATGGAAGGACAGGATCCATCTCCTTCAGGGAAGATAAGCAGCAGAAGGTGGTCACACACATGAGCAACAAGTTGCACACTTCAGGTCTGTTCCTGTTTTAGTGGGAAGTACTTCATTTGCATTTAAGCCTACTACTTTCCTGACATACACAAAATCCAGTAAGTAATGGTCCTTCATTCCTGTGTAATACCATGCCTCACCCCACCCATATCATCTCCTGCACATTAATACAGGAAGGGGAGGATT
Organism: Todiramphus chloris collaris; assembly: GCA_025345505.1. Lineage (NCBI taxonomy): Eukaryota > Metazoa > Chordata > Aves > Coraciiformes > Alcedinidae > Todiramphus > Todiramphus chloris. The sequence continues at coordinate 5,598,240 of JANVCC010000064.1, read as the reverse complement.
AGCCCACTTACCCTACGAGCTTAGCAAGGCAAGGTGTTTTAAGGGCAAAGCTGTGGCTCAGGTAGAACAGCAAACCATAATGCTCATTATCGGGACTGCACCGGCTGTGCTTTGGGGAAAGACTTGTGTTAGAATCGAGTGAGCTGAAGTGGCCCTAAAACATCAAACTGAACGACTTATCTGGGAAAGGCACAGACACCAACTTGCATTTTTGTTGGTTTTGTTCCAAGGGATCACCTGCTAAGAACACAGGCTCAGAACAGACCTGCCAGACTTCCTCACATCTCCCTTGATATCTTACCACAAGGTCCCCTAGAAGCTCTCAGAGCATTTCTTATTTCTTAGAAAGCCTCTTACGTGGCATCTCAAAGCGTGACACGAAGCGCTCGAAGACACTCTTGCACGGGTCTGGCATTGCCAGCGTCCCAAACTCCGAGACCACGATGCGGTTGTGCTGGCTGTTAGTCAGGTAGGAGCTGCTCTGCAGAAACCTGCTCCGGTACGTCACTCTGCCCTTCTCCAGCTGGAACTGATGCAGCAGGGCCATGCCATCAAACCAGTGGTTAAATCTTCAGGAAGACATAAATAAGAGAACAAGTGTTGAGCACTATATGATGTTCTGCTATACTGTTCCTTTAGGCTTGTTCTTGTTGGTAAAAAGCTATTGCCCAGATCCCAGGAACACTTAAACATGCCAAGCCTTGTGATGGGTCCAGGAAAGATCTGAACTGAGTGAAACAAATGGAGTGCATTCACAGCTGTGGGACCTGAGCTTAGAAACTGACTTTCAGGGAGATTTGGGCCCCTAGATTACTTTTGAAAGCAACTCCTGAAAGTGCTATGTATAAGCTTTTAGGGTAAATCATCTATACTGTTAAAGCAATCACTTAGCAGACTGGTGCATAGGGAGCAGACATTGTGTTTTACTGTAAAACAAGAATAGAAATTATTACTGAAAGCCCCACTGCACAGGAAGGAGCCTTTACTCTCAGCTGCTGGCAGCATACTACTCTCTCCAAAATGAGAAACTGCTGTGACTTGGAGAAAGCCTTATGGTCTATCTGTAGAAATAAGAGAAGATGATCACCTACAGCCAGTCACTGCCACCAATTTTGTGGGAGAAAGTGGCAGCTTTGTCAGTTTGCTAGAATGGCAGATTCCAAGCCAAAGGCAGTAGATGCCTTCTTGAAATATTGTCATATATTCTTTTTAAGATGAGATGAATCTGCTTCTAGACCAGCTCACGTAATTTAGTGCAATTAACTTTACACACCCTGCCTCAGATTTCAGAGTGCTCCTTAGATGGACTGCTGTTAATGACAAAGGACTAGGAGTGTGGATGTTTTAATCCCCGGCTCTGTTCCCTCATTGAGTAGGTCACAGCCTCTCTGACTCAGCTTCTCCAACCTTAATAAGTTAACCTTGCTCCTATTTTCAGAGAGCCCACGGTGAGTTCCCAGATAAGGAAGCAAGTGTTTCTAGGAGTGATAACAGCAGCGTCTTCCTTGCCTTACTTAAGAAGTAACTATGAGATGCTCTAAACAGACATGAGACATTTGGGTGGGTTTAGGTTTAGGCAGACCTCAGGACAGAATAATTTGACAAACTCACCAAACCTGGACTTACCTCTCTTTGCCAAATTCAAACTTCCCAGGACCATTCCTCAGAAGATTGCCATTAATCCATTTGGGAATATGCCCCTTGATCTTGGCTGAGATGGGCTGAGGAGTCTCCTCTACAGTCTGCACCAAGGGAGAGATGCACTGCAGACCCTTAGGGCTGTGGCAGGCGATTTGTTCTTTTGATGGGCTAGGAAAGAAATCCTTTAAACCTGCAAGGAAAAGTAGTGACAACAAAAAGCAGGTAAGATTTTTACTTATATAAGCAGAAAATTGCTAGAGCTTGAGTTTGGATGTCTAGAATAGCATTCTGTACCAGTCAGGATGTAGTGGATATTCAAACTAAAGCTGTGTTCCCATAATATCCCACGCATCCAAAGGGAGCTGAAAATCCAGTGGATTTAACTCTACTGTAGTTAATTCCATTAGAGGCACCTGTTCTGCAGTCCAACAGAGGTAACAAAATACATGACAGCACGAAAGAAAAACTTTCTTTTAGAGAAGCTTATAGTTGGAATTTTTTTTAATGAGTAACCAAGAGCAAGTAAGATATGGATATTATATGAGCCTGGAGGTTGCAAAAAGAAACCTGCTCAAAGTTAGGATGATGCACAGCGCGATGTTAAGGAAGACCCCTGAAATTACCTCCCAGTGAATCCTGACAAGCAGTCTGCTGAAGGAAGAGACAGAAAGAAGCTGGTCCTACTGCTGCAGAGCAAAGCCACGAGCAGAGAGGTGTCATTGGGCACCCTGTGTAGCAGTGCATGTTGCCTTTATACGACAATAATGCAACAAGCATGGCAGAGTTGGGCAAACCTCAGACTGTATTATAAAACACTAACTCTGCTGTCAGAATCGTGGGTGAGTTAGAGACAAGAGAGACTGTACTTGCTGACACCTTTCCCCAGGCCTTGTAATGTAATCAGCCATCAGACAAGGAGCTTCTCAACACAAAGCAGAGTGCAGAAAAACAACAGAACACATCACAAAGTGACCATGATAGTTAAGCAGGATATGCTGCTGGCTTTTTTTAATTTGCTGTATTTAGAGTCTTCCTGAGGTCTTTCTATTGCTCAGTCAGTGGTGTGTGGCCTTTAATCTTTATAGCCACATACACTGATTCTTCTTTAGACACCATTCTTTTTCCCCTTTGTTTGCAAAGTAAGAAAGGGGATTTTTGTGTAGTCCTTGAGTGCAAAAGCTTTTGCAGTAAAGCAAATCAATACAGCATAAAGCCAGCTGAGCACAGAGGACAGGGACAAGCACTGTCCAGTGCTTTTTGGTTCAGAGCACTGCAATTAAATGTATGGTTCATTTCAACTCTGTGCAATGAAATGAGATGAAAGGCTGACTGTATATGACAGCTGTCCTGCACTGTGCCATCACAACCCTCACTGTACTTACGGATAAATCACCAGTGCAGCAACATACACTAACAAAAAGCAGCAGCCAGGTCAAACCACATTCAGGGCTGCTTCAGACACCCCTGGATAGGACTTAATGGGAGTTGGGCTTGACCAAGGGTTTCTGAACAGTGATGAAAAATTGTGCTAAAAAGATTGCCCACGTTAAGTGGCAGCATTTTTTACAGCTGAAGACAATGCATGGTTTTCCAAATGCCAACCACTTCTCAGTGAAGAAATTTTATGCTACCAGTATTTCTTTTAACTTGGAACAGTCAGAAAGACTTCAGAATCTCCCAGCTTGGGAGTTCAGTGAAAGGGATGTATGAGGTTCCTTCAAAACAATGTTATTTTTAACAAAACTAGTACATCATCTTCTACTGAATTTAAAAAAAAAGGCAACTTGCTACAAAGAGCATCCCACGGAACAACGCAGAGGAGTCGGGGCAGACTGCTCCAAACCTGGGCAAGCCATAGCTCATTACACAACAAATGTTACAAACAAGATGTTAAAACCCCAATGTCTTGGAATATAGGTTATTGAACACTGGTTGTCATCTTTTCTCTACGCTGCCCATGGAGGACTCTGATAAGTTGGTATTATTTGAAATGCAGTAAACCAGAAGCTCATAGGCTATTGAAAGGTGTATAGGTCACTTCTACAACTCAGCAGCACTACCTGATTACAGAAGATCAAAGAGTCAATCTCTGGCTTTTCCCCTTGCACAAAAAAGCCCACAAACCAAACAAACTGTGCCCACCCCCAAAAGGCAGAAATCAGAAAAAGCATCAATAAAAACAGAGCTGAAGTACATTTACAGGACAGGGTAAAGCAGATTAAACAGATTTTCTTTGTAAGTAAATAAGCAATAGCAGAAAAGGATAATTTCTGATCCTCTTGTTGGAATGCAATACCCCCTTACTAGGCATAGTTACAGGACAAAAGCATCAAGAAAGCATGAGCTAATTGGAATGCTGTGTGCAAACAGCACACAGTTAGTTATTGGCTCCAATAGCCTGGCTTGCAAAGCCTCATCAACACAAGGATTGTTTCAGCAATCCATTTAGCTGCGGAGGTGGATTTATCTATAAAGTACATAGGCTGTTGCCTTCCCTCTCAACGCTGACACCTCGTCTATCACATGGCAAGTCAGTAGAGCTGCCTTGCTACACTGCTCCATCCTCACCACAAGACTGTTGAGCCCTGAACTAAACTAGAACTGGTGAAGATTTAGGTGTAAATGAAACACTCACAGAAAAGGAAAGTACGGTGTACAAAAATCCATTCCTGAACAGAGCCCAGTTCAGACAGGATCACACACTGAACAGAGCACAGACTGATACTCAACTTCATTCTGATTGTTTGGATGTAGCAACTTGGTGACTTTCACCACTGCTTCTCCCAGCCTACATTCTTTAATCCAGGTGATTAAGTGAAGCTGCTGCACACTTTCTGTGAGTCTCAGAAGCCGTGTGTTCACAGCTACAGAGAAAGCTTGCTGTTTCAGAGAGGAGAGTATACACAGAAGAACAGAGCTGGCAGACAGCATTGTTCTACACTTGCTTCTTTAGAACAGCCACAGAGAGAGAGTGTTGGGCATACAGGAAGGCAAACTGCAAGATCCCTTCAACATAGTTCTCTGGCTTGCCAATCCTCAAATCCTTCTTTAGGTCGCTAATATGGTAAGTCAGCTAGATAAAGAATTCAGGATGCAGAGCTAAAGCAATTAACCTCCAACCACCAACATCCTCTCCCTCTTAAAATTCAATTAAGTTCTGATTAAATCCCATATGAAGCACTCAATCTTATCTCAATACCAGTGCTTCAGAGCATTTCCTTAGGCAGGAAAGCAGAGGCTTTTCCTATCGAGCAACACCTGGCAGTTCTAGGGACTGGCATCAATATTTGCAGAAATGCAGCTTTAGTAGGCCAAGCTACAGTTTGTAAAGATGTATAAAATGCAGAAAAAAAATGAGAGCAATTTGTCCCTAAAGGAGAGATTTTTGCACCCAAGAAGAAACAAAGATGAAATAGAATCATTCAGGTTAGAAAAGCCCCTTAGGATCATTGAGTGCAACCATTAACCCTACTCTACAAAGTTTACCCCTAAACCATGTCCCCCAACACCACACCTAAACAACCCTTAAGAGCATCCAGGGATGGCAACTCAACCCCTCGGCATGACCAAGGGCAGCACTACACTGAAACTTCCTAGAGAGAAGCACACTTACACATGGGAGTTTAGAAAGAAACTTCACAAAAGAGCCCCAACAGGACTGGAAAAGGCTTCCTGGATTATCTCCTTCCAAGTGCTGTCCCAGAAAGTCCTATATATGAACTCCACCTTAAAAGTTCCTGCGTGCCCTAGCATGTATCCCCTCTCTGGAATGCTGCTCATTGCCCAGGTTAGAGAAGCCCTTTGAATTTACAGAAGGACTTTATTCATAGGACAGTTTGTTCCCCCCACCCTATTTTGTCAGCACTGTTACGTGGCTTTGGTAATTCTCCCTCCCTTGTGTTTACCACAGGTTGTATTTAAAGCAAGGAATCATATCACTTCCTAAGCTAATCAAGCAAAGATGTTTTCGTTTTCCTTCTCCTGTGATAACCTTGCCATTAACATGATCATCTCAGTAATCCTTCCTGAAATCTAATCTAGTTAGAATTCATGTCAAAACAAACTCGAAAGAGTCTGAAATCAGGCTACATTTAACAGGAAAGTGCAATGTAATAACCTGTCCTATCAAGCCAGAGAGAAAGAAACAATCATAGCAAGAATGTTTGGGTTTGTTTGGGGTTTTTTTCTAAGTAAAAGACCCACTGTGGCTGCACATCCTACACTTCTGCCCTATTAACAAAAATAACAAATCTGAATAAAGCCTACCCTACAGATTTAATCATAGGTTAATACTAAAAGCTGTTACCTTTATCTGCACCTCTTCTAAAAACACACTGAGCAGATGGAACACAAACACCTCTTACTCAAATGAGCAATTGCAATAAAGGTTTATCACCTTCAGATAAGAGCTCAATCATGAAGCTCAACTTATTGCAACATGTAGCTTACCCAAGATGACATCAATCTCTGCAAAAGACAGATGACAGACTGGCTTTTAATACTAAGCACCATATAAATAAAATTAATTACTGGCTCTGCTCTACTGTTCTGGTTACACTCCAAGACAAAGAAGTTGAATAAGCAATAAATCAGAGGCACTGCAGTCCCAAGGAGCCTTCTTACATGTGCTTTAGTATCACACATGAAAACCAGCACCACATTAGAACCTGCCCTCTCAAAGATCTAGTGTCTGGGCAATAGCTTCCATTTTACCTCAAACCTTTAAAAACAGGACAAAGATCTAAACTTCCTTTGGCACATCAGACCAGAGACAGTGCTGAATACAGCATTGACCTTTTTCCTCGAGTATTCTCTGAAGAATGGTCATAGGCTGGAATTGTTCACTCATGGACTGCTTCCCTTCAAAGAGCTCTGTGCCATGATTTCTTTGCCTGTCATAAACTGACATCCTAGCATTGATTATTCACATCCAGAAACAGCAGAACCAAGAACAAGGATCTTGAAAGTTTCTGTACGGAAGAAACTACTCCAGCCGCTTTGGTTGAGATAGCAATGAATGGGACATTAAATTGCACTGAAACAGTAACGGGTACAACACAAAAAATCTTAATAGTGAATAGAGGAAACACAGAAGCCATTTGCCAGCCACACAGCAGCTGGTCTGTCACCTGATGAGCCCTCCTCAGCAAGGACAGGGGAGCAGAACAAGAAGAGAAGACCCACAGGTTGAGATGAATACAGATATAACAAAACGGTAATATCACTAATAATGCTAATGCCAAGTCATACCCAGCCCAGGGAGTATACAGCAGTCACACTAAAGAGGAAAGCAGCCCTCAGGAGCAGAATGGTGAGTAAGATCCAACAGGGACACTCAGGAAGAGGAAGAGAAAGGAAAAGCCCCCAGATTGCCCCCTTTATGCTGAGCATGACCTTTGTGGTCTGGGAGACACTGGAGCCAACTGGGGGCAGCTGCTCTGGCTTATGCCCCTCCCAGCTTCTGGCTGATTCCAATCTGCTGATGACCTGCAGAGCATGGCTGGCCTGGGGTCCTGTCCCAGTCAAACCAGGACACCTATGTATTCTAATCCAAGGCACAGGGACCACCAGCGTTTATCTCCATGTGCAACTACACAGCCTAACGGCTTGACTCAGAAGGACATCCAGAACCAGACTCGAGGGCAGAATTTAGTTTAATTAACAGAATGCTCACAGTTGCTATTCTTCAAGCAGGGGGTGTGAAGCAAGAATTCTCTTTTCCGTGGGAATGTGTGCACATTCAGAATAACTATTCAGCTGAACTGGAAATCCCCTGCCACACCCTGGTACCTGTGGATTACAGACTGGAACAACAGGTCAAGCAAACCAGCTTTCTCCATCCCCCCACCCTGATTGAAGATGCTGTAGCTATCGATTTCTGCCACCCAGACTCTAGCCTTCCCCAGGGTTGACCCCCTCAGCTCACTTGAGTGTCCCCAGCTCATTTCCAAACTGAAGTTGTTCACTTGCCTTGTGTCTGCTGGGAAGTCCCGGTGCTTGACTCCTTGCTCCATCTAGCTTTTTGATTTCCCATTGTCAGGGGCTCAGCCACCCGCTTCCTTGCTAACAGGCAAAGAAGCAAAGAAAAACATAAAAGAAGTGACAGAAAACATAGGGAAAAAGAAATAGAGAAAAGGAGTGGGGAAAGGTTTGTCAAAGGGAGGTAAGGGAGAAAACAGCTGTGAGCTGTACAGACTCTTGCATATGAAATATCATTCCCCAAGACACCTTTAAAAATAGATTCTGTGTATCAGAAGTGGGGTTTTGCAGACATGAAGAAAAAAATTAATTTCTCTGATAAATATTGATTTACACAATCACACTTATCCTAGAAAGGTGTTATGAGCAACTGGTGAGATAGGAAACTTTCCTGTGCCACAGGAAGGAAGTCAGAAAAAAAATTATTCACACCTTTTTTTTAATCCTTGTTTCACTCAAATGTCTGAACAAATAATAGAGGGGTTTCTTTTTCATGATTCCACATTCTCACCTTGTAGCTAAATTGAGATAATTCTATATCAGCAAGCTTTTTCAAGAAGATCTTAGTCAGGAAAAATCCATCACTTAAAAAAAGACGTAGAAAACGAGACAAGGAAATTTGCAAGCTTTTCATGTCCCACAGGTAATCAAGACAAGAAACTGTTTTTCTATTCCTGTGCAGTTCAGGTTCAAAGCATAGTGGAAGAGGTGGAGTGCAAGAGAATTGCAAATTAGCAGAGAGCCCCAGTTGTTGCAGTCTGCTAGTGTATAGAAAGAATGGAATAAATTCATGCACATAGGCTTCCCCCCCCCCCCCCCCCCCGAAGGAAATTCCTTTATCACACCCTGAAATGCTACTGCCATAGGACATTTTATATAACATTCACAATGCCAGACTTAATATTTGGTCATCTAGTTTCCCTTAATTATTCTGCAGCTGAATTTTCTATCTTCCATCTCACAGATGTGGTAGGTGACACATGCCTTACACCAACCTAGTAACATGCAATCAAAAAGAAACCTCCTGGACTGTTCCTCATTTTGTATCCATGGAGGTGTTCTGGTGGCACAACAAGGCAGGTTTGAGAACCTTTCAGATCTTCGGATACCCCAGAAGCAATCCTTAGCTTTTAAGGGGAGGAAAACACCACCACCATCATCATCAAAATGCAGAAATGCTGCTGAATTAAGTCATGATTTTTATCGGTTCCTATTCTGTGATAACAGATCTCACCCTCTTGGATGAAAAAAACAGAGGCAGCTCAAGTTGTGCAACGATGCCACAAATCGCAGTTTCATGGCGATACAAAATCCTTTGGAGTAGTTTCCCACTCGCATGTTCAGCTCAAAGCTTCAGCAATGCTATTACTCAGAACAACCCTCTCCCTTTCACAGCCTGCTTACAGCCCTCACAGCAGGCTCCCTTGCAGAAAGAATCTCCTGCCTCTGGGTTTCCCAGCTCTAAACCATCTGTACCTGCTGGTAATCTGAGGGAGTCTCTGCAATGTACGTGCAAGCCCTGCTTATCTTTTCAGTAAATAACAGATAATGTCTGGCTTCTAACAAACACTTCAAACTGCTTAGGTCCTGGTTTCTGATCAATAAAAATGAAATTGCCCTACCGACCTGTGTCAGCAGCAGCTCTTAGCAACAGCAATCCCCTTGACAAGTTGATGGGATAGAAGGATTTGTTTGTTTATTCATTTTACCTGGAATGAATTGCATCAAGGAGCGGAGGATATGCCGCAAATTAGCAAGCAGGAGGCTGATGGCAGACAAAAGGATTTTGGAAAACATATTCCTCTCGGAAGGTATCAGATCGGAGATGATCAGGCAAAGGTACAGACCGGAGCGAGGACGATACTGTGCAGGCAGTGCTGGAGGATAGCCTGAAGAGAGCTGCCTGACATCATCACTTCAGAATAAAAGCCGGGAAGGTCTGTCAGGGCAGGAGGGATGAGCCAGCCTGCTCCGCTGCAGCCAGGCCGGGCAGGCACAGGGCAAGGGACAGACCTGCCTCCAGCCTGAGCAGCTCAGCTGCCCTCAGACCTTCTCAGCAGCTGGCTCAGGAGTTGCTGAAGTGCCAAGGTATTACCAGCGGTGGGGAAAAAAAGGCTTTATCAATATTTGCCAGTTGTAGCTGGAGAAATTGGAAGATATGAGACGAGATGTATCCACGTACTAAAGTAGTCAGGCTCCAAGGCAATTCTTTTAAAAATTCTTGTCACTTTATCTTGGATTTTTCACCTGTCAAAAATACTTTGGTTTCAAAACTATTTTGCACCTCAAGGAATCTCAAAGCTTTAGAAGTATTAGTTACCACACCAGATTAGCAAAGCAGATAGCCTGTCACTGCTGTTTCAAACTACGATGGACCTCAGATGGACCCTTTCCTTCAGGATGCTGAGAGGAAGCTGCTAGCACTTTGCAACTGTGCCCTGATGGAGATGTTTGTTTATGTTACTAAGCAGCTCTTAAAAGCCACCCTGTCCCTTGAGAGAGTGACGGGCATCATACACAGTACTCCAGGCAGCCCATTCCGTTGTCATGGGCCAAATTATTACTCATCTTAAATCTGCTGCAAATTAAGCTGATTTCTTCTTGTCCTTTCTACAAGACAGTGAACACCTCACTACTGTCCTTTCTGTAAGTTCTCTGTTATCATTCCTTCTCTTGATTTGTTCTTTCTCTAGATTAAACAAACTCAACTGCTTCAGCCTTTTCTCACAGCTCACGTTTTCCTCGCCCTTTATTATTCCTGGTTCCTGCTCTGCTCAGTTTGTTTTTAATAAGCAGATCCCATAAGGCCACAGAGTAAAAAAAGAACAACTGTGTTTTCACATCTCATTTACTATCCTATAGTTAACACAATCCAGCTGTGTTTTCTTCACCACACAATAACACCACACCAGCTCTAGCTCTTGTTCTGGTTTGTAACAGATGCAATTCCCCTTGCAAACATCACGCTTTTCCCATGTCTTTATTTTTAATTTTGCCTTGATTTCAGATTGCCCCTTCATCTTAATTGGGATGATAGTGAATTTGCAATGTAAGTTATTGATAGCATTTGCAACCACGCCTAGCTTGCTGCTCTTTGAAAAAATATTCCCTAATGTCCTTCTTCTAAATCATTTGGGATAATATGGAATAAGCAAAGCTTGAAGCAGATCACTGTAGGATGTCACCTAGGATGACCTTTCAGAAAAAATGAGTATTCCTTTCATTGACTTTTTATCTCAATCATGTAGCCCTTACTTCCTGATTGCTCTCACTTTTATATAATACCATACAGGACAGTGTAAATTCTCTTACATCAACCTATACCCACTCTGTCATTTTTACAGATTAAGTCAGCTACTCTGGTAAAGGAAATGTTTTTATTTTTCAATTTATTGTTCCCCAGGTGATTATATAGACATCGATAAGAAATTTACTTCAGACTCTCTACAGGGTGGGAGACAGGCTGATAGAGCTATGATTCTTTGCCCTCATTTTTCCTGACTATTCACCCTGATGACGTAAAACACCCACTATGCTCTTTACCAATGTTGCCTTCATCAGGTTTTCAAAGGCAATTCAAAGACAAACCGTAAAGATTCTACAATTAGCAAAATTTAATTCTGATGGGTTATAGACAGAATGTCATGAGGCTTAAACACATCCATCACCTACTTGAGTCGATCTTTTCCTATTATGACCCACATTCCTACATCTACACTAAAAGGCAGTTTCATTTTGAGTAAACAGCCACAGTTAGCCGTTTCTTGGGGAAGAATTCTCTTTGCTGAATGCCTAAGCTGTCACCACATTGTCTATTATTTTCCATTTTTAGCTTTTAAATAACAGAAGAGCAATGAGAGGAACTGAGTATTAGTTTTTCATCACTTACGCTTTCCAGACTGTGGAGGTACTCACAGCAAGCTCGGAAATGCAAAAGACTCACTGTCAAAAATCCCCTTGACTTCAAGAGGGTCAGAACTTTGTCTACGATGTTTCCACGTTTTTTACAAGAATCCATTTATACTCTGTTACTGATCTGTCATCTTAGACGTTCTTGTTAACTTACTACGGCACTGCAGCTTAAACAACAGGAGGAGAAGCTTAAAGAAAACATAGTTACCAGCTGAGCTTTGCTGATCAGATTTGGCAGCTTTAAAGCCAATTAATTTTCTGTTCAAACCTCTTTCAGTAAAACTGGAAAGCGGATAGTGGTGGGATAGGTGCCAGTTGGATTTCATGTGCAGCGCGCTCCTCAGAGACAGAATGAATGAGCTTTTAGTCACATCAGAAGGAAGGAGTAAAAAATTTCATTTGTTTATCCCAGTAAATACCAAAATACACAAGAGAGGCAATCAGTGCATAGACATCGTTAGCAGGGTAGATAAATTGCAGACAAATAGGCAAACGGTAAAGTTTCACTTTCTAGTGGTTTAGAAGAAAATCGGCACGTAATGAGTATTCCGATGCAGATAAATATTGAGTGGAACACTGAAGGGCAGCCAACAGAAAAATACTCTCTATATTTTTATCCAGCAAAGTAATTATGGAAGGCTCCCTTTTAAATAGGAAGAGATTTATGTATGAAAGCAACCAGCAAGTGGGTACTTCCATTGCTGAAGTATTTTTTAACCTCAAGAGAGACTGGTTTCTTTTCAATGGATGTTTCAAACTTTCTGAACTTAGCATTTCAACCTGAAACTTTACAAAACTACATATTTTATTCATTTTAATTGGTCAGTGTTTATTTTTATATATATCTTCACACAGATTCATGCAGCAAAACCAGAAGCTTTGTTGCTCTTAGCAACTTAAACCCAACTTTTTTTAAAAGGTCTATTTCAAAATCTTACAAAGCTTTGAAATTACTTCCCTTTAATAAACAGAACCACACTGCTCATGGATCACTATGTCTCTTCAGGTTCTAAAATCTACCAGAAAGATCCTGCTCTAAATTGGAATGCGTAGTGACAACCAACCGTGTGAGAAATCACTGTCAAGAAACAAGAGTCATCATGGAGACAGGTATGTCCTGAATTGAACTTCACTGGAATGTCAGACTAAGCACTTGTTCATTCTTCTAACAAGTACAGCTTTACTAATTTTTATTGGATTTTATGAAGTTTTGAAATGGAGAAAACTGCTGCAACAGTAACACTGTGAGTCTGTGCCCTCTTGATCCCCTGAAGGAAGAAACGTAGATTATGTGATCCAGTAGTTTTCTGTTAATAATACTTAATACTAGAGCCAAAGGTTTGCAGCTCGGATGTATTAGCCACACAAACTAAATCTAGATGATCTAAATCCAGGCGATCTAAAAAGGTTGCATAATTTTCCCAAGCACAAACAGGTGAAATTCAGCAAGTGTCTGACTTTGATAACAGGTAGATATTTAATAGTAATGAAACTCGTGTAATTTTTCTTTGAAGGCTTACATAAATAACTATAGCTAAATTTCTACATTCAGGCACTTTGTAGATGACAATTTAAAACTCTGGGTTTTGTTATTATCGTAGATGATCGTAGATTTTAGAAACTCTCAGCACAATATTCTATAAAATTTAACTTTAGAAATCTTCTCTTTTCCTCCCACTTTCCTCTGTATAAAGAGCATTATCAAGGCTGGTTGCAAAACTAGATGCAATTATTAGGAAAAAGCAAGAGACTGGTAAATATGACATAGACTGGGGGCAAGATTTTTACAAGTCTTTGTATCTAAAGATACAGATAGGCACCTTATGAGATTTTCAAAAATTCCTAAGCGTGTAAGACGCTTACATGCTTAGGCACTTTGGAAATCCTACTAAGTACATATCTGCATCTTTAGGTATCTAAATACCTTGGAAAATCTCACCCTAGATATCCAGATGTGACTTTTATCTAATAAAAGGGGGAAAGGAAGACTGATTAAGTCTTAAAGGATTTATAGAGAGAATTAATACACAGTAGTGGGGTAAAGATATAAATATATCTTATGCTAGCAATGGGACTATCTGGCACTTTATTACATTAGCCTCACAATTTGTACAAATGATGCTTTGTACATGTTATGTTTCACCTTTTATAACAGAGTCAAATGACACGAAAGAAAAAGTGCTCAAAGAACTCCATAAGCATCTTTAAATAAACTGGATACACAGCAAACAATACCGAAGTATCTAAAGCACAAAATTAAAGAGCAGTGTAATTTTAGATGGTGTTAACATCATCTAGTTATTTATTCACATTATCAGCAAAGTTTTGATGATGTGCTTTTATGTTTGTATCAAAATGGCCTTTGTTTCATTTGAAAAGCTGTAGAAATAGTAAAATATATTTTCAAATCAAGATTTTATTCCTCTTTATACACTTCCCAAAATAGTATTCTTAATAGAACTCTGCTACATCTAATCTGATCTGTTCTATTTATCTTCTGAGACAACATGTAAATAAGATTGCAAGTACATTCTACGAAGATTTTATCACTAAAACATTTTCTGAAATAGAAAGAAAGAAAAAAGATGAAGTGGTTAATGTGAAATAATCAGAGGTCCTTTTCCTCTTACACTGTAAAATTCTGTGTTTCATAGAAATGTTTCTGTACTATCTTCTAGACTGGAAGACTGGTTGTGACAATAAAAGAGGAAAACACCCTTAGCAGTGACATTAGAAATACCAACAGCTGCTTCTGAATTCAGTTCTACTGAACTTCCATAGTCTTAAAGCCAAGCAATGCAAAATTCATTCTACTTACATTTTCAAAAGCTTACAGTATTTTCTAGGGCTGGAAGCACAGGGACAGCCTAAGCAATGGGACAAGTAAAAAAAAAAGATAGTTTAACATGTAGAATCCCTTGGGGTCACAGGACTTAACATGGATGCTTAGTGCAGTTTTTCTACCAGCTACAACTAGCCTGTGTATTGTATTGGCTTATTCAAGAAATAAGTTGCTGCTTAAGTTGTTGAAAGTTTCTTGAACTGCTAGAAAAATTTACAGAAGACATTTATGGAACATTCATCATAGCACTCAGCACAGTCTGTATTTTAGTACTCGAAATATATGGCAAGTTTTGCTCCATGTTTCTGCGGTGTAACAAGCTCCATTTAGCTTTGCAGAGTATTTGTAATCACAGTGAGTTTCTGTTTCAGGCTCTCCTTTTTCTGTTTTAAGTGGTTTTCTATGGTCCTCGCTTCTTTTAAGATTCCATCAAGTTCTTGGACATAAGAAGTATCCATCGCTGCTCTTTCACTTAATTGAAAAAATCTGTAGTTAAAATCAATACTAATGCCATTACTTTCTCACTACTTAGAGCTGCTTTTATGCTTTTCTTAAAAATGTGTTCTCTACCTATAGACAATTTGTAACCAAATTAGTTCTCTGTCATCACAGAAAACAGCATTTTTCTTTCAAGAGCTGTGTTCAATAGTTTTCAGTGCTGATTTCTCTAAACTGCAACCACAGTAATCTGTTTTATCTAGAGAAGTTAGAGAAGTGCTGTACAACTAGGACAAAGTCAACTTGCCTTAAAACGTGAGCGTATTTTGATAACAAGTTCATAATTTCTTTGTTCATCTCTGTTAAAAGAAAAAAGTGATTTTATTTAAACACTTGAATGACTTTTCATCTCAATATAAAATCAGGTAATTACATAGTTACTGTCAGTATATTTAATACATCACCTTTTAAAACTTTTTCCAGTGGTTCATGTTTGTAAGGGGACTGTGAGCCCTCAGTAAAAGCAAGATCTGTTTTGTCAAGGGAGGACAACTGAGGATTTTCTGAAGCTTCATTCTAATAACAGAGCACATAAAAAAAAAAAAATTACAGCTTACCACAGATAGGGTTTAACTAAGAAAAGCAAACAAAAAAAAGAGAGCTTTAAGAAAGTCTCGAGAAAGTGCAGGTGTGGCTGGCTTCTCACCATGATCATCACCCAGTGCAAACAGGCATGGGCTCTACAGGGCTGGGTGGGAAGCACCAGCTTCAGATCTTTGATTGTCTCAGTAAACGCTGGTGCGCCCCAGCAGCTCACCCTCAAGAAATCATAGGTATTGTGGTGTGTATCCAATTTTGTTGGCCTTCAAACGCCAAGAAATTTTACGGTGTCCTCATGCAGAAAAGTGATGGATGTTTCCCCTAACCAAGACACACTGACCTGGAGCGATTCTGCCCTCTCTCCCGGCCGGGAACCCACAGCACAGCCAGGGCAGGCCATATGTTGGGGGGTTGCCTTGCTCCCCTGGGGACAGAGGAAGTGTCCAGGTGCTCCCTCCCTTCCTTACACAGTCCTGCTCACCTCGATCTCTTTTTTACGTTTACTTCTGTTTTCATCAGATTTCTGCATGTTGCTCGTCATCGCCGCCTGATAAAAAGCACAAGGCCGTACCTGGTGAGTGGTTACCCTGTGCGGCCAGAAAATGTAAAGACGGGTAAAAGCTGTAACCGGTACCTCCGTGAGCTCCTCGGCGAAGGAGCTCTCCTCCTCCCCGGAGAGGGGCACAGCTTCGAAGGAGGCCGAGAGCGCCGGCTGGGGCTGCAGGCAGCGGGTGCGAGTCCCGGGCCGCGCCGGGCCCGCCTGGGCCATCTTGGGCAGAGCTGGCGCTCGCGGCCCGGGCCGCGCTCAGAGGCGCCTCGAGCTGCCCCGTCCTGAGGAGACCTGTCCCGGTCCTGAGGGGATCTGTCCCGGTCCTGAGGGGATCTGTCCCCGTCCTGAGGGGACCTGTCCCGGTCCTGAGGGGATCTGTCCCGGTCCTGAGGGGATCTGATCCGTCCCCGCCCGGCTCTCCCTCTGCTCCCCCGGCCCCCGCCGCCCCCCAGGCCCCGGGGCAGCCCCTGCCGGGCCCGCTCCTCAGGCGCTCCCCCTCAGGCGCTCCACAGCCCGGCTCCCGCAGCCTCTCCCGGCCCCGTTTGCCTCTCCCGGCCCCGTTTGCCTCTCCCGGCCCCGTTTG